>VXBQ01002739.1:496285-546143 GCA_013400175.1 Phainopepla nitens | reverse complement strand
GATTCAGCCCTCGGCCGGAGCTCAGTGTGGCACCCCTCCACCTCGGGAAACCAGTCCCTGACCCACGGGGGTGTCCCTTCCTCCCCCTCTCCACTCCCAGGAGTGGAACTGGAGGATTTGGAGGATTTGAGCGTGCAAGGGGCGGCTGGAGTCCGAGGGTCAGGCTGGAGAGGCAGAGTGGGATCGGGGCTTTGCCTCCTGCAGCCCGGGAAGAGATGGGCCTGGGAAAGGGGGACACAGAGCACCTGGAGGGGGGCACACGGGGCCCCTTCACTTCTCCTGGTGGACAACCGAGGAAGTGGCTGCCCGGAGACGCTTTCCTTGGCAGGGTCGCACATTTCCATAATAAATCCCACCCCACTCTGCACTGGGGATGCTGCTTTTAATTTTCTGTCTCCATCCCCCCGGCGCGCTAATGAGAGGAAACGATTTTAGAAAAAAACCTGTAATAATAACAACAATAATTGCGTACTTTAAAGTAAGCTCTTTTCCTCCTCTAGCAATATTTCCAAGTGTTGCCCCTGGAGTTTTCCTTCCCTGGTAGGGAGGGGACAATGGCTGGGGTGCCCCCAAGTACCTTCCTGAGCAGGGCATGGGTCAGAGTGAGGTGGAGTGGCCCTGCGAGGGTCTCAACATACTCACATTTTTCTGTGAAAAATAACACACCTGGAAATCACTGAAAAGACAGAAAATTTTGGAAACGGTCTCACCCAGCGCGTTCCAGAACATTACCTTTTTCTTGTTTCCCGACTGGCAGCCGTGTTATCGTGGCCGTTTGTCCGGGAAGAAACAGTGAAAGTGGTTAAGTGAGCCCCTGGTGAAGTGAGTGGTGATAGCGATGGAGGTTTGCTTTGAGGATGTTACGGGTGTGCGGGTGAGGCTTGGCTGAAGTGCTCGGTGTGTGGGAACAGCTTGGAGAGGCTGGAATTGCAGGAGGAACCCTTTGCTCAGGGCCTGCTTGTGCAGGACACGATGGTTGGACTGAGCAGAAATGGCAGGAAAATGAGGTGTCTTTTGACTTCATGGCTTGGTGTAGCACTCAGAGGCTTTCTGCATGTGGATCACAGTGATTCAGATTCAGAGGGGCTGTGGGGTAAGGAGGAGGAGCTTTCAGAGAATTGTCATTATAATTTAATTGAGCGCTAGATTAAGTTGGTGTTACAGTTACTCTTTAAAGCAGGGACGCGGGAGCTGTTGCATTATCGTGCTCACGTTGCTGTTCTCGTTTGAGGTGTCTGAGCTTTCTCCTACCTCACAGCAATTCAAAGGATGCGGTCGCATCTCATTAGAATAAGGGAAAGATCTAAACTAAATATTAAAGTATTTAGAATATTATTACAATAAGACTGCTTGCATGTGATAAAAAGGTAGACAAAGCATTAGACTGTTCCCCAATCTTTTTGTGTTCATATATATGTATTTATATGTGTCTTACATGTGGGTCCTGTGTTTGATTGCTGACATGGAGGTGCAGATCTGACTGATTTTCAGATGCATCAGAGGCCCACGTTGCCCCTTGTATCTGGCTGCTGTGGGCGCAGCTGCATTTTCCTATGGAATATGCACTTTTTAAAATACACCAAAATTATATATGCCCTTCTTTACCTGTAAATTAATTTGAAACACACTTGAAATACTTTGGACCATTTTAAAAAAAATCTATGTCATTTTTCAAAGCAACTTACATGCAGCTGCCCAGTAGTTTTAGACCAAAGGAGCTGCATGTAGCATACAGTGAAACACTTGGTTGTGCTACAACAGAACGCGAATCAGCTCTGAAAGGGAAAAAAGAGACAGATTTGAGCTATAGAAATCTCAGCTAAACAATAACTTGAAAATGAAATAGCTCACAGACAACACACTTTGTGAAGTTTTATTGGCAATAAATAATATGTTGATGATAATGTTTGGAGTGGTGTGTTAAGTGTGTCATAATTCTCTCGCAGCGATATAGAGCAAAAACGTACGCTGGATATAGCACTGTTTTAATTTAAAAAAACAGATATAAATCATATGCAGGAGAGGAAGTATGTTATAAACAGTGCTGGGTTTGATTATAATTTTTTGAAATAGTGTTGGCTTAGCATTAGGTTTGAATTTTAAGTATTAATATTTGCACACACTGGGAAGGGAGTCCCTGTCGTGTGCTCACTAAGAAGATTGTTAATGCAGACTGGTTTTGTGGGGAAGAATATTAGATGAGTACTTATTAATAGAGCTCTAGCTATTAATCTTCAGAATAAAATAAATGGATATTGTGCACCCAAGTCCAAATCATATTCACTTCTTAATCTCAGAAGCCAGCAATACTTTATGAGTTGAGTCATCAGAATTTGGCCCCTCTGTGGGAGATTTTACTGCAAGTCATAAAGACCCAGATTGCCACGTTAGAGGTTAGAAGTGACTTCTGTATGATGCTAGTAGCAGCAGAGAGTCGTAGTGGACCTAAAGGCAGGGGAAAAAGAGGGATGTGGAGTCTATAACATTTCCCCAGTAGCACCACAGTAGTTCAGGGTCTGTCAGCATTTCCCTCCAAACCCCAATTTTCAGAGTTTATAACTCAGCTGTTTTAAATAGCTTCAAGCTGAAACCTGCTGTATAAATTGTCAGCCCAGATGTAGATTTGAAACAAAAAGTAGCACGAATCAGTTATTCTGTTTTAAGTTACAGGACACTGAAATATTTTTAATAGTATCAGATGCTGTTTTGGCAATGTCTGGGAAAAGCATTCTCGATACAGAAGATTTTACATTCAGAGGCCGTTTGAATTCAGTGTTTCGCAAGAAAGCTTTTGAAGTGGCAGATATCAATGTTTGAGAGGAACTAGTTAGCATGTACAGTAGTGTTGGCCATTTTTTTTTCAGATGAGCATTTTACTCTGCAGAAAGTCTGAGTACCTGCTGTTGTATAGGAGTTTTACTTTGCGCTTTTAACTTCCGTCTTCAGGCTACATACTTTGGCCAGTTCAAATCCCACTGGACTGAAACTGGGCAAACAGGTTGCCTAACCAGAACTGTGTTATGCAAAAAACACATAGTTATTTTCAACTCATAAGAATTGGTTTGGTTTTATGTTGAGGATTCATGTACCTTTTTGAGCTCCAGTTAAAAGGAAAAAAAAAAAAAAAGAGCAAAATCTACTTTTAATCATCAAAATGTGTAGGGAGCTTTATATGGAAAATGAAGATTTTGAAATAGTAGAGAGAGTGAGTATTAAAGGATAGGTAAGGAATGTGCACTGTGGCTGCTTTTAATCTTTAATTTTTAACACAATCCTTACTCATTTCACAGTGCATTTACAATTCTCTTTCTAAGAATATGTAATTAATTTTGTATCGATACATGGCATAAAATTGCCAAATCAGAGTTTATGCCAACAGTCTTTCAGTATGTACAATTACTTTTGAAAGTTCTCAAAATGACAGGTACTTCTCCAGGTTTCAAGCTTGTTTTGCAGAGCTTTTCTCTGCAGACCGCTTCTCTGTATCTGCAATAGTTTTAGGCTGTTCCGTGGTAAGAAAGTATCGAAGTGATACTTTTACTCCTGTTGTGTGGCAGGGGAGCTTCCCATGTTGTAGGACTTTATTTTATGGGCCAAAGTTTTTATTTTCATCTCTGATTTCAGTTTGTCTTGTCCTTTGGTCCTCTCTGAAGGAGATGAGCAGTGATACTGCATCCAAGGCTTCTCAGTAACGATGCAGCTCTTGATTAGTTGCGATCACTCGGTGTCAGCAGTGGCACGTGCAGCTCTAGGCTGATGGCTAAGCTGACAAATTGAACTGACATCGAGTGGAAAGGGCAGGAAGAAAAGCTCTGAAAAGCAACAGAGGACAGAGGGGAGCCTTTTAAGGGATTTTGCTCCCTCCTGCCAGGTGTTATAAGCTGTACCTGGGTTTGGGACTGAGAGGGGGCTGTGATGGCGCTGCCTGTCCATGCTCTGCGGGTGCCTGGGGAGAAAGAGGTGAGCTGAGGCTTCAGGCACCTCACTCCCTCCTCCCAGGCCCCTGGCAGCCTTGTGCTTCCTGCTGCGCTCTTGGGTGCTTTGCATTTCTGGAGTTAATGTGATTTTTTGTTGTTGTTTTGTGATGTATAAAAGGTGTAGGGTGCAACTCCCTGGGATGCTGATGGGCCCGACAAGACTGTCCAGAGATAACGTGGTCTGTTGCAGACTGGGAAGGGAGTGGTTTATAAGTAGTCTCAAGCCCCACGCTTCGCAGTCTAAGCCAGTATCTATTTGTTAATCGTTAGAGTCAGCTCTGTAATCTTTTCACCAGATTATTATTTGTTATTTGATTATTATTTATTATTCCTTACACCTGTCTTTGAAGCCGTCAGACCTGGTTGCTGCCAGACCCAAGGCAGAAAGTTATTGGGACCTCAGATCTTAGCCACAGTGGTGGTTCCTCTGTTTTTATGTTTAGGGACTTTCATATGACTTTAAAGTAAAATCTTTTTTTGATATATGAAGACCTCACAGTAGTTTGTGGCAAAACTTAGCTTTTAGTTTTGGGTGGTATTTCCTGGTGTTTTATGCAAAAAAAGAAAAGCAGGTAAATTCTTTTCTAACAACATCTAAGCTTCACTTGCTTATTTCTCTTCAGTATTTCTTTTAAATAAAACAAGCTATAGTTTTCAGTAGCTTATTTCTATATGACTGTAATTCTTCTTTATTGTTTTAGAGAAACATTGTACAGTTCACTGGACCACATAATGCTCTCCCTATATATCCAGAACTCCTCATTCTTTCCACTGAGTTAATATCACCTGCAACCTGCAATTATTAGTTTCAGCCAGGATCATTTATGGAAAAGACATTTCAGGAAGGCCAAAATGTAATATATATTTCAGGAGACAGAATAAATTACTCTGAATAATATAAAAACCTCATATCTGACCATGTAAATTGGTAGTAAAGCTACAAAGTCTCTCCCCTTGCATTAAGATATTTTTTCAAGTTCTGGCTCAGCCATGCAATATTTCTGAATCTCTTCTTGTTATAAATTTATTTTCAGCATCAGAATTAGCCAACTGGGGAAAAGGAGGTTGTTTTATTAATACTTTTGTGGACATTTTTGCCCCGTGTGTATATTTTCTTCCTAGTAACTTAGCATTCCTGTTTAACTTTATTTTTGCTTTAAGAAGCCACAGAGCACTAACACTGTGGGTATTCCTGGTGTTTTCAAATCAGAAGCTGTCTGCTCCATGACATTTATTTAATCAGATGTTGGAGCACTACACAACCTCTGAAGCATGAAAGGGAGACTATCAGGTAGCTGGAACGTAAGGAGAAATGAAACACTTTGATATCTTCTGTTCACCCCTCCTGGAATTTGAGGGAGGTATCAGCACTAACCGCATGCGACTCTTGCAAGCACTATGAAAATTTACATGCCTGCAAGGAAATATAGCTTTGTTTTATATTGCACATGAGGAGTTTGAATTCCAGCCATAAAGTGCTCCATTGTAGAGCATGCTGAGCATAGAGCTTTGCCTATTTGTGCCCTGAGTGCCACTCCTGGGATGGGTGGATGCACGGATCTCTCTGGCTTGAAGTCTGAGCATCTCAGGGGTCAGGGTGATGGGTACAACCAGGACAGAACTGAATCTGGGTAATAAGGCTGCTAATACTAATTTCTAGCTTTCCATTTTAAGTGCTTTCCCATGCATAATTTACAGATACAAGCCTTGCCTCGTGTTCTCTCGCTGCTCCCTGCTTGCTAAGAACAAAGTTGTCCTTCAGAAAGCATTAAAGCGTGCACTCCACGTAAGGATGTTGAGCATTTCTGAAGAATGCAACAATGAAGAAGCTCTGAGAAATGGAGACAACACACGATGTTTCTGTGTTTGATGTGGCACTTTGCTCTGCGCACAGCGAGTACCAGACTCCTCACCACAGAGCTTCTTCACGAGCGTGGCAGCCTGCAGAGCTGGGAGGGGAGCACACACCTCCAAAGCATGGCTTCAGCAGTGGTGATTGTGTCCCCCTTGTTCCAGGTGGTGGCCTTAGGAGAAGTGCCCGATGGGACGGTGGTGACCGTCATGGCTGGAAACGATGAGAACTACTCTGCAGAGCTGCGCAACGCTTCTGCCGTGATGAAGAACCAGGTGGCCAGATTTAATGACTTACGATTTGTGGGCAGAAGTGGAAGAGGTAGGCCGCTGCCTTTTATGTGTTTGTAATGGTGTGAAAAACTATGCCTAGATGTCAAACCTACTTCACAGTGAAATATTGATTAACCCATAAATCCATTGTTCATAAAATCACAGAAAAGTTAGGTTTGTAAAGGACCTTAAAGCTCACCTCATTCCAACCCCTTGCCATAAGCCGGGACACCTTCCACTAGATTGCGTTGTTCAGGTTGTCAGTCTATTTTTTTGGGGGTGATGTACACATATTTTATTGTCAAACTTCAGCATTTGCACAAAGCAGGCTAGGAGTCTCTGTAGTTTTTTATCAGACAGAGATTTTGAAAAATGATTCAGGGAGTACCCGCTTCCCTGTTTGAATCACACAGGAAGGGTGGAAGGAAAAGGGAATATCTGTGATCCAGGTTCGCAGAGTCAGGGGAGTGTATTTCAGGCCATGGCAGTGAGAGGTGGAGAATTCCCTTTAGCAGTGGAGCCACTTCTGAAGTTGTAGAAGACCTGTAATTAGGGGGATTTTGCATATCACATGTTCTATAGGTTGTATTCTTTAGGGACTTAAATCTTTCAAGGCTTAACAGCTGTTGGTGGAAAGCTTGCTAGTGGCTTCTCTGCCCTTTGAACCGAACTGTTGATAACCTGTGAAAATCACCCCCACTTTTCTTTTTAGTAAGCTGGTTGACTTTTTCTGAATTGCTAGTAAGCTTGGGCTTGAACTAAATCTAACCTTTACTTTAAATGACAGGGTAACTTTCTTTTTTTTTTTTTTTTAAGATATAGAGTGCTATTATTGTCTTTCAGCTCTTTAGGAGTTTTCTATAATCTGAAAACTGCACTGCACTTAGAGAAAGCTTCTGTAATCATTGCAAATTTGCAAGAATTCCTCTTTAATGGAAAGCACAGCAGCTTTCAAACTTCAGGTAATGATTGAAAGGAAAGCTCAAAGGAAGCTGGCACTGCAGTTCTTGTTGCCGGAGTCTTCAGAGTGGTGTTCTATCAGTCTTTGATTCAACCTACATATTTTCTTTCTTTTATGAATTTGAAATAATTATTCATTTTTTTCTGAATTAGCCCTGCATGGGGCCAAAAAAGCAAAATAAGCAGAATAATTGTGCTGGGAAATTAGCAATGAGGCAACTTTTACTGTAATATTCTTTAGAAAGCAGTTGCAGTTCATCTTACAGAAGGAAAGAGTTTTTGTCCAAAGAAAAACCGTATGACAGAGGCCCAGATAGTCCAAATCAGTCATCACATTTTTACAATTGCTTTGTGAAAGTCCATAAGGATGACTTACAGTGACTATTCTTTATTTTAATTACCTAACCAAAATTTCTCTTTATCATTTTAGAATTTAAAAAGTATTAATAATAGAAAATAGCTTGAAAGAAAGAATTTTACCAACAGTAATACAACATAAATATGGAGTTTGTTCCCCCTGTGAATAAGGTGTTGCCTATCTCTTCCATTTGTCTTCTTTCCTTTAAATAATCAGTTTACTTTGTTATTCTGCTGATGGATTAGGTTTGAAAGTTCTCTGGCTCCATCACTACTGCTACCTTACAGTAGAAGTTCAGTAGTGTATCAGCCTTTTTGTAGTGCTGAAAAAGGACTGAAATGTGATGCACTACCTCTGAGGATTTAATTTCAAACCTATGATATATACTTTTTATTAAAGCATAGGAAATGAAATAGACAGCCTAAAGCCTCAGTAGATACAGATACAGACACAAACACAGAACTCCTAAAATTTGGTTACAGTGGTTTAATTTATAGTTTTATCTAGCAGACTTGGAATAGACTTTTTCTCTGACCAATCTGGGTAGAATCTATGGAAAAGTGATAGTATACTTTTCAAACCCTCAACATATTTATTTAAGAGACTTCAAAGAAAAACAAAGGGTGTGCACTGTTTTACTATATTGGCTTTCTGAGTTTTGGCTAGTTTCCCAAATAGCAATTTTTATATTTAAAAAAAAAAAAAAAAGTTAAAAAAAAAAGGAAGAAAAAAGACAGACTTAACTGCTTGCAGACTTTTCACGCATGGAAGATGAAGAAAGCTTCTTTTGATGAAGTGTAATTATGTCCAAACAGAGCTGACCCCCTCCCCCTATATTTCTTATGATCTTAACGGAAGAAAGTAGGGCTTTTCCTTTGAAGCAGCCGGGACTCGGTGGAGGATCTGAAATGCTGCATTCTCCTGCCAGAGGCAGGATGGAGAAATTGGTCCAGACTTGTCTTCCAGACTTAGAACAGAGGGGGGGGGGAAGAGAGAGAGAGAAGGAGAGAAGGAGTTATCATTAATGATAGATTTTTACAACTCCGCTTAAAATAGCAAGTAAAGAAATCAGTAGTTGCAAACAGAAGTGAGAAAGCTCCTTACATAGGCAAATATCAGTAAATACAAGTCCTGAAGTAGAACAGGAAAAAATAAACTAATAAAGAAATAATTTTTCGGTGGCAAGAAACTAATCCACACCTGTTCCTCACTTCAGATTTACATCTTTCTAAGCAGCTCGTGCTTTGATCTCTGTATCTCTAAATTTGATTGTGAAGTCTGAATCATCAACTTACCACTTCACCTCCTCTCCCACGTTTTTACTTGCTTCCCATGGCTCAATGGAGAAACCCGATTTTTATACATATTCATTTTGTTTGCCTGACAGAAGCTTCACGTTTCTGTTTGCATAATTTCTCTTAAACACCTTTTTTGGATTCATAAGAGTAAGTAACCAGAGTGTTTGATGCGAATGCAGCAGTTGTTTGTATGTGGTTTTCAGGCAGTAGCTCACTTTTACAAGCCCGATCCACAGCGCAGAGAAGAAAGAATTCCTGTCTTCAATAAGCAAAGGATCATAACCTTAATTTTGTTGTGTCCTGATACTTTAATCACATTAGCATCTAACTGAAAAAATATGCAACACGCACACACAAGCTGCCGAGTCTCCTTTCAAGCTCCTTTCTGGGGTTTGCCTGGTGCTTCAGCATGTGTCCATCTCATCCTCCTCTGTGTCAGCTCGGCTCACATGTGTGAATAACAAAGAATGCACAGTTTAGACACACTGAAGCAATAGTGCCAGATGACTGCTTGGCTGGGGAATTTAATAAAAGAGAGCTACAATTAGTCTGTAGACTCTGAAAGTGGATAGTTGAAATGACTGAGGGCAATAAAGAAAGGTGATAAAAAGTGCATTAAAGGATTTTGTAGCTGAGGAGGGGTAGCTGTGAAATAGCTGTGGAAGGCATCAGCATCACTGGAGCAGGGGACCTTAAAAATTTATTTCATTCTTCATCCTGTAATATGTAAATCATCTCTTGAAGGCTCTGGAGTGCCCTGGCAGGGCCATGCAGCTCCCCTCAATGAAGGGCTCTGTGGTTTACGGAGTGTGAGGGGGCTTCGTCAGTGTTACTTCATCCACACTTTGGTTTGTAAAACAGTTTCAGCCAGGATTTAGGGAACAAAACCAGTTTCCCTTTCAAATTAGCTGCTTACCTCTTCAGCTCAGGCTGGCTGAGAGGTGACAGTTTAGAAATTCTCACTGTCAAGGTCCAAATGTAGCTCTTTTTATTAAGGAATGCATTTTTTCTGGCCACTGTATCCTGTTGAGATATATTTAGCGTAGAAGATACTGCACTGCTTTTCTACAGATTACAAATAGGATATTTTGTTGAGTTAATTTTTTTGTCATAATAGATATTTATAGGGATTTGGTGTATAAGGAGAACGATGGCATGGAAGGCCAAATTCTTTGCTCAAAGGTGTATGGAAAAGCCCCTTTAGTATCTTTCTTGCCAGTAATATTCTACTGATCATCTAGGGGTTACTGTAATCTGAATGTCATCAGCATACAATTTAATAATCAGAACTTTTTGACTTGGTAAGCTGGTGCCAAAGGAAGCCTTAAACCTGAGCCTGGAGAGCTATATATTTTGTGCAGTGGGCTGAATTCCTCTTTGGAGAGGGATAAAAGGCACAGATGCTTCTCAGCCCTAAACAAGCAGTGTGGTGGCACTGCAGGGCTCCTGCTGTGTGTATGAAGGCTGCCTGTGCCCTGTGCTGGCAGGACACACAGTTCACCTCTGGGACAGCAGGTGGGCAGGACTGGACTAAGACTGGACGTCCTAAATACACCTAACTCTGCTCCTGTGATGATTTAGGAAATAATCCTTTCCCCAGTGAAAATGGGAAAAGCTACCTTCAGCCATGCCACTGCAAAATTCAGCATCCTGAGATTTTTGCATGCTTAAACTGACAGAGGTCAGGTTTAGATTGGATTTTAGGAAGAAATAGTGAGGGTGGTGACTCACTGGCACGGGTTGCCCAGAGGAGCTGTGGATGCTCCATCTCTGAAATTGTTTAAGGCTAGGTTGGATGGGGCTTTGGGCAACCTTATCTAGTGGAAAGTGCCCCTCTCCATGGCAGAGGGGTTGGAACAGGATGATTTTTAAGGTCCCTTCCAACCCAAACCATTCTATAATTTTATTTGCCAGGGTCCTGACCTTCCCTCTAACCTGCATCTCCCAAAGAGCTGGGCACAGCTGGAGTGCAGCTTCACCTGGAAAATCATTTTACTCTAAATGACAGTTATATTTGCTTTTAAAAAATCCATGTCACATTCTAGTTCATGAAAATTATAGCCAAGACAGTTTGAAGTTGCACTCCTGATAATAAATGATGCATGTCTCAGGCAGGTTTGGGGGATATACGACTTGGAGCAGAAAGAAAGCCCAATTACTAGATTTGACAGCCAAAGCTCTGTTCTGTATTATGCCTTATATATAAGCTGTTCTATATTAGGCCTGAAAAAACTGCATTAAGTTTGTGCTGTTACATATCATTTAAGATTTGTGCCTTGATTGAATGCCTTCAGAGTTCAGCAAGAGGAAAAGCCCCAGCAGCAAAAATGCACAAATACACCCAGGGAGGAAAAAAAAAAAAAAAGAGCTTTAAGTGTCTGGTAAAGTAGCAGCTTAAATGAGCATGAAGGCCAAAGATTGCTGACTGTTTTATTGAGTCACTGTTGTACGCCCACCTTTTCCTGTCTTGAAACAGTTTTCAGTTTTGACTATCTGACATGAGTAACCGTTGCATATCTAACAGATTACAACTGTCAGTGAGTCTCCCAAACGGGGGCCAGCGCCTGTGAGAATGTGTGCTCAGATGCAGGCAGCTCCCTTTATTTATTTCTTTTTAACGTTTTCATTCAGCTGAAGGCTGTAGATGGTCTTGTGCAATCTCTGCCTGAATTCAGGCTTTGAAAAGTAGAAAAAAAAGCCAACAGTGCAGACTGACGATAGCAAAGTACGTGCACACAGACATTTCTCACCCTCACGGGAAAGTTGGGGGCTTTCTTGGTATTTCATAGATGGAATATATTTAGGGAAAAAAGGCGTGTTCCATAATAATGATATCATGGTATTAGCCCTGGCACATGAAGGACAGAGACACTGACTCCCTGTTAAAACATCTCCCAGGAGAAAAATATATTCTTTCCTCATCTTATTGTAGTCAAGTCAAACAAATGAAATGATAAAACTGTGTGAAGTAAATAACATGTGGTCACATTCTGCTCTCTGTCACACAGCTGCGAAACTGGAGTAAATTTTTAAATTATCTGACTTGCTTTGGATTTACACCACTTTCAATGCAGCAAAGAATTTGGCTTGTCCTCAGCAGTGAATCACTTTTGTTCTGTCATTGTATGATGACCCATTATTAAATAAGAAACATTTAGATTGTCAACACATGGACGTATTCTTGACATAGAGTAAAACTGAAGGGGAGGAAAACTCCTATGGTCAGTTATGTTTTTAATTTTCACGATTGTGGTAACGACAGGGAATAATTTTAAACTGATTCTTTACTGAACATGCATGTGACTGTTTTCATGTTGTAATCACTCATTCCTTGTTGTTTTTTCCCTTTGTAGGGAAGAGTTTTACTTTGACAATAACTGTCCTGACAAATCCCCCCCAAGTCGCTACATACCACAGAGCTATAAAGGTTACAGTGGATGGGCCAAGAGAGCCAAGAAGTGAGTATTATATTCTTCTTTTTGCTCTTATGCCTGCTTGATTTTGTTTAACAGAAACCTGTAAAGGAAACATGTATATCTTTGTCAAACACTGGTTTTTGCTCAGCAAGATATGTGAGTGCATGCTTAATTTGAAGTCTATTGGACCACACACATACTTGCATTAAACACTCGCTTAAGTACTTGGCTGAATTTGGGCAATCCCAAACCTGATTCTCATTCACATCAAGGTCTTGACACATTATCTACCAGTCTAAATGAGAACTAAACCCAGTGCATTTATATATAATCTGATTTAGACACAGTAGATACAATCCTGCAACGTGGTGCATTCTCTGAACTCCTGTAAGCTTCCATCTGAAGACGTTTAGAACAAAACAGGATCCTGATCTTTCAGGATCAGTCCTAGCATAGAGAGGAAACATATAATATAGTGCCTTTTTGTTTGCCCTTAAATTCTTTTGCCATCAGATAATTAATGCACCTGGTTAATCTCATCATACCTGAAGTTGATTTTCAGCTATGGACTCATCGAAGACCCCCAGGGGCCAAAGAAAGATAAAATAATCAGTATATCAGCAGCATAGCCTTTGTTTCTTATTTGTGCACAGAAAAAAATTTTTTTTAGTGCAGCAGATTTTCACCCAGCACATTTATCTCATAGCCATGCAAGCTCACTAAGAATTTATCTGCCATGATTTATCTATTTTGCAATGGCTGTACTTTTATGACAATTGTGTTTTGTCATGTTCTAGCATTTTTATGGGTAGCACTTATTTTTAGATACAGTCAAGTCTGGTTAATCCATCAGGATTTATCTGGCTGTCTCTCTGTCTAGCACATTTAGCTGGTAACCAGTCTCACATCATATGGGTACCACTGATGAGCCAGTTCTGGAGTTTTTTCTTAATCTAACTAGAAATTACTCTAACTTGATTGGCTCAGCCAGGTATAGCGTTATTTAAATTACATTTAGAGATTAAGAATTATTTGATGAATAACCACATTAAAAGAATCCCTATAATGGAAGCATCTCAAATAATTATTTTGCCTTTGATCTGCACATACAAACGCGACCTTCAAGGAGCTTTCATGGTGTTTTGTTTAAAATACCACAAAGACAGAAGTAGAAAGATGTAGACAGAATTCCTGCAGTTAAGTTTTTCTCGTGCCAATACATGCTGCAGAGTCACCTCCTCTTACACCGAGGTAATGCTCCCTGTAAGAACTATCCAGGCTGTAGAGTTTCACTTTGAAGAACAGCTAAGAAAAAGCAAATAGCTCTGGATGCATTTCATTAGGTACACACTTGTGATGCTACCTGCTCACAGCTGAGGTGTCCTGATGTCACAGCAGGGGAATTTCTGTTCTGTCTTCTCTCTGTGAGTCAGTTCCCATTTTTAATTTTCACTTGCAGCTGGTGCTCCATGTAACTTACTTGGAGAACATTGGAGAAGCTGCATTCATGGAGTAGAAAGCAGGGAATGAGTTATATATCATTTAGCCATTCCCATCTGGAGGCTGCTTCCATGTATTGATGCATCTGCAAAAGAGGAAATCTCCTGGCAGAGGACACAACTGTGGTGAAAGAGCAGAGAGGTTTGAAAGGGATGTGTGGAGAGTAGTGTGGATTACCCTGTGCAGCACAGAAAGGGACCCTGCTGGCATGGGGATGTTTTGGTGATCAGTGGATTGAAAGTGAGTCTATGTTCATAGAATTTAACAAGATTTCCTAGTTCTGCTGAAATTTTTTACTTTAGACCTAAAAGACCTCTGTATGTAATACCCGTCTGCTGGTGTCTTTGAATAGCTGAGTCTAGAAATGCTCAGTAGCTGAGTTATTATGGCCTACATGGAGTTATTGTGTCCTTCTTCATCTTTTTATTTTCTTTTTTTCTTTCCTTTTTTTTTAAGAAATTAAAATTTGAGCTTGAATGTCCATTTGTATTTTAATGTTGTGGTGGAATACTGCAATTTTATGGTTTCAAGTCATTCTGATACATCTCTGGAATGAGTCATTATTAAACTTGAATTTGTAGGGAAAGAGTAGCTCCAATAAGCTCTGGGAGTTTCACTGAAGTTTTGCTTCCTTCTTAGAGGACTTGTGTAGGTACATTAGTTTCGTAGTAATCATCCAATGAAAGTATCTGACATTTATGTTGCATGAGGAAAATTAGGTGGTTGGGGGCAATAAGGAATTCAAGGAGCAGCTCTGATAGCAAATGTGTTTGTCTTTAAAAAATTATGTATCGGCAAATAGTGCCCCTCTCTGCCAGGATCTGTATTTCACTTCAACATTTCAAGCATGTTATCCTAGTTTTCCTCTCTCTGGCAGCTCAACCAGAGCTGTCACATCACAAACAACTTTTTTCTTAATATACACATCTGGCGTTGGCAGTTGGAGCAACTTCATAAGAGCACATGATCATCATTCATTACAAGATTAAAAAGTACCCCATGGCATCATTGATGTTTTTTAACTTTGATCTTTTGCAGTTGTGATTCATCTCAGTTATAAAACTTCCCTTTAAAGGAGCACAACCAATGACTTATTAGAACCTTCATTCTACGGAGTGTAAACATAAAATTATGCACATCTTTACAAAATGTCATTTACTTTGTTGCCAGCTTATCATTTTAAGACATGACATCATGCTTTAGATCCTGAATTTGTAAGGCTTGTTTATAGGCAAGGCACTCTGACCTTCTGTTGGCAAGTTGACTCGAGCAAACAAAAGCTGCGAGGTTCCCAGCAGCAGCAGGAGCAGCAGCAAAGCCATGACAGACATCACAGACATTTAGAGCCTGACTTCAGGAGTGCTGAACAGTCGTGGCATGCAGGGACTCCAGTTGGTGTTTTGGATGCTCAGCACTTCAGAAAGTCGGGTTCTTAAATGTAAGTGCCATTTAGCCATATTAAACATCTGCTTGTAGAAGCTTGCTGCCTTGCCTCTCTGTTATTATTTGAAAATATTTTAATAGAGACAGTGATGTCAGGTTGCTCTGTTAGGAAAACTTGCCCATTTCTATACGAGAAAAGGTTTTCTGATGATTTTTTTTCCCTCAGAAAGTATTTATTTAATTTTACCTAACCTCTTCCAGTTTATCTAGATTCATGTCCAAGGACATCTACTATATTACAGAATTTCTGTGCTGGATTGAGACAGTGCTTTGCACTCTGAGTGATGCAGTCTGGAGTTGGGGTTGTATAAGACCATGTTGGGAATCATTAGGAAATCCTGCAGATATTTTTCTGTCCTCATATCCAGTATAAAACCTCTGCCATACGCACATCTTAGCCAGCAGAGCTGCCTTCCAGCTGGGAGGGCTGAAAGAAGTTTTCCAGAGAATTTTTCATGAGGTCATAAGTGACCAACAGATAGCCAGAGATTACTGTAAAGGAAGTCAAAGGGGAAAAAAAAAAAAAAAGGCGAAGAAACCACCCAAATCTTTACCTAAGCTCCCCTTTAAAACCTTTGCCTTTGCTTATTGCAACTACAGAAATAATGATTTGCCCTTCTATAGTGGTACATTTAGAATAGGAGGCACATCCTCCTTTCTGGCTGCTTTTGAGACAAAGCCAGTCATGGGGGAATCATGACGAAGGAGGGAGGAGAAGTCTATATATTTTTATATTTGACTTCCAAAGACTTTCGTTTGTCTCTAATCAAAGACAGGCTCCAAAGTCACCGACCCCAACTTTCTTTATCGGTGTGAATGGAAAAGCAGCTCTGAGCTTTGAGCTGAAGCATTTTAGGGGAGAAAACTGTCCTGGTTCATTCAGCTCCCGAGCGTTTCTCTGCTGCCGCAGCTTGCAAGGTGCACACGTGATGAAAGGTATGAGCAAACATCGCATCGCCTTTTTGTCTGTGCACGCTGCTGCGGAAGGCAGCGGGAGCCAGCCCGGGGTTCTGCTCAGCCCCCACATTAACTGTTTGGCCGACCCGGCTTATAAAACGCAGATAAGTGATTGAGATTTTTGAGATTCCTTGACTTAAAACCATAACAATTTTTAGGAAGTTCTCCCTCTTTTCTTTCAAAGGCGGAGAGGGTGGAGGGATAAGTCTGAGGCGAGTGGAATGTGCTTTGGAGTAGAACAGCTTTAAATCTTTCAGTCTGCCTTTCTTTTTTAATTTTTCTTTCTTTTTTTTTTCTTTCTTTTTTTTTTTCTTTTTTCTTTTTTCTTTTTTTTTCTATTTTTCTATTTTTTTTTTTGTTGACTGCCTGTCAGGAGCTGGGCTGGTGGCCAAGCAGGAAATGACACATCGAGAGGCATTTGTGTTGTGCAACATTTTGTGGAACTGATGCAAGGATACATTGTCTGTTTACGAATTCCTCTGCTAACAGCCTGCATGGCAGTAATTTTATTCAGGGACACATGGCATGCTACAGCAAGGAGCTAGAGCCTTAACATCTCTTTATGCAGAATTATCACAGCAGTTAAAACACTCTGTGTCCCCCCCGTTTTGAATAGTCTCTGGCCTGCCTTCAAAAACCACTCTACCAGCCCTCCTTCCTTCCCAAGAATATATTTGTTTGACTGTGGGGTTTTTTTTTGCACTGTGGTAAATTGGGGCAGTGCAGAGACAGAGAGAGAGAGACTTTGCAGAACAAGAAGAAATTTTACAGGCAGGTCCCCACTTCATGCATCTACCTCAGACTGAACAGAGCAGTGCAGCTTTTTCAGGCAATGCATTGCAGACGCTGAAGGCGTTGGTTTGCATCTGCATGTGGTTTGGCATACAGGGAGGTTTTTAATTAAACTCAATGCTAAATACCCCGAGATGTGATGAGCGAGTCTTGGGGTTTCATCCAAACCGAAGTTAGAAAATCTGTGGCTCTCTCTGGTGTCTTTCAGAGTGACAGATCTCTACTGAGGTTGGCTGACTAGGTCTGGATTTATCCCAGTGGCTGTGGGAGCAGAGGAAGGCACAGTGGGCGGTGTGGGGTTCAAAAGTTGCTCTTAAATGACTTTGCAGAGCTTCATGTATGCACTCTAATGCTCCTTTGTAAGAAATGAGGCAAAATGTGATTGTACAACCAGAGAAATGTTCAGCAGGGCCATGGTTTAGAGAAGTTCAGGTTCTTTTCTGTGACCATCATTAGTGTATTTGAGTGTGATCACAGTCCACTTACAGGCTGGGACCTGACTTCCTTGTCACCAGGTCCTCAGTAAAAAGTTGAAGTGTTTCTGTTTCCAGTGGTACAACACTAGGTCCTTACTGCAGTGTAAAAGCAAGACAGAGTCTCACTCACCATCATTTACTGCTGGTTTATTTTTTGCAAATGTGTAATTTCACAGAACTGTTCTAGCTGGGCACTCAAGGTCCTGAGTGTTCCCGGAAGTTGTTAGAGGCTGGTGCGATGATTCAAGTGTTTCCCACCAAAGGTGACAGACATTGCATATGCCAGTGGTTTAGGTTTACTTTTGAGATGAGTGTGCAACCCACAGAGCAGGGCTCCTTACAGTCACCTCAGCCAGTAGTGAGGCACAGGCACAGGTTGCCCAGAGAAGCTGTAGCTGCTCCATCCCTGAAAGTGTTCAAGGCCAGTTTGAATGGGGCTTGAAGTGACCTGGGATAGTGGAAAGTCTCTCTGCCCGTGGCAGGGGCATTGGAACCAGATGATTTTTAAGGTCCCTCCCAACCCAAACTATTCTATGATTCTATGATGCTTGCTGCTGTGACGAGGTGACCTGGGACTATTGGGATGGTAGCTGCATCCCAAGGACCAGCTGGCTCTTATTTCTTCCACTGTGGCTAGAGATGGGCTCATGCATGAAGTCTTATTGTCTGAGAAGCAGACTGTGAGACAAAATAATTTCTGGTGATTGTGACTTTTTTTCTGCTGGTATAGTGCGTAGAGTGAGTCAAAAGCAAAACCTGCTTAGTTCACTCAGAGCTTGAATTCATGCACTATAAGTTCTGAAATCTCAGCAACCTATGTGACAGTATTGGGGCTCTCTCCATAGGGGGACACTGCTGCCCAGAGAGGTGACAGAGTGACCATGTATTCACTGTTACAAGATTATGTAAAACAAATGCACAAGTCTGAGCATAAAACCATTCTGTATGATGTCCTCACCAACAGCAATGCAGTCTTGGTTTGTATTTGTCAACAGAACAGATTGTTTCCATCCCATTGTAGAGGGAACACTTGCTTCCAAACAAATCTATTCCTAGTACACTTGGCATGTAATTTGGCCATCACAGTGTTTTTTTTCATATTGCAGTTATTGCTGTTTGTATTCAAAGTGTCCCTCCAAGCTACAAATAAAACCATGGTCCCTCTATGTAGTTGTGTTGCTTAGTTGTATGATAAGAGTTTTGCCCTGAATAGCTCGTAATCCCCATTTAATATACAGATGGGGAAAAGAGCTTATAACCAAACAAATGAAGTAACAGTGGAAGTGAGTTCATTCTATATCTCCACAGGGCATGACTAGGAGGAGAGGAAAAGGGGTGACCATTTCACAGAATCACAGAGTCAATTAGGTTGGGAAAGATGTCTGAGATCATCAGGTCCAGCCTATAAGCAACCAGCTCCATGTCAGCCAGAGCATGGCACTGAGTGCCACATCCAGTCTTTCCTTAAACACCTCCAGGGACAGTGATTTTTTACAACTTGGTGACTCTACTCCATGTTGGTACTGGGGAGGAACATGATATTAAAAAAGACATTAGAGTAGCTTTCCACAGACCATTTTGTTCCACAGTTTTCTCCCAAGAGAGCTGTTGGACATGGTCACTTTTGAAATGCATTTAGCTTGTAGTTCTAATATCAGCATTTTATTTCTCACTCTTCAGTGTAGCACCTCTTACACATATCCCTTCACTTTCCAAAGAGGTTTGGGACATAAGGAACAGGGTGAATATATTTGGAAGACACTGCATCAGAATAGTGTAGAGTGAAGTACTTAGGTAGCACTTGCTTACTGTCTATTCCAAATTTCTGTTTAAAGTTTTCTATAAAATTTATTTTTATTCTCCTTATAAACTTCATTCACCACTGAAACACAGTCATCCCAGACGTGAAACACAGATGCTGATTTAACCAGACAAAGAATGCAGAAGAGGAAATGAGGATGAATATCATACTTAATTGAAACTTCAGGGGAAGAAACTGAGTAATGATCTCATGCTGCAGTATGTTTGGGACGCCAGAATCCTTACTCAGATGAAGAAATTAAGGAACTCAGGTTCTTTAGTGCCTGTATTTCTCAGATCCCCTGTTATAAATCTCATCTACAGTAGACCAGCTTACTCAGCAAAATAGTGGCTCACTGTGTGCTGAGGGTGGCTTTGAGCTCTCCAAAAATCAGTGTAGGGTAGATTTCCTCTGAAGTGAATGAAGAGACACAGGCCTTTGCAGAGAGTGATTCATATGTTAATGCTTGTCTTAGAGAGCAATGAAGTGCCCTTTGGACTCTCATCCCTTTCCATTGATACTAAATGGAGGCTTGATGACTAGCCTAGACTAGACACCCTGGTTAGGAGATGGCTGGAATCAGATGAGATTAGCAGAAATTATAGTCCCAGAGTGTACTAAACCTGCTGTGTAGCTCAAACAGCCCGAGTTAGCTGTAAGGCAGGTAGCCCAGGGTGCAGTCACAGGGAGCAGGAGCTCAGCTTTGGATTAACCCAGTGTTCACTCACCTTCTTGGGTGGGGGCTTTGTTGTTGAATGGTGAACAGTCCCTGCTGCTTTTCTGACAGCATAAGGAATTGTTAAAGCTGACTTTGAAGTGTGTCTACGGCTGCCATAAAGAGTGCAGTGTACATACCTTAGAAATGATGCTATCTACTAAGGCATCATTATCACCTCCTGCAGGATTTCAGTAGTCAGGTACTGCTCAGGCCCCACTCAGCTTGGGTTGTGTGAACTGCTGAGATTAAAACTCGTGTTATTTAGCTGTAGGCAGAGTAAAGTTCTCACATTGCAGTTGCAGCTTCATAAGAAACATTAGAAGGTGACAATTCACTTTACAGGTATTGCCTAAAGGTAAAGAATATTGGGGAATACATTTGAAGATTTTCCTAACACTGGGAAGTACTCCACGATTCCAATGTTTCTTCTTCATGACAGAACATATGAATTGTTCCTCCCTTATCCAAAGTTAACATGCTGCCCATTCTCCTGTGGTTCTGAGATGTAATCTTTCCCACAGCGTGGGAAGACAAACCCTTTCACCCGATTATTGCCAGCATAAATGTTTAATGCTTCCATCCCTCTTCAAACTCTCCCACTGCATTTTGTGAACTTTACTCCCACTTCATAATGCCCTGCTTCTTTAGTAGCCTTGCTCATTTAAATTCAGGGTGCCAAAGGAGGTATTAATCAGGGTGCTTACAAGAGCAGAATCTGCTTCCTGCCTGTCTGTAATCCATGTGAGTAATGCCAATTAGTTGTCTGCTTCCTTAAATCCTCATGCACTTTCTCATTCTTGCATTCCTGCAGCAGTAGACACGGTCCTCAGTGTCAGTGCAGTCAGAAGCACTTGATGGTGTTTTGTTTCATTGCTCTTAGAGCTCAACAGGAAAATCATCACCTCTGAAGCACCGGAGAAGTGTGCTGGGGAAGAAATGGATGAGCCTAGCTCTTACATTTTTATTTTAATTTGCTAGACACAGGGATCTAACTAATTTTATTCCAGAGTATCACTTCAGATGTCATGAGACAAGTAGACTGTTATTTTTCAGTTTCAGCAGTTTCACATTGGTGCAGCTTTTTCTTGGAAAGAAGCAGGCACATGCAGGCACCATTGTAGTCCCAGGTCTGTTTTTGTTTCTATATATGAAATCCCAGATTTGATTTGCAAAAAAGCCCGATTTTAAATATTGTACTAAAATGGATCAGAAAGCCAGAGATTACTCATTGAAAAGGGTGTTTTGAAAATTCAGAGCTGTGTTTCTCACAGAAAGAATGGAGACCTAGAAATACAATGCAGGGTTGCTGTGTGATACAAACCACAGGTTAGCAGTGTAGAGGGAATTACACTTGGAATACTTTTTGGGGTTTTTTTTGCATGTGTGCATATGTAATCAAGGACTCAGATTCAGATTCTTATAAAAAATGTGTTTCAAATAATTCAGTTATCTAGTGAATTAATAAAGCACTGTAGACATGTGAAGTTTATAATAGAGTTGGTTCCAGATTTCTAGAACACCAATTAAATCAAGAATAATTTAATTTAATAATTTAGTCTTTCATTCCTTGGGTTTTTTATCACCATAGAGTCTAGATTGGTGGAAGAGATTTTTTCTTTCACACTGGACACTTTTTGGCTTTGATGATCTGCACTATGGGCCCCCTCCCACTTTTGGCCTTTGTTGTCTTTGAACAATAGTTTTTAAAACCGGCACTGCAGTAAAATCATCACCTCTGTAAACTAAAGATTGCAGAAGTGTTGACTACAGAACAGGGCTCAGCAATAGAGCTGTGAATGTAAATAATTCAGTATTTCAGTTCATCAGCTAAGCAGTCCAAATGAAAATCCCTTTTGCAAAGGGACATATGGGTAACATTTTCAGAGGTGCTGGGTGGATGGACTCTCCTTTACTGTAGCTGCCTACAGGTTTGATATGGTGTCTCAATGGGTCACCTCCTGTCCACTGTGCTCAAGGAAGAGTTGTATGTGTGAGTTAGAAGGGGGTTTATCCCACCCACCCTAAGCCTCCGTAGGTGTCAGTGGAGGTGATTGAGGGAGAGGGGGCATGAAGCAGCCCAGACCACTGGACTGGCACTGGGTGCTCTGCAGATGCGTGAGCTGGGTCTAAGCAAACTGCTTGGCTTGCCAACAGTGGCAGTAGCACAAAGCTCTGAAGAACTTCATATTCCTTTTTATTGTTATTTAAACCTTTTAAAAGGGAGCTTTAGTGTCTGCTTTCTCAACAGCCACACTGAAGAGCTACTCTCTGCAATGGATTAGAATTTAGGGTGTTGGTGAACCCCTCCTTGTTAGACATAAATAACCCCCATGTGGTTTATAAATTTTATGTTTTCCCTTTCTGTGTCTGCTTGGTTAAAACTCTCAGGCACTCAGTGCAGAAGTGTCTGCCCTGCTTTAAAACATCTTTTCCCCATGCTGATGGTGCTGTCCTCTCCCAAATGCTGTGTCCCCTGCAGCTCAGCAGCAGTCTGGCTCTTATACGTGATCCTCATCAGCTTCACGGCAGAGTCAGACAGTTTAATTAGCCTTTATCTTCTGCTGTGCAAGATTGAGCCCAGGGTATGTCTGTGAGTGCCCTGAAGAAGGCTCACACAGCAATATTCATCGCCCGCGGTGTGAACACCGCCATAAACTTCCCTGGGAATCAGGGCAACAGGATTACAGCACACCAAGCATACTCCAGCTCAGTATTTAGGCAGGCTCTGCTCTTTGCATCTGTGCAGACTTACTGATCTGTGTTATTAGTTTCACTCTTCTTCGTATTTGCTATTCCTGAAAGATGGCAGCAAAAGAGAAACCTGATAGCAGTTGGCTTGTAGAGATAGTCTTTATTACAGGAGAGAGCAGGAGGGACTTGGTGCTTCCAAAATCCAGATAACAGTGACTATTCTTTAGTCCCAGCTCAAAGATGAAGGAAGTTTTTTTGGGAAGTGTGTTTACATCTATGTGGGATGCAAAGTAAACACCTCACTAACTGCAAACATTCCATGCAAACTAAATGAGAACTGTTTTTCTCTGGTGACTTGGTGTAAAAGGGAATAAGCGGTAGATTTAATGTGACAAAGGGGATACTAACACATCAGATAAATAATAACTTGTTGACATAAAACAAATAGATTTTTCTTTTTATTAAAGAACAGGTGCCTCTAGCTCTGTGTCTTATTTTATGTATATGCTGCAGACAAAATTTACAGTAGGAGAAGTCCACATCTGAGCACTCAGAACTGGTATGTGCCAATGGGTTATCAATGTGGCTTTAATTCATGCCTGTTGTGTGTGAGAGACAGAAAAAGTCCTTCACTGTAGGAGCATGTGCTGGTTTATCCATAGGACAGCAACATCCTGTGGGACGGAATACACCCATTTAATCTTATTTTTCACACAGAGAATATGATTTAAGAACACCTTGTTTTAAGCAACTTAACTATAGTCACTACAAAAAATTGTGTGGCAGAAGCATAAATCTGGGTCAGCCATCAGCTACTTTTGCCAAGCTGTAAACAAAGCTTTTAACTGATAACATCTAAGGAATTTTTATTCGATGAAATTTTAGTTTTCAAAGTTGCATAATTTTACCAAATCTGGATGGATTTCCATGTAGGTTCTGAAAAAAGAGCCAATCTGCTGAGCCAAGTTTCAAAACTCCACTCCAAAACAGAGTGACAAAAAAAGCTCCTTCAAGAAAAGATTGCCAAAAATGTTTTTCGAGGTGCTAGGTTTTCCCTGAGCTAACTCATTTCCAGGAACGTTGGAGCATTTTGGTTGAAACTGAAGAAGCGTGTTCCATACTCATGCAAGAAAAAATGGAATGCAAACAGTGAAAGTTCAGTAAAGTTGGGAGCAACTGAAAATCAGGTTTTGTAATGGGAAGTGTTGGGTAACAGGAATGATAGGCTGTTCTACCAGCTCCAATTCTAACATATTTCAATCTAACGTGCTATTAATTTGAATTGAAAAATAACCCACGAGCTTCAGTGGAAATCCTGCATAGGAGGTTAAGTTGGCAGCTGGCAGGGGCTCCTCGTGGGCGGCTCTGGAGTCAGCAGGTCAGGTTGGTGACAGGCAGGGGATGTGTGAGGTGCCTTCTCCAGCAGCCCTGGAGAGCAGGACGTGACTCCTGCCTGTGCATCGGGGACGTGCTGGAGGAGGCAACAACCTTTGTAGAAGATGAAACTGGGGCCACAGCAGCCGGCAGGGCCTCTGGAGGCGTTGTGGGTTAGAAGGCAGTGTGGCCCCGGGCACCAGCGCTTGGCAGGGCTCTGCTTCCCCACCCTCAACCTCTCCAGAGAGGTAATTTCGGGTGCGTGCTCTCCAACTGAATTGGCACGGTCTGCAGAGGCACTGCAGGCTGTAACACACACACACAGCACAAGGTGTGAGCCCAGAGAGGTCTGGGCTGTATTTTGGGACTCTTCAACATGTCCGAGGTGTGGAGCCTCCTCACTGCCAGCTCTCCTGCACCTCAGTGCCCCTTTGCCTCACTGACAGAGCCAGTGAGGGCACTGCTACTGCTGCTGCTAGGAGTATTTTTAGGCAAAACACCCCCAAGTGTTTAGGAACCACAACCACAGGAAATAAGCATTGATAAAACCTCTCCAAACTGTACCCTGAAAGCTCCCTGGGTTGGCTTTGCACCCTGCCTGAGTCCCTTTAAGCTCAGGGGAGAGGCAGCCACAGCCTGTGCCAGGCATCATCCAAGCCTCGTGGTGGGCACAATTCAGATCCAGTCTCATTGCTGAGCTGCAGCTGGAGTCACTGATTGTGGAAAGGTGGAAAAAGGCTCTTCAGTCTCGTAAGAACCTCCGGCAAGGGTGTGGAGTCCTGTAAAATCTGTGACAAATGATTGCAAAAATGGACCTTCTGCACAAATGGACTGGGTGAAGGTGACTAGGGGCACCTTCTGGGGCGGTTCAGGTACTCTGATGTCAGCCAGTGAAAAAACACTCACTTGTTGTTACCTTCTCCTCTTTTACATGACTCAGAGCTGCGGTAGAATCACAGAACCATTAAAATTGGAAAAGACCTCTGAGATCATAAAGTCCAATGGTTAACCCAGCACTGCCAGGCCCACCCCCAAACAACCTCAAGTGCCATATCCATATGTTTTTCAAATGCTTCCAGGAATGGTGATCTCACCACTTTCCTGGGCATCCTGTTCCAATGCTTGACCCAAGGTGTTGGGTCCATTTAAAACCAGCAACCAAAGTTTGAACAAATCTTAAAGCTGTTCAGAACACTGTTGGCAGCATTGCAAGTTATACCTGAGATCCTGCAGAGAAATCTTTCCCTCCTTCTCTGCAGAACACACACTCTGTTATTTGAATCTGCCCCCTGAAATGAGGCTGCAGGGACTGTTTTCCTTTTCCTTGTTGACTCCTTAACCATTCACTGGAATGGGACTCAGGGATGAGTGTTCTGCTGCCTGGGTTTTTAGTAAGTTAAAACAAATTTTCTTTGGAGGAAGATTTGAGTGCTGGGCAAAAGGCACTCTCACAGTTTTATTCCCCTCACTACTACAACTTCATTTAAGCTTTTCCCCATGTTTTTTACTCTCACAGTGCTCCCATCCTTGGGAGCCAAGCAGCTTGAGAGCTGAAAGAGGAGTGTTGTCAGGAGGGTGATTAAAACAGGGATTGATGCAGCTGGGAGCCAGGGTTCAGTCACCTCCCTGGGCCCCTGCACTGGTGTTATGTCAGACACAGTAGCTTTACCCTGCGCCACGAGTTTATGTGTTTTTTATTGTCTGATGCTGCCAGAAAATGCTGACCCCAGAGTAGCTGGGCTGTGCAAGCACTCAGTAATGGAGGGTAGTGAGCTCTAAAAGCCGCTCACATTCCCGCCTTTAATTCGTCCTTTATGGGTCGTATCTTTTCTACATTTACGGTTTTAAATTAGTTCAGCTTGTCCCGAGCTTCGGTTCCAGAATCCATGCTGAAAATTTCCTAACTTTACAAGTTCTTAAAAAAAAATTCCAAAATCCCTCACTTAAGTGACGTTCAGTATGCAGAATAACTTACAGTTATGGGAAGGCTTCACAATTTTATGAGGACACCGGTTTGGGGAGATATTAGATTATAGGGCTTATGTGCCGCATGCAGCAATTGTGTCTACTTGGTCATCTCTTCAAAGAAGAAAGTGAAATTTGACCCAAGATTTAAAATAAATTAAAAAAAAAAATTGGCATAAAAATCTCACTGGTCAAAATAAAATTGTTCCTCCAACATAAATTCCTTTAAATGTAAAGCCAGACTCAGCAAATGCTTGAGATCTCCCATATGAACTGAAGAACAGTTTTACTCTTTTGGAGTGCATCTGAGACTGCTCCTGTTTTGGAAGCCTGATCAGGTCTTGTTGGAATGACAATTTTGACTGCATGTAGCAAAAAGCAATGCTAGCATATTTGGACCATCAGCATAAAGGCTCTTTGTTAGAATACGTGTTTCTTTTTTAAAAGAACAAAACAATCCTAACCTTTGCCAGTTTTCTATCCTTTAATCTCATGTCAGGAAATTTGGAAGACTAGCTCTCCATGGCCACATGAGTAAGGCAGGGATGTAGGGGCGTGGTTCAGTGGCTGACACATTTGGACCCGAGTCCTTTAGATCTGTCATCTGTTGTCTCTGACGTCTTTGTGACGTTAGTTCATTTGAAAATCCTTCCAAACTTGCTGATATCAGAGGAAACTCGGTACCTCTTTCTCTTGGCTTCAGTTCTGTGTGAAATATGAATAATGACACTACCCTACTCCAGGAATGACGTGAATATGAGAACATGGTGAAGATCAAGGTGTTTGTGTACTCAAGTTGTGTTTTTAAGGCATATTCCCATCCAAAGTACATACAATATGAATCAGAAAGCTTCACTTTCCTTTCATAAAAGGAAACATCTTTACATATATATATTTTTCATTTCATAGATGGGAAGAAATGGGTTTTGTTTTTCCTCTTTTGTTAGCTGTGAGTTCTCACCATACACTGCTGCTCCATATTGCTGTGTCAGAACAATGTCATTTTCTTAGGCTCCAGATCCTAATTCCTTTAACTCCTTGGAGGCATTGCTGGAGGTAAAGGTGGCTTGTAGGAGCAAATCTGTCATTAAACCAGCCCTTAATCAAAGTCAAATACCTGCTGCTTTCAGAGAATGGCAGGTACCAGGCTCTTGTAGTGCCTTCTTAGGAGCTTTCCAGCCCAGAGAGGTGAAAACCAGACAAGACAGAAAGTCTGGAAAGTTGAAACTCCTGGATGGATAGATATTCTTTTTGCATTTGTCTCATACCACTGACTGTTGAATGACTGCACTCAGGTGCACAAGCTTTCACCAGCCAAATCTTTTGTGACTTTGGGGAAGTGAATCAGCCACTTTTATGCAGCTGAGGGGAGGAAGCTCCGCAGTCGGTGCGGCGGCCCCGGCGCGCGTGTGTCTTAAGGGGTGGGGAAGGCAGCCATCCTTAACCAAACATTTGCAACCTGCTGTTTTAGCTGGAATAGGAAAACCAGCTTGACAAGAATGAATGGCTTCGCCAAGCGACATTCAGGGGAGGTTGGTGGGATTTCAAACAAATGTCCTTAAGCAAGCATGAAAACAAGCTATTTAGCACTCATTAATGTCTCAGGTTAAACTCTTGAATAATTTGTCATGGTTAGGCTCTTTTGGTTTCGTTAGTGTTTTTCTAGTGACTAACGAGATGACAGCTACACATGCTTCTTGGTATGCCACTGTTCACAATAGGGTTTAAAGTTGTGTATTTGTTATTGATGTCATTAAAGTGATGGATTTGAGCTCGGTTTCTGAGGCAGCTGACTGGGTGGTTGGGACTAATTTCTAGCAATGGTTTTGGAGGTTGAAACCAAAGTGTGTATAAAAGGAAATGTTTCTTCTTTTAAGCAAATAATTTGAACCCAGATGAATGAAATTTAAGCAAGTGGGCATCAACTCTTGAGTTAATTTTGACATAGTTG
This sequence comes from Phainopepla nitens, assembly GCA_013400175.1. Lineage (NCBI taxonomy): Eukaryota > Metazoa > Chordata > Aves > Passeriformes > Bombycillidae > Phainopepla > Phainopepla nitens. Next base: position 518,342 of record VXBQ01002739.1, on the reverse strand, counting down.
TCTGGAAATCATCACCAATTAAAATATTTTTATGAGCTCAAATGTAGTATTGTCTTTCGATGCTTATGTAAGAGAGGAACAAACTGCTTGTTTAACCCCAGCCTTGAGACTACTGGCCAGAATATCTGCCTGAAGTCTTTGCCATATGGAGCTGGGAGGGCATGAACCTTGGCAAACCTCACACTGCAGGGGAAGGCAATTTCCCCACCTGAAATGAAAAAAATTAATAAATTTGAACACATCACTTCCACTCTGTAGAAGTCATTGTGAGTCTTGGACATTCAAAGAGGGAAGAAGAAGTTCTGTGGCCCAGGAATCCTAGCTGAGAGTAAAAATGAATCACCTGGATTGTCATAATTGAGTTCTTTCATGTACTCCTACAGACTGAATAGCCAGGGAGATATTCCTTCATTTGTATACACCTTTCACACCTGCACATAAAGAAAACCTTTGATCCGGTGCTGGATGGAACAACAAGATGAGTATATGCAGAATTGAAAGGATGCACACGACGCTGAGATATTTTTATATCTTTTTAGACACAGGACATGTGAAATAGTAGCGAATACCGTGCCTGATGGGGAGGAGTACTCTCTGCAGTTTAAATTTGGCCTTTTCATGAAAGTACCATTTTTTTCCTGGTTTTTATGTTGCAAAGAGAGTTAAAATGTTGAAGACTTGTATAAATGCCTCTTGGTGTACTTCCAGCCACAGTCTCTCTTATTCAATGAGACCAACTTTTAACATTTAAATTTTTCTTATTGGGGTTCTATTGAGTTTTTTGCATTTTCTTTTCTTATGTCATTTTCCTACATGTGCATATATATACATAATAGTACAGCATGCTTATGAACCAGCCTATCACCAGTTTTTGTTGTCCATTCCAAGATTATCATCCTTTCATTTCTGTACAGTAGTGTGCTTCTTTTATTCACACTCCCAACCCTGTAGATAGATGTTCAAATATTTCAACACAAACAAAAGTGTTTATATTATATTTAACTTACAGAATCATTATAGCTTTGGTATGTATGCATGGAATTTGCCCTACTGTGAAGTGTTAACACTAGACCTGTACCCCACTTCAGTCTGCAAGAAAGTAGAACTGAAATTGCACCTAATTTCAGCTTCCAGTTGAGTCCATACCAAGAAAATTTCAGGGCTTAGTTGCACGATAGAGTTACAGGGGATGTCTCTGTTTCCATGAGCTACAGCAGCTGCCTGGAAGGTGTTCTTGGCCCCCCTATAAATGTAAGTTGATTTGATTCAGCTTAGCCCTCAATAAAAGAGGCTTAAGATAAGTAGAATCACTGTGCATTCACCAAGGCAGGGAGTACATGTGCAGATCTTCACCATCTAGGATCAGGACTTGGTAACCCATTCCAGCCTGGGAAGTGGCTGTGTGTCTGTATGGTCCTGGAAAGTGGCTGTTTGCCTGTATGGTCCTGTACTAGCAATTGCCAAGCCAATTTTTGGACTTATATCAACATTCTTTTTTAAAAATTACCTGTTGAATCTTTTTAATCCCTTGGTTTGTTGTTTGCATAAACCCAGTTTGTTACTTCTCTCTGCAGCCCACAGCACTGTTCCTAACAGGAAAGGGTGTTTTGAGGGCCTCATTTGACACAGAAATTATTTTATTTCTCAGCCTGGTTGGGGACAGACTTCTTTAGAGAGACTTTGGCAGGTATTTTAGACCCTAAATTTTACCAGTCTTTACTGCTTAGATATTCTGGATACAGAAAAATAGCTTGCATTTGGTTACCTTCAACTCCATAATTCCCACAGTATATAATACTCAGTACAGAGCAACCAACAGCTGATTTAAGACATTTTCTTTTAAATCTCCTGTGGCCTCTTTTGCTTGCTGAGGAGGGTGAAGTTGCAACACTTCTCCAGGATATAGGCAATGAGCAGGATCTTGAGCTCTGTGTGTGAGGGCAGACTGTGGACCTGGCTCCTGACTTCTGGTGTGAATGAGAACTCATTCAGTTGTTTCAACTCAGAGCGAGTTATCTAAACTTGCACCTCTGGATTTATAGCAACATAGCCTTAAGCTGCTATTCCTTAACAGGTTATGACCCTCCTTAGACAAGGGATTTGAGAAAGTAGTGAGTTTGGATTTTCCACTTAGAATTCCACTGATGGGATTGTTTGGGTTGGAAATATCCTTAAAGATCATCTAGTTCCAGGCCCTCTACCATGGCTTTCTGCACTTTGTGCAGCCCCTTTGAACAGTCAGGATTTCCAGTTCCTTAACTCTCAGTCCTCAGGGTATTTTCTCTACTCTGTGGTCGTCTAGCAAGTGGTGTCTGCCCCTGTAGTGATTTTTGGTGTCCTGAATGACATTTGGTTCTTATTATATGTAAATATGGGCAGTCCATGGTTGTTTATAAATATGCATGTCCATGGGAAGGCTCCCAAGTTCTTCCTGTTGATGCAGATGAGATGTTTGTAAGGGAGAAAAAAGAGAAGAAGGTAGGCCAGCTCCTTCCTGAGCTCAGGTGGACTTTGCATTTAGGGTATCTCAAGGCCATGCTCAGTGGGAGAAGCTGACATTGAAACCTAATGCAAATACAACAGGAAAAGCAGAGGGGGTCACAGTGGAGGCATCTGCCATTGGTGCCTCAGCTCTCCAGGGAAATTGGAAAATTTGTGAGCCCTGTAGACTGGCATGACAATAAATCTTGACTTTGCCTTGCACATCCTCGAGCAGGAGGAATGCCAGGGGCTGGGGAACATGAGGGCCGCTTGGGTGTTCACTTCCAGCCACAGCTGTGCTGTCTGTGGAGGACATCACTCCCCAGTGCTCTTCTCATCAGCATCACACCACTCCCAGTGCCCCTCTAATCAGCATCAGTCAAAACAAGCCGCCTTAGCAGAGTCCTGCTCCAAATCAGCAATGGCTGTGGTGGAAGATGAGCGAGTGAGAGGCTGGTGTGATAACCCTGGCAGCTGGCACAGCTGCTGCCTGGAGAGGCCACGTGAACACAGCCCTGGCTGTGCTGGACTCCCTGACCCCCTCAGGCTGACGGAGTGTCCGAGCTGTGAGATGGATAGCAGGGGCTGGGGAATGGACACTGACCAGATTTCCATTAAACATCTTGCTGAGATCGGCTTCTGCTTTGGGAATGGAAAGTGAGCTCCAAAAAAAGTCAGTTCCCATTAGCTGAGTGCCTAAGCAAGATTTATTTTTTAAAGCATTATTTAAAAATTTATAGTTTGTGAGGCAAAGAAAAATTTTAGTCTCAGTGGCTCTACAACAGTGTCAAAAATCTCTGAAAACAGAGGCTGTTCTTGGAAAAGTTGACAGTGTACTGGCCATAAACCTGCTGATTCAAGACCTTGTTGGTCATTTCTCCCTTATGGGGGAAAAATAATTGAGATCTATTAGAGGGCAGAAAGCCTCCAGGCTGTTTTAATCTGGAATTCTGCAGCCTGACATTAATGAGAAAACCTTTTTTTTTTTTTTTTAGGCACTATTTGGCCACTTCATTTCTGTATTACAGACAGTAATAAATCGTCGAGTTGTTTGTGAAAAGTTTGGCTCTAAAGATGCATTTCTAAATGCAAGGTACCAGTGCAGTCACTGTGAAATCCCACTTCATTGTGTCTCACAGTATTGCAATGACCTTTTTTGTTTTCTTTGGTAGTTAATAGCTTTGTTTCTGTTGCTTCTCTGGAGCCTCTCATACTTGCACACCTCGTTGTTCATTAGCAGCAGTGAATACATGGAACTAATTTGAGGTGCCAGGTGTGTTGCTCTCTGTGTCACTGTCCAGAACATCCCTCTTGTTCACTCAAATTGTGTAGAAAAGCTCACACTGAAGAAAAAAACATGGAAATGGGGAATTTTCACCTGCTGCTCCACATATGTTGGCCAGGATGCAACCATAAAGAGTACCTGGTACAGCCAAGCAGTAGCTGATGTTTTCACATCCCCATCTCTAAAGACTTACAGTTCACAGAGAAGCAGAGCGAATTATTAATATTGCAATTTTTGAAAAAGTAGACTTAAATGTCTAGTTATGCTGTTATGACTAGGGCAGTGAAAGGTTAGTAAATGGAAGGAGAAGGAGAGAAAATTGAGATAAATGAAAGATATTAAAGAAGCAATGCTGCTGGTCTCTCTTGGTTTGTTTTCTGCAGGAAGACACCAGAAAATAAAATAGAGGAGGAACTAAAATGAATTAGGTTTGTAAGGAATCAATGTAGAAAAAGGCAGGGAAAGAAATATGTGAATATCATTTATTTGGGCTGCTAGCTGATAAATTGTTTCTCTCTTAGCTGATCTATTAAAAGCCAAGGATCCAGCCTGTCTTGACTGATTGGTTTGATCACATTGATTTAAGTTCAGCCATTTCTAAGATATGGGACAGAGCAGAACCTGAAGTGCTCTAGAACCTACCAATAAATTCTGAGCAGTGCTGATGGAAAGAGACTGATATCTAACAAGCCCATCATTTCAAGATTAGTTGATAAAATGTTCAATTAAATTGTTTTTTTCAGTGCTGATAATTTTCCATAGAACTCAGTACAGAGCAGATAAATACTTTTCCCTGCTTGAGAGCATTTTGTCTTTCCAGAAGTATTAACCAGTAATTTTGAAGTGCTACAAGTCATGTAGTTCATGTCAGAGTTCCAGAAGTGTTTGGACAGTACTGTTTGACAGATGGTGCGACTCCTGGTCCTGTACAGGGCCAGGAGTTGGACTCAGTGATCCTTGTGGGTCCCGTCCAACTCAGATCATTCTATGATTCTGTGATGTAGGAAGAAATTTTTCCCTCTGAGGGTGATGAGGTCCTGGCACAGGGTGCCCAGAGAAGCTGTGGCTGCCCCATCCCTGGAAGTGTCAAATCCAGCTTTCACGGGGCTTGGAGAAACCTGGGATAGTGGAAGGTGTCCCTGCCCATGTCAGGGGGGTTGGAATGAGATGGGCTTTAAGGTCCCTTCCAACACAAACAATTTGATGATTCTATGTCTTTAACACACTTTCCTTATGATCTGACATGGACAAGAATGTCCAAACCTGCCCATAATACCTCAGGTAAACAGGCATCCAGTGTGTTCATGTGTGGGAAAAAAGCTACAGAGGTTCCATTTTAAAGAACCAGGAGGAGTGGAAATCCCCATCAAGATAAGGAACCAACGGACTGTGCCATTACACAAAAGACAGAGGGAACACTGGCATTTCCCAGAATTTTGCCTCCAGGGCATGGCAAAAGCTAAGGCTGTTATCATTTGTGGTCGGAGATCTCATTGTACTTTCACCAGCATGTTCGTGTTGGGCGGTGAATGCCAGCCAGTACAACCTTACATGGAGGAATTTTCACAGCTGCTTCATGTGATTAGCACATTTTGATCTGATTGATGAGTTTGTGATTTCCATGCAAAGTCCCCATATTACCTGATGCGATTCATTGGTGAGGACAATTCTTGCTGGTGGTTTTTAAATCACGACTGTTTGGGTTTTTTGCCAAACTAAGATTGAATTTCTTTAGATAGTCATGGTCTTGCCTATTGAGCAGGTTTCTGTGCATGTTTGGTTTTACTTCTCTATGTCAGACTGAGAGAAAGTGCATTAAATACGTTAACTCAGAATACTCCAAAATTAATGAGTAATGCTTTTGGAGAGCTAAAATTGTCTCAAGGAAGAAGGTGATATTTCATAGAATCATAGAACGGATGTTCTTAGAAGGGACCTCTTTTGGCTAAATTATTTCAAAACGGAGCTGCAGCTTGATAAACTGGGTTGCATCTTTGAACTTTCAATTAACCTGTCAGAAAGTTAAATCAATTTATCAAGTGAATCAGTGCCCTTTTCCCTTTTTTTTTCTTTTCTTTTCCTTTTTTTTTTTTTTTTTGGTCCTTCCTTAAAACCTCAAAACCACGATGGATAATTCCCCCAAGATCCACTTTAGACATTTGTGGTGTGTAGTGTGAAGAGTAGGTGCAGCTGGCCAAACCCCGGCACTCTTATCCTTTCAAACATTTTCCTCCTGTTTTGGCGAATAACACAAGCTGCTGCCCTTCTCCCCACAAAACCAAAGGCCAACTGGAATAGCTCTATCAGCCTAAATCTTGCTTCTCTTGAAGTGGGAGTTTTGCCATAAACTCAGAAGAGAACTGGATATGGCCATTCCTGCTGGGTGAAAACTCTGTCTCCAGTTGCCACAGCTCAGTTGACAGCAATTCTTCCGCTACAGAGCCGAGAGACCTTATCAAGCATGAAAAACTGACAAATAGTGTTTAACCACAATGATCACCACAGGAAATGTTGGCCTGAAATTTCGGTTTTGTTTTGAAAACAGAGGATTTGGGGGAGAGAGAGCATTGTTAAATCCAACTGGGATCAAAATACGTTTGTAGCTTTTTTTGGTGTCTCACAGAAAGACAATGCCGTCGCTGATGTCTTCGGTGGTTCTTTGCAGTGTTGAGAGGCTCTCAGAGCATTTTGCTCAGATGTGGGACCTAGAAAGTCTGTGAGCTTAACAAACCAATCTTATTTGGTTGTATTAGTAAGGGCAGTTTGATAATGGTCAGTACACTTCTGTAATTTTATCAGAGGTGCAATAGCTTTGTAGTAAGGTGTGTGACTCTGGTGGACAAACAGCTGGACATCAGCCAACAGTGAGCACTTACAGCTCAGAAATCCAACTGTGTCCTGGGGAGAAGTGGGCAGCAGGTGAGGGAGAGGATTCTTCTTCGCTACTCTGCTCTTGTGAGACACCGCTTGGAGTACTGCGTCCAGCTCTGGGGGTACACACCATAGGAAGGGCATGGACATGTTGAGGGAGCTCAGAGGGCTGGAGCACCTCTCCTGTGAGGACAGGATGAGTTGCTCATCCTGGAGAAGAGAAGGCTCCAGGGAGACTTCACTGCAACCCAGCACTTAGAGGGCGGTTATAGAAAAGAGGGAGAGGGACTGTTTTACACAAGCACATAGAGATAGGACAAGGGGCAACAGTTTTAAACTGAAAGAGAGGAAATGCAGATTGCATGTTAGGAAGAAATTCTTTACTTAGAAGGTAGTGAGGCACTGACACAGGTGGTCCAGAGAAGCTGTGGCTGCCCCATCCCTGGAAGTGTTCAAGACCAGGCTTGTTGAGGCTTGGAGCAACCTGGAACAGTGGAAGGTGCCCCTTCCACTGGGTAATTTTAAGGTCCCTTCCAACACAAACCACCCTGTGATTCTGTGACTCCATGGCTAGGAACAGATTTTTCAGTACCATATTCCCCAGACTTGAAACAGGAGAAAATTCCCCAGAGCTCACAACATAAAGGGATAAAACACGGCAGGGAAGGCAGAGAGGAGGCTGCCCTGCATATGGCACTGTCAAGAGCTGAGACAAAACCTCTGCCCCGCAGCAGAACGTCCTCTGCCTGTCCTGCCTGCAGAAACCTGAGGTAGTTGCAGGCGCCGAGCCGAAGAACTGAGAAATGGATTTTACTATTTACATTACCATAATTTATCTGTAGCATAATGTTGAAATTGCCACTAGAAAAAGATTAGAACCATGTTTCCTGCTGGGTTTCCTCGCTGCTCAGGCCACACACACGCAGCATGTGCCATTAACCGTTGCAGAGCTCCTGTGCCCGGCACAGGAAGGTGCTCGTGCCGTGGCCTCCAGCAGTAGCAAGATTTGCAAACCATCCAGAAAACAACCCCCTTCACTATTCAGTCATGCCCTGTGGTTTGCTGCTGGTATTTGCCTGATTTCTGCTCTGTTCTCATTGCCCTGGTTGATTATTTCTTTGCATTTACCTTTTTGATCTGAAGCAATCAGCATTTTACACGATGAAAAATCCTTCAATCCAGTGAAAAACTTCTTCCCTTTCCCTCACCCCCCTTGTTGCCTGGAATTGTGTCTTTCTGACACCATAGACGGATTGGCACACTAAAGGTATGTGTGTGCTTTCTTCTGATTTTAATTGGATTTTCTTGTCTGAAATGTAGTACACTCTCTAATTCCATAAACGAGCTACTGTAACTAAAATCAGGCACAGTTGCCCAAAAAAAAAAAAAAAACCCACACCAAATCAAAAAACAACAGATTGCATTTTAGTCCAAGAGGGATATTTCCATGCTTTAAGGGTGGTCTCCTTTCTTCCTTTAAAATGTTCTTTAATCACTGTGTGTCTTGGTTAACATCCCTGTTTTTACAGTATTCCTGTGGTTTACATTAAGAGTTGGATAGGTGATGTTTTAATACACATTTTATTGTTTCGAGTCAAAGCAGTTTCATTTTCCCTGGATTCTTTACCCACTGTTGATTGAAAGATTGAAAGTTTTATACTGTGATCTCACTAGGTGAGGGAAAAGATCTGCAGCCCAGGGTGGCTCTGAAAAAAGCATTCTTAGAAAACTCTGCTTTGTGCTTGTAGCACAACCCAACACTGAAATTTAAAGCCATATTTCCATTTCCTTGTACTCGATGTGGGGCACCCAATTGTACTTATGTCTTGGGCTATTTCAGGGTCAAATGTGGGAGGCAAAAAAATTGTGTCAGAAACCTCAGCAAGGGGACAAATTTCCCTCCATAGAGATATGGTTGATTCTTTGCTGTATTTTGGAGGCTTCAGTCACATTTTTGTTGTCTACCAACCAAAGGAATTAATGCAGCAGTCAGATGCAAGCCTTATGCAACACGACAGGTGCTAATCTTCCAGGAAATTCATCCTACATCCCACCCATTAAGGGAATTTTATGTAAAAATGGTTTAATGTCTCTTTAAAGGTGTCAGCAGGCATGTGAGGACCACACAGCTTGGGTTCCACTGCAAGTAATGGAGTGAAATTGTCTGCATAATTATTTTGGTTGGATTGAGAATCTGCAGCCCTCTCTTGCTGCAGGAAATAAACCTCTGTTAAAACCATATGGCAGAATTCTCAGAAGAGACATGAGTACAGGGCCACTTCTCTTTCACATCTCTAGGCAGAGCTGGAGAAAGTTGTTATGTTTGTGCATAATTAATCCTTCTTTTTCCTTGTGAGCAGACACAAAAATGTAAATTTTAGCATGTGTGAGGGTGCTGGTGTGTTTGTTTGCATACACACACATGTAGTCTTGCTTTCAGTGTACTGAAGCAGCAAGGGTTGGGGCTGCCTCGGAACAAAATTAGAGCCACGGAAGGAATGTACCGTCATGTGTACACAGCAAACCTGCATAACTGAGAAACGCCGTCAGAAGGAGTTATGCTTAAATTTGGGATAGGAAATGGGACTTTCAGAGACCAGAACCAATGGAAAGAGAGTTACCTGGCTTTAAATGAGGCCACTTAATGCACACATGAAGGGAAATGCAAAGGGCAGGTTTTAATTACAGTGCACCTAGGAGCACAAGTCCTGTGAGGAGGGCTGACAGAGCTGGGGGAGCTCAGCCTGGACAAAAGGAGGCTCAGGAGGGACTTTATTACTCTCTACAACTCTCTGACAGGAGGGTGCAGCCAGCTGGGGGTCAGTCTTTTCTCCCAGGCAACCAGAGACAGGACAAGAGGACACAGTCTTAGGCTGTGCCAGGGGAGTTTTAGGCTGGACATTAGGAAGAAGTTCTTCACAGAAAGGGTGATTGGGCACTGGAATGGGCTGCCCAGGGAGATGATGGAGTCACCGTCACTCGAGGTGTTTAAGGAAAGACTGGATGTGGCACTTAGTGTCATGGTCTGGTTGACAAGGTGGTGCTGGGTTTGGACTCAATGATCTCAAAGGTCTCTTCCAACTGAGTTGATTCTGTGATTCTGTAAATGCCAAGGTGTGAAAATCTCAGAGTTTGGTAGCAGTTCAGTTGTCTTAACTGTCAAGTGAACAAGCCATGACCTTCGCTTTAAATTCACCAACAATGGTGTGCATCTATTTATTCTAGTGAGGATTTATACCCCAATCAACAAGAAAGCAAGAAACATATTCAAAATGTTAGCAAGCAGTAATATCAGCCATTCTCAGATGCATATCAAGAAACTTTATCACAGAAAAGCAAAACAGGAAAAAACACTTTTCAGTCTCAAATCCAAGTGATGTGCTGGAAGCAAATTACCCCAACATCTAGTGAGAGAGTGAGGGTAGAGATGGATGTCCAGTCCAAATGATGCCATGAAATATCAGTATCATGGAGGAGGGAGTGTCTATTACAAGACATGTAATTTTAAACCAGTATCATGTTAGAAATGCTCCTGTTGCTGGGGGTTAGACATGACAGCAGATACCCTTGGCAGTACTTTGACCATCTAAATCCATCAGGCATTAGAAACTGGGTTCAGTCCTGGTCTAATGTTGGTCCTTTGATGAAATGGGATTGTTAGCACATGGAATCTTTTGTCAAGGGAATTTTTTTTGGTTTCAAAACCGGTCAAGGATGGGGACACTGACTCCAAACTCCCTTATGCTGCCAAAAGGAGAATAATCCCATGGACCTTGTGGGAAGCTGGAGTGAAAGGACAAGGAATGATCCATCCTACCTGGAGAAGAGTTAAAAACCAGATTTCTTCCTTTTCCATAGTGCTGAGCTCTCTGCAGCCTTTTAGTGAAAAAATCACTTTCTTTTTTTTAAGCTTTGACTTCCTCAGAGTTTGTGTTGAAGCTGGAAAAAGTTTTCCATCCCTCTTTTCTGTTGTTACCTTTTTACTTCATTCAAATTGGTTAAGACAGATGAGTTTTGCTTATTAAAAAAACCAAGGCAAAGCACCACTAGAAGGTATCCAATTTCTTCAACATCACCAGGGTTGTTCTTTTACTTTTCTTGGACAAAAGGGAAGAGCACTTTGCGTTCTATTTTCCGTCATTCTTTGACGGAATTAAATCAGGTTTGTATTTACAGAAGAAGAAAACTCTCCTATGTAAGTGTTGTCCTCTAATCCATGGAGCCAATGGTTGGAGTGTGCCTTATTTTCTTTGTGTAAAAAAAGGAAACAGTGAGGCTAAAAGGTAGACTAGAGAGCTCATACCTAAATTCCATAACTGAGGGATCGAGTGTTGGTCCTGCAGAGACGGAACTGCGACCATTACAGTGGAAGCAGCTATATTATTCCTTAAAATGAGCCATATGACATTAAAATAAAGGCAAATAATAAAATTTGAATCTCTACAAGCTATAAAGTCTTTAAGGCCAGGCTGTCTCCCACTGAAGACGGTGGCAAAGCCTCTGTTCATGGCTCTGGCAGATGGCTTGGGCCCCAGACAAATCCCATTTTTCCAATTCTAGGGTCATACATTTTTATCCTCTGAATTAAATGAGGATTTGCCACCCGCACAATAAAACCCAAAGAATGAAACTTGCTTTAAATAGAACAAACTATTGAGGTGATATTAATAGCACAGGGATAATGAGTATTTCCAGAATTTAAGTACTTCAATGTTATTTCTGTCTGCTTTAGTAGAGCAGAATAAAATATGCTTGCCACTCTTGCATTGCAGGCGTGGTTTCCACTGGTGCTCCATAGTGGGCGTCCAAACTTAATGACGCACCAAAATATTAATAAAATAGAAATTATTCAAAACACCTGCCAGTGATGATCCAATATGTTCTAACATCTTTTCAAGCTGGAAGCATATATATATGTGTATGCAAATGTATATATATATGTACATGCATATGTATATATATATACACAGCTGAATGTATGTACTTGTGTACCCCTTGAAAGCCATCAACTGCATAGCTGCCCGTTCGGATAACTTGTGTTTTTTATAACTAGGCATTTACAGCTTCTGTTTCTTAGATTTTCCATTTCTCCCAGAGGATTGCACCCATAGCAGCATAGAATCACAGGATGGTTTGGGTTGGAAGGGACCTTAAAGATCATCTCATTCCAAGCCGCTGCCATGGGCCAGGACACTTTCCACTGTCCCAGGTTGCTCCAAGTGCCAACCTGGCCTTGGATATACCAGGGATGGGGCAGCCACAGCTTCTCTGGGCAACCTGTGCCAGGGTCTCACCACCCTCACAGAGAAGAATTTTGCCCTAAAATATAATTTAACTCTCCTCTCTTTCAGGTTCCCCTTGTCTCATCACTCCAGGCCCTGGTCTAAAGTCCCTTTTCAGTCATGCCCAAGCAGAATCCTGTTTATCTGTGAAAAAAATGAAGTAGTTACAGCAGGGTAAAAGTAATGCCTGTGAACTGTAATCTATTTTAAAAAATCCACTTGGGGATTGTGCAGGTCAGGGGCCTGGTGACAGGTCAGTGGCTTCCTTGTCTCATATGCTATGTCCTGTCCAAAAGTTAATATCCTCTGAGTTCTCCTGGTGTGTGGGCAAGGGAGACTCGTGAATTTATAAATAAAACCCAAGTCCTTCTTGGACTGATCTCTTCTGCCATGCTTTGAGGAGACCCCCACTTTATAGTCAATCTGATACGGCTGGAAGGAGCAGAAGAGGTATCTGGGGTTTCCGTGGGATGAGCTCCCGAGGAGCTCCCTGCAGGAGCAGCCGGAGCTGTCGGAGGGCACATCTCTCCTGCGGTAGCCGCAGCCTTTCCCAGGCTTTTCGCGGTGTTCATCGCGCCGATCTCCGCTCTGTGAATGGCATCACCCGCTGCTTGTGTTGGCCGCCCTCCAGCTCCGCCTCACAGGCGCATCCCCCCACCGCCCGCATTCCTGGGGATTTGTTACCTTCTGGTAGCCAAACGCGCAGGCAACCGGGGCAGGGGGCGAGATTTATTCTCCAGGACTCTGTTTTCCTATTGTTTTTAAGTTCATGGGAGGCTCCCCATCACTAAACAAACTTTAACTACTGTCGGCAGAAGGGTCAGCCCCCTGCCAGAGCCCTTCACAAAAATCTCACATTCCTCGAGGCCAAATGCGATTGTGTCCCTCCCCTCCCTCGCCTCTGCCGCCCCTGGTGCTTTTGTAGGAGGCATCACCCCTTAGCAGGTTGAACACCTGGCTGAGGCACTGAATTGGCAACCTGCAGAGCCCATAAGGACAGGCTTAACTTTGGCCAGCAACGTTCATCTCGTGGGTTTTGGGCATGATGCTAATAAGTAGCTGGTCTAGGGTAGAGGCAGCCGTCCTTAGGGCTCAGGGGGTTGGTATGAGATGAATGTATGCAGGGATGGACTTTCTGTAGCAGGGATGGGATTTGGGTTTGTGTAGCTCACAGCAGAAAGGAGCTTTCCTTTCCACCAAAAAAAACCCCAAAACCCCAACAGAGCTAATTATGAATTAAGCATTTTCAGGAAGAAATAATGTAAATAATGCGGCTATCTTGTTGGAAAATCCCAGGATTTTATAGTCCACTCCATTGAGGAGCTCCCTACACCCTCATAGAAGACATAACTTGTCCAAAACCTTTGCTTCCAAGTTTAATGTTTGGGGTTTTTCCCCAAGAAGTTTGTCATTTTGATGGTTCTTGTTCTTCAAACTGGCATGGAGAGAAGTTTTAACAAAGGAATGGCCAGGGCTACTCTTTGTGGGATCATCTCTCTGAGTAACCAGCAGACACACAGATATGAAAGCAACAAACAAAGCAGCCAAAACCAATCATGGATTAGGATCTGGACCTTCACTGGGGGTTGCAGGGATACTCTCAAGAACTGGTTGTGAAATCCAAGTTTTACTTTGTTGTGTATTCCTCAAAATCTAGTGGACACTCGGAGTCCTGCTCTCTAAATTAACGGTGAAGTCAATCTTGTAATATCCAGTGCGAGGCAAAGAAATTATAATTATTCTGAGGTTAGAGCTGTAGGAAACCCTGGAACAGAGGGTTTAAGACCAGCATTTCCAAACCCCCACGGGGGTAGTCAGGAACTCTCTGTAGTCAGGAACAGCTGAGCAGACATTGCCTGCATTTTGCTGTGCCCTTTCATGGCAGCTCGAGGTCCTGAGCTCTTTGCAGCATCAGGCCCTCAGTCAGCAGGAGCTGCTGACTGCATGGACTCATGTTCAAAGTATTGTGTACGTGACTTCACCAAGCACAGACAATCACTCAGCCCCAGAACAGTAGGGCTAAAAGAAACCTCAGGCGACCTAGTCCATTTTTCCTCAGAGGAAGTATTAGATATACTTAGATCATCACTGACATCTGTCCAAATTTTTAAATCCTCCAGTCTTGAGCCTTCCACTTACTTACCAAGTCTGGAGTTTGTGGGGTTTTTTTCCTTTATACTTAAAAGGGAGTTTACTAATACTGTACATTAATCTCTTAAATCTCCTGTACCTCAGCTGAAGGCAGCTTTTTTCTTGTGCTATTCTCAGCTGACATAGAGATCAATCGATTACCATATTCTGTAGAAAAACATTTTACTCTTATCATGTTCTTTCCTGCTTGTCTCTTTTCTAGACTAAACAAATGTATTTCCTTCAACTTTTCCATGTTGCTCATGCTTTCTGAATCTGTTATCGCTCCTGCTGCTCTTCTCTTGATTCTCTCTCATCTGTCTGCATCTTTCTTAGAGGGTGGTGTCCCACACTGGATAAAGCAGTGCAGCTGATGTCTCACCACTTCTGAGCAGCCTGTAGTAGATATCTTCTATGTCTTATATGCAACATGACGATTAATTAAAATGCATTTACTTCATTTTTTTGAGGAAAAAAACCCAACAGAATGCTATTATTGACTCATATTCAACTTACAATTCCCTGCCACCCCCAGATCTCCTCTGCAATGCTGCTGGTTAATAGGTTTGTCATTGTGGTACATTTGGCTTCTTGCTCCAAAGTGTAACACAAAGCACTTAACTTTTATTGCATGTCATCTTACTAATGACATGTCAACCGCAATTTCTCTTCCTTGCTAAGTTCTGAATTCTGACCTATTTCTCCAAGTCTGAAGACTCCACCTTACTGGCAGTCATCTAAAGATTTTATAATTGTCCTTTATATTGATCATCCAAGTTATTAAAGGAAGTATCAGCTATTAATTGGCTGAAGATGCATAAAATGCCTTCCATTTCAATATCAGAGTGATAGTCAGTGGACAACTTTGTCACACCGAACTCCCATCCATTCATCCTCTGTGGCTGTGTTTTATCTTTTATATCATAGGATCATAGAATAGTTCTGATACAAAAGGACCATAAAAAATCTCATTCCAGCAGTCCCTGCCATGGGCAGGGACTCATTCCATTAGACCATGTTGCTCCAAGCCCCATCCAGCCTGGTTTTGAACACTTCCAGGGTTGAGGCAGCCCCAGCTTCTCTGGGCAACCTTTTCTAGTATCACACCACCCCCACAGTAAAGAATTTCTTCTTAATATCTAATCTAAACCTACCTTTTTTCTTTCTGTCAAAGACCTGAAAGCAGAAGTTAATCCACCTCAGCCTCCACCTGAGCCAGAAATGCCTCTGCTGGCATTGGCAGGGAAAGGTGGAGCATAACAAGGGTTAAAAACTGCGACTCACCTGCAGGATTGTTGGCAACATCTTCGGGCCAATGTTTCTTCTCTTAAGCCCAACTGCAGTGTTTATGTGCTGCTTAAGGCTCTCCTTCCTCAGAACTTGCACATCATGTAGGTGCTTGTGCAAGAGCTCTGAGTACACAGAAAGTTGAATGCCTCGTGTAGCATGAAAGTTGCCCCATAAAACCACTCATTGCCAGCAGCACCAGACATTTTATGCATTTACGAGTAAAAATAAGAACAAAGAATAGCGTTAAGTGTAATTTTTATTGGGAAACCACCAATTCCTTACACCTTTCAGGAGGAAGAAAGGGAGGCATCCATCAAATTGTCATTACAAATTTGATGCCACAAACCTAAGCTCATGGAGCAGCCAGGAATCTGAAAACCTTTTAAAGGATACGCCTGTTTTTGACATTCAAAATAAAAAATCTTTATAGATTTTTGTGGAAAACACTGATGAGCCAGCAGCTAAATGACATTTTTCAGCAGTCAGACAGACTCCACACAAACTGAATAGATGTCCAGTTTTAGAAGGACAGGTAATTACTTTCTGTGCTATGCCCAGGAACAGAAAATACTTGGCCTGTTTTACTTACTGAGTAGGAAAAGATGTTTGAGGGTGGTTGGTTGGGTGGTTTTGTTTTTTTTTTTCCTAAAGGCTGCTACATCCTGGCTTGTGCCTCCGTATAGCCTGAGTGTAGGTGCCCTTTATATAACAATAACTTGATACTACTCAAAATACTTGGCGCTGCAAGCAGGGGAGTGGAATGCAGTAAGAACACTTTAGCAGGTCTGAGGGTGAGTAAGCTCCAGTAGTTTTGGAAGGAGAGGACAGTTTTCAGTGTATGTCTCCTTTACTTGGCATTTGCCGACAATAAGAACACAAGGATTAACATAGCAGACTCCGTTTATTACACTTGGGTGGATAAAGCAATTATCTGTCTATCACGGCTGTAGTAAATTATGCAACAGCATTAACATGGGTGGATACGTGGATAAATGCTACTTTGCCACAGAGGGTGCTGATACACAAGATAATCCTTCAAGCTGAACTTGTAAAGACTGTTTTCTTTCAGAGTTTAGATCATGTTACCCACCAGTGTAGATTGAAATGGCATCTTTTTTTATTTTTAACCATGTTTTCAGGTTTCTTTAACCATCTGAATTGTATTAGCAACGTCATTTTAGAAATATCCCGCTTTATTCAAGTTTAAACAGTCTGCTTGAAAACTGCTGCATGGATATAAACACAGTAGTTTTCTAACACAGCAAAACAATCTGTTGAAAGATAGCAAACACACACACATCCATCCATTATTGCTTAACTGTTGTGTCTTCCATGCCTGAATTCCCACTGTAACCGCAGTGTGCAGTGTGCAGTGTGCTCCTGGTTTTGGGGGTGTAAAACAAAACCAGAAATGAAAATGCACCTATTCATGTCTAGAAAGCAGTGCAGCATCTGAGAGCTCTACACAAGATTTAAACTAAGCGCCTTAAGTCTGGTTTAATGGCTGTGTTTACATCATCCCCTCCTTCTCATTCTTTTAAAGTAATCAGGTTTCACAAGCGTTAAGAAAACCATCCCCTCCTGCCAGCTGGAGGGAAGCCAATTCAAGGAGATTTTTTTTCTCTCCCCCTCCTTTACCCCCTTCTTCACTATGATCTTTACTGCCTGATGCTGCAGCCAACAAGCAGCAGAAATTGGTGGGATATTTGCAGGATAGCTACCTTCTTGGTGGGGGGACGGGGCAGGGGGGACTTTAGTGCTCAAAGATTTTGCTGCGTTCATGAGGATGATAAATCAGAATGAGGAGCTCTTGAGCTTTTTGGGACCGCCCTTGCTCTCCCTCATCCCTGCTTCTGGTGAAAAAAAGGGGGAGGAGGAGGAGGAGGAGAGTGTAACAGATACCAGCATGCAAAGGGAGCTAAGGCAGGGACCGAGACTTGCGTGACAGTCTCTGTTTATATGATTTGTCTTTAATGTCTCCATGCGGCCATGCCAGCAATGTTTAGTTGGTTTCCTGGCACATGTGAACACAGATTCCTTTATGTTCATCAGGGATGGATAAAGGTGAAGGCCAGAGCATCGAGGTGCGAGGGGGTCCCACCTGCTCCTTCCCTGACCTGGCCTGCTTGGGCTGATGATCCTACGGTGTGTTTTTAATTCGCAGAACAAGCTTCAGAATCCTAATCAGAATTGAAAAGTTTTTCAAAAAGAAAAGAGAAAGGAACAACCCCACCGCTGCAGCAAGGGGAGACCTGGCTCAGTCACCTGAGTACAGTCAGAGCAGAGAGCTGCACGAGTCTCACAGCTCTCAGATGAGTTGAAGTGTAGGAGGGAACTGGTGCAAAAGCAAGCCCCTCGAGCCCTTTCCTGCTCAGCCTGTCCCTTTTTTCAAAGAACCCTTTTGGTTCTTTTCTCAGAGAACCCTTTCCCTTTGCAGTGCCGGGCCAGCTCAGCCCCTGCCAGCTGCCCCCATTAGTCCCTTGGCTGCTAGATGAGCAGCCTGGAGCTCTGCTCCAAGGAGGCATTTTTCACCTCTCTGTATAGAGAAATTCTGTGAGCAGGAGGTTCCTTTGCAGCTGTTGCAGTTTGCTGAAAACCCCCAGCCTCTGGGTCTACCTTTGAGCTGGGTGTGTGCTCTTCACAACCCCCAGCTGAATTTTAAAAAGCACTTTGTATCGTCAAAAGCTTTAGAGTCATTCCCACGGGTACAAAGGGACAAAGGTTACACCTCCATGGGTCATTTCTTCCCACCCTTCCTGCTCCTTCCTCCCTCCACCCTACTGCTTTTGTCCTGTGCTGGTTGGGCTGCCTGTGGGATGAGCCAAGAGGACATTTCCTTTGGTCCCAGTAAATCAGTAAATCAGATGACCATTGACACCAAAGATGCTCCACAGGCTTGGCCTCAGTGCTGAGGTTCCAACCTGCCTCTGCCTCTGCTCACCTAGAGTAGGAACCGCAGCTCTGGTAGGATGGCAAAGTCACTGGTTCCCCCAGGATCTGGCCCTTTTGGACCCATACCAGTAGTCTGCAGAGCAGGGGTCACAGAGGAGGGGCTCATTAGGATTTTGGCAAATGGATACACATTAGATCTGTTTCACAGGAACTGAGGCCCTCCACAGTGTGCATTTGTCCGTCTTTATTTATTTCCTTTTCTCTGCAGTAGTTTCAGGTACAGGCCTTAGCTGCTTTGGGTAAAAAATATACCTTTTTTAAGAACAAAAAGAGACAGGGGCTTGTTTTCTGCCTGCGCCTGAGTGACTCCTGTTGGCACGAACAGGGCTCTGTGTACAGTCAGAAGAATAAGCTCCCAGTCTAATGCAAACTAGTGCCCTCAGCTATTTAAAAAACAAACTTTTTTTTTTTCTTCATTGAGTGAATTAACTACAGTTACTGCACCTATGTAGCTCCTTGTTTTATGAACTATAAGAACCTTTCCTATGCACAGCCTATGGCCTAATTATGTAATTATGTCTCTTGGGTGGATTATATTTTTCTTCTCATAATTGTGTCTTTACCTAAGAGACTGGAAGGGTTCCAAGCTTTCTCCTTTCCTGGGCAAAAATTGTTTGGCTCTTGTGTTTTGGGTTTTTTTCCATGAACTCTGGATTGGGTGCATTCAGTAGGATTGGGCGGGGAGCAACCAGCCCTGGATGACAATTTGTCACAAGACAAGGGACACAAGAGGGACTCTCACAACTTTCTTTAGAGGTTTTTTCCTTGCAAAGAGTTAATGTGAATCTTCTGGGCTTCTGATTTATGGCTGCCTTATTTTTACCTTCAGTGCATAGATTGACACTGCTTTGGTGTGACATCTTGCTGCAGTGAAGTACTGTCTGAAATTTGTAACAGAACAGTGAATATTTTTGCTTCATGCTGAATGCTCAGCATTATTCAGTCCCTGCACAACAGCTGTTAGGAAGCCTTAGGCTCAGGTCTCAACTCCTTTACTGTGGCATAAATATGGGTCCCTTGACTTCAGCTTTATCAGCCTGTAGCTGAATTCAGTCAAGCCCATATCAGTACCTTCCAGTTACCTCTGATCCACTGGACCAAACAGGATGCAATGCAAGTAAACCTGCAAAGAGAATTTAAGGAGAATTTGTGATGAAATTCAGAGGACAGGTAGCTTGTCTTTTCTGTGGTGTGAAATTGTCTTCCACAACGTGTATGCAGAAGAGTACACGCTACAATGTATACTGGAATGCTGCTGGTGTTCCATTGTTAAAAGAGAAAAAATCAGGGGGCTTGTCTCAAAACCATATAGGTTTAGCAGGAAAAACTGTGCCCACTTTACCTTTTTAAAGCACTTCACTTTTGGAGAACAGTGGGAATAATCAAAAATTGGGATCTTGATCTCTGTTGTGTTTCTCTTGGAGTCAACATGCAGAGGTGCACAGACTACAAATTCACAGGTCATGAACCAGGTGATTCTTCTTTCTGCCACCCCTTAACCTGAAGAAAAGTCCCTTTTTCAGTGGGTTCACTGAACCCAGAGCTGTAGAAATCCTTGGTTACTAGCCCTTGAGTTCAAGGGATTTTTGCCTGCCTTTTCCAGCTGTAGTGACTCCATGGAATGACTCCAAACTTCACTATCTGATGCTAAGCGCATTTGTGACATAGAGCAAACAGAAGCCATGGTGGCATTTCACCCTCCATTCTGCTTGGGATGTCCCAGAAAATGTGTGTCCAGCAGGAGACAGCCCAGGCTGTTACTGCCATGACCTGTCTGCCATCCCTTGGCTCTTTTATGGAGACACCTGACTCCCACTATACTTCTCCTTAAGGTGAAAGCAGAAAAAGATAGAACTGGGTGATGACTGAAAATAGCTAACCCAGTGGAGAGTGATAAAAGCATCTGCTGAAAATCTGGTAACCAGATCTCCTGGGTACCAGGAAAAGAATAAAAAACCACACAAAAAAGCTGGTGGGTGGTGTACACGGTACAAAGAAAGGGAGTCCCTGAGTGTCAGCATCTGGCAAGGCCACGTGTAGCATAATCTGATTAGTTTTCAGTTCCACACCCACAAGCTGAAAGATAAAAACGCACACCCCTCCTCCCTGAGGAGGTAAAAATCTTCAAGCATCAACACCACATTTACATTCTGCAAGTCAGCCTCTTCCAGAGCCCGATTTACATCTTGCCTCCTCCAGCAGAGCAGTGGAAGTTCAGTGATGAGAGACGAGCTCACGTCCCTTTCCAGTTACCACATCCAGCAGACTCGAGATTGCCTTGCTTTGATCTGGGAGACAGTCCTTTGCTTAGTTTAAACTGAAATGATTAAGCTAGAGATGAAGACTCTTCACATCTTCTGCCATGCCTGGGATGTGATAATTGGACATCAGCTTCCATGGGCCACACGAACTTGTTCTGAGGCCGTGCTGGGCTGGCGAGCAGAAGCAGCAGCAGCAGCACAGGCACTGACTGGCTGGCTGCAGTTTTCACTGACCTTATAGCACTCTTAGTACTGATTTCTGGTTTGATTAATGTAAAATGGCCAAAATTGGCACTGGAGAGGATTAATGACAATGTTTCTGTCTCCAAAAACTTATACTCAGGTTGGTGTTTGGCTTGAAACAGCTGAGTAGTGGTGAAAGATCAGAATATTTCTTGTTATTTTGGAACAAACACTGGATTTCTGATAGCCAGCGTGTTTTGTACTGTGCCAGCAGACAAATCAGATTTAGCTCTTAACTATGAACTCTCAGTTTTTCTCATCTCCTTCCCATCTCCTCATCTATGACCTGATCTTTTCCAGGGGCCACTGGATCCCCTCCTTAGTCAGAGACTCATGGATCACCTTCCATTTATTTTTGACAACATATCACATCCAAAATTGCTTATGTCCACAAGCATTTTTTTTCCCTCCAAGCCAAATCCATTCTACAAATTCGTCTTTGCAACAGAGCAACAGGCACTAAATACAGTGTTGCAAGCATTGGGGTAGCTGTAACACTATTTTATTCTACTCTTCACCTAACTTTTATATTGCTTTTTAATGTACTCACTGCTGCAGCAGATCATGGATTCTCCCTTAACTATCCACACTTGCTACCCTAATCTTTTTTCCTGAAATAAAATTATGCCTCAGTACTGAGACTGAGGAATACAGCTTTTCTTAGCACACTCCCCTGGGATCAGGAATTTCTCTGTCAACGGACACATATATCAATGAGAGATGAAAAGCAGCTTGTGGAATGAGTTTTAAACATGTATCACATATTTCATTGCTGCTGCTGATGTGCTACTCAGAAAGTCTTTTTAGAGTGTTTTCAGCCCATACCTCATGGCTCCTTCATACTTAACAGGAGGGGTTTTTTTCCTGCACAGAAATCAAGGCAGGACATTTATTTAAGTTGCCCACACGCCTTTGTGAGCACCTCCTGGATACAAAGGTTTTGTTGAGTTTCCTGCTTACTTTCACTGTGAGCACGTCTCAGCCATTATCAAAGCAAAGTAACCCATAACGTGCAAAGCTGCAATGTCATCTTGTCTCCCTGGGATATTTCACTCAGGGGCTGTGGCTCCTTCTGTGGATCCCTTTGTCACAACATGACTCCGTGTTACAACCCTAAATTTTAAGTGTCCAGAAGGGGAAGGCAAGTCTGCCTTTGGCCCCTTGCTGGTTTCTGGGGACTTGCAGTTCCATTGATGCCTGGGGTCTTCCAGATGTGCATAGAGCTCTCTCTTCTCTTCTTTTTTTGGGGGTGGGAGGGGGCG
>VXBQ01002739.1:458224-493505 GCA_013400175.1 Phainopepla nitens | reverse complement strand
AAAAAAAAAAAAAAAGACCTTTGTGGGTGTCCTGATAAGTGCTCATTCTGATCCAAATTGTAATATGTTACACATGTATGGGCACAGCTGTGCTTGATAAGACTTTCACCAGCACAACCATGTCCAAAACACAACCCCCTCACAATGTTTCTGTGTTCTTGGGGGTAGCTGAGATACCTGTAAATCCATTAAATCTAATAACAGGTCCTTAGAGACCATTTTGGGTTTTTTTTGGGGGTGTGTTAAATTACTAAATCTTGTTATTAACGCTTTTATTTTATGATTTGCTGTTTCCAGGGCACAGACAGAAGCTTGATGACTCTAAACCTAGTTTGTTCTCTGAACGCCTCAGTGATTTAGGGCGCATTCCTCATCCCAGTATGAGAGTAGGGGTCCCGACCCAGAGCCCACGGCCCTCTCTGAACTCTGCACCAAGTCCTTTTAATCCACAAGGACAGAGTCAGATTACAGGTAAGAGACAGAACCATAGGTTTGACTTGCACAGGCATTGGTAGTAATTGCTTATGGGTATTTGTGTCTCAGCTGCAGTCAAAGAGGCTGTTATAGAGTGGGGGATGTTCTCCAAGCAAAGCTAGGTGGGAAGTGGATTTTTCTATAGTGCTTGAAGCTGAAAATGTTTTGTTTTCTTTTGTTTTACTTGATTTGAGTTTGGTTTTTTCGTTTATTTATTTTTTTTTTTAGTATCTTTTTGCCATAAATCTAAAACAGTCAATCCAGGTCATTTGAGTAGGCATCTGGTGAAATTCTAACTGCCACGTTGCTCTGCCTTCTCCGTGTTGTTGCAATAGTACCTTTGGTATACAATAGAATGAATATTTTTATTCAGCCTTGTTATTTTGCATTCGTGTTAAGGGAAGCAGCCAGCACTTAAAGGTCTTTTTATTGGAATAATAATACAATCTTCTCACATGGTGGTTTCCTTCCACCACCAGTGGTGACCACGGTTACAATAAATGAACTGGGTTATGGAGAAATCTCCAAAGGTTGCTTGTGAGGGTTGTATGCAACATTTATGATTGCATGCTGAGAAACAGATTTCATTGTGCTGAGAGAAATCATAAAGCACCCACCATGTGTCACAGATTAGAAGGCTGAAATACGATGTTTAACTGCAGCTATGCCAGAAGTTTGCAGCAAAACTGTGAAGCCAACAAAATAAACCAATATTGTTTTTTCTAAAGTCAGAGCTGGTTAAATTTTTCAAAGGAGTTTGAAAACAGCTTCTATCTAACTTTGGGCATTTCTAGATTCTAAATTTGTGCTGACATGTTTGTGTCTATCCAGGATGCAAAGAGGTGTTACCCCGATCAATTGTTAGAATTGTTGGACAACTTCACGTAGACGCAAGTCTGTCAACAAAGCTCTTAGCTCAATTCCCTAGACTGGTTTAAAACTCACTTCTGCTGCTACAGTTGCATCCACAGCAGAGTCCTTTGCCAGCATTATACACCAGCATTCCTATCCTGGTAAAGCACTCCTAGTATAGACATAGTCTTTGAGTCAACCTAGGAAGATTTCTAGTTTCATGTTTCAAGTGGTTTTGACATGATACCAGCTGAAACTCAGCGGTTTTAACAAAGTGTTGTGGCTTTCTTCTTCTTTTTTTTCCTTCTTTTTTTTTAAGTTCAACTGGTTTATTAATTTGCAGTAAGAAAGAGAAGTAAGTGAGTTAAATTGAACCCAAAGTGTTCAAGGAATTGCAACTAAAAAATTGTTCTCATGAGCTGTGGCAAAGTTGTCCCAGATCTAGAAGTCTAACTTTAACCAGTGTAAAATGTTTATAATATATTAAATATGTTGATTGTACCCATTATTTGGAATCTGCTGTCCCCCAGCTTCCCAGAGCAGTTTTTTTTGGCTAGGCTTTGTGTTTTGTTCATTGGACATGTGAAGTCAGGGCTCTTGTGCATATCATTTTCTGGGTAAGAACTGCCGAACTAAAACACAATATTTTTTTCTAACCAAGTCTTCTGTCTGGCAATGTTTGTAGACATAGTTCCCAAGAAAGCAGGGGGGAAATCCAGGATATAAGCAGGTTTTTTCCTTCTTCCTTGTGCCTCCATAGTTTACCTATTGTGCAACACTATATCTAGGAACGAAAGAGGGTGAAATTCTTCCTGACCCCATCTGGTGATCAGCTTATGCCCTGAAGCACAAGAACTGAGCTCCCCTTGTAATTTTCTTCCTAAGTGTAACCTCATATGCTGCTCTCCTTCACATAAATGCCTCCTGTAGAAAATGTTCTGCTGGCTTTGATTAATAGACTACTTCTCTGCCTCGTTATGAGGCAGCAGCAGCATTTACAGATCTGGGAGATGAAGATGTCAGATGAGCTCTCAATAAGCCTGACTGGAAACAAATCTGTGTGGCATTCCCTACCTTCTCTGCAAATTTAAGGCAGCAGTTCAAAGCACCAGCTGAGACTTCAGCAAGAGAGGGAAGATGCAGTGCTGGTATGGCAGAGGGAAGCCCCTCAGCTGGGCTGAGGGATGCAGGCTGGACATCCCATCTCTTGTGGATTATTTGCTTTTATTGTTGGATAAATTCAAGGTTATGGGATACATTAGAATCCCAAATTGCTCTCATTTCCCCCAAAATGGTGAGGACTCTGTAGTGAAAAAGTAGGCTGATACAGTATTTCTGATGTTATTTCCCACCTGTGCTTGCTTCCTCCTCAGTTTAGAAAAGTCCAACAGCCAGCCCTCCATTTGCTCTCTGGTGGCCATCCCATTTAATTAGGTGACTGGTGTGAGCATGTTACATGGGTGCAAGCTCTGGGAATTACACTGGCTTTCCACCAGGCTTTTGGGTGCTCTTTGGGTCCTTGATTGTAATCTGTAAAGCTCAACATGCTCTGATGTTCCACCAAGTGTTGGGATGCTCTTTTGCAGACAGTCCCTATTCTGGGATCCTTCTTGTGGGATGAATGGGTACTCTACTACACAAACCATGTCAAGCAGAGATAAAGGTGATGCCATGGATGAGGCACCCTTTGATCGGGTGTTGAGTGGGAAATTGCTGAATATCCCCCTGCTTGGTGTGGTGATAGGGAGTGAGGTGCTTGGGCTGCCCTTCAACACTAGTTTCCCTGTTGTAGTGGAATATTCGGAATGCCACTGGCTTCTTAACAGAAGCACTGCCTTAGGTATATGTTAAAAGGGAAATAGACCCTTCTGTCAGAAAACCAGGATTTTTTTAATTACCTTTATTGGAATTAACCAAGCATTCCTTTAGAAATACCATGGTTTCATTATCTCCTTACCTAGGGAAAATAATAAATTTCTAATAACTGGAACAATAAATACTGGTTTCCTACACAAAATCCATATTATTGTTGGTAAGCACATAAACGTTATGCTTCATTCCACTTGAGGCCTTGCATAGCTATTGCATGATTAAACAGATATATTATTTAAAGCCTGGCTGACCCACACCTGAGTCTGAAAGAACTCAGCACTTTAGGGTTCACTCATATTTCTTTTCTCTGTCTAGGTTGTGTTTATTTTCCTGGAGTATCAGAGTACAGGTTGTACAAATCACAGCACAGTCCTTAACCTACCACAGGACTGGGCTGTGGCAGGACAAGGCGCAGAATTGCCTTTATTCAACATGGCATTTTAACTAGGATTCAGCAAAAGCTACATCGAAGGGTGATTAAAAAACAAATGGTCCAATAAGCAGCTGCCTTTGCTGAGGCAGTGCAGATCCAATTTGAACCCTGCTTGCTGCCCGTAAATCAGGAGTCCTGTCCATTCACATTTGGTCACTGGCATATTTGCTTTTCTATTTTTTTCCCTTTCCCTAACGGGCTCATGCAACTTGTTCATGTATCCGATTACATTCCCGTTCAGACACTGAGCTGTTGCATCAGCGTTCCAGTATGAGACAAGGAAAACTTGTTTTTTAAGATGCAACTGGTGAGGATTAGCTTCTGTAGGCCAGGAAAAGCCACGGGTGTAATGGCAGGAATGTGGTTGGTGTGAGGACCCCATCGGCTGGGCTGCGGGGACAGCAGAGGGGAAGTTAAGTGAGGTTTCATGCTCCATCACCACTGTGGCACTGCCTGATCTATAGGCAACCTGTGACTTTCATCACTGAAATAACAGCCCTCAAAGGCAAGTCTTGTGAAACCTTCATTTTTTCCCTTTTCCTCTTCCCCTTCTCCATGCACTTCAGGGATGTTATGCTTCCATTTCTCATCATTTTTTAAGTAGATTTAAAGTCTTCAGAACTGGCTTAACAGGCAGGTTGTGAGGGGGATACATCTTCACTGGCAGATAGGGACTGATTTCAGGGACAGTCCAAACTGAATCTGCAGCCTGCTGTATTTTATGCAAATTGATTGCATCCTCTGGTTGACTGGCAGGTTGCCATTGTGGACTTCCATTTCACAAAGCTGGTGCCCCTCCTATTATTCTTTTTACTTTATTTCCCTCTGCCCCCCTTTTAAAACTTAGCTGCCCACTGGCATGATTTGTTGAGTTCATCTTTTTTTTTTTTTCATTTCAAAAATGTGTCTTTTGGAGGGGTGGGAGGAGAAATGGATTTAGAGGTTCTTCAGGCCAAAATCTGGTCTCAATTACTTTTCTGTACATTGGCGTGTAACTCCACTGGATTTCACTTTGTTGATTGAGCTGGGCAATTCAGATGAAGCCCTGGGCTTTTAAAGATGCCTAAGAAAGGGTTAGAGAAGAGAAGAAGGTTGCATTTTGCTGTTGTTGTTTTGCTGAGAGGGTTGGTGTTACAACAATAGTTGGGTTACTCATGCAGAAAGTCATCTTGGCTTTGTTAAGATCAGAAGTGAGGATATTTGCTCTAAGTGTTTACCAAAGATAGCTCCAGACAGCTTGTTTTGTACTATTGGCAGTAGCACTAATCTAACCAGCAGCAGCCAGAGCTAGAGCTGATGGCTGGGTTTAAATGAGAGTGTGATGCATTGATGTCTGGATATTATAGACAGTACACAGAGGAGCTACCAGCCTGTGATCATGTTCTAGTCGTGTAACTCAGTTTGGAAAAGGTGGAATTGTTTTTTTTTCCTATAGAAAATCAGTGTGCTTCACAATACAATGCCAAAGTAGTGGAAAAACTTGTTCTTCAGGGATAATTGCAGGTTTTTTCTTCTCTCCATCCACTTCAGAACATGAAAGGTGTCCCTCCCCATGTCAGGGGGGTTGGAACTAGATAATCTTTAAGGTTCCTTCCAACCCAAACTGTTGTATGATCCTATGATGATTTCTGTTGGAAGAAGAGAATTTGTGATATTTGAAAGCCAATGTCACTAGTGGGAGAATCTGTCACTAGACAGGCTTTTTCATTCTTTTCTTTGTAAATTTAGTTTTATGTGGTGCACCTACTTTTGGACTAATTTTTAAAGACTCTTATTGTCCACTAAGCATCAATATCCACTGTCCATTTGATGCAGTCAGTCAGAGACAACAAAGGTCAAGAACCCTGCATATGTCCCGTGACTATAAGTGTGACGGCAAAACCTAGACACAAAACAATATGCAATACTCAGTATTTCCTGCTTTGTGGAGGTTCACCTGGAAGTGCAAACAGGATGGAGCTGTTTGCGCATTAGTTTAGGCCTCGCCCCACTGATTTGTTTCAGCTGAACTGTGCCCAGGCTGTCTCAGCACACCCACAATATGCCCTGCTGTGAAGGAATACGCTGAGAGCTGCACTTCCCCTCACACCCACGCAGGCATAACAGAAATGTTTACAAAAGGAGGACTGCTCTTAGTAATCACTCCAAAGTTTTCAAGTGTAAATGCCAGCTCAGAGTGGCCCTCTGACTCCTTCACTGTTGTTGAATGCTCTGTAAGTCCTTCCCATGGCTGCCATATGGGAATGTGAGTGGCTTTCTCCTGGGAAGTAAATTTTATTTTTATATTGAGTATTTTTCCTTGTTTTGGAGGGATTCCTTTAGGGAGGAACCTACATGCACTCAGAGCTTTGAGGTTTCTGATCTGTTCTGGGCTTTTTGTGATGGGAAGATGTCCCATGCCTGAAGAGCATGTGGTGCTTTGGGTGATGTTGCAAAGTCCCTGGCTTGCAGGGATCCTGCAGACACATGGGAGCCCACTAGCCAGAGACAGTAGGAAAATGGTGTAGGAGGCCTAGGAAAACCTCTCACAAATCACCTCATAGCTTCTTCCCCAATAGCGTGTGTTAAACAGTCATCCCAATCCTTCTGGGCAAGAGCAAGGAGGAGGTGACCCTCTTAAGGGCCTTGTGTTTACTTCAGAAGCATCTGTGTGGATCTGGTCTAGTGAGCCTCAGTGGCCAAAATCACTGCTCCAGCACCATTGCAAGGCCCATCTCCATGTGAACCAGAGAATGCCACATGAGCTGCATGTCCACCTTCAGGGACTATCTGGGGCAGCTTTGGGGTCTGCCTCGTGGCATTTTTCACTGCGGATTGGGCAATGCTGCTGAGCAGTGACGTTTGCCCTGTGGGCTCACAGGTCACCTTTGACTTGGCAAGGCGACAGCGTTTCACCACTCTCTTTTCGCACGTCCATGCAAACCTTGACCGCCATCAGGCAGCAAGGGTTGGCTTTAGGGCATTTGCTCTGGGATCTGGTGGAACTTGTATTTTCACTTTCCGGTTTCCTAACAGGTCAAAGATACCTTGAGCCAGTCAGCCCTGGGGCAATATTTCCCACCCTGCCTCGACCATGACCTCAACCATGCCTTGGTGTGGAGGAATCACAGTAACCCTCCGGCCGGAGGTACTGTGACCTTCTCCTCAGTCACTGATCTCTGATGAATCATCTAACGTTCAATTTGCTTAAAGGTTTTCCTCTTCATTACTTCCTATTGCATGGGAAGACTGATGTGTTTGAGGTAGATGTTGAAAGAATATATGAAACATTTTGGGGCCAAGTGATGGTCCCTCCAGCCCCATATCATGCTTCTGACAGTGTATTATGAGATAGTGTTTTGAAACACTGTGTGAGCCTTTGAAAGACCGCTTTTTGCAATTCGTCCTTCTTGTGTCCACACAGACCTTCACAGTTGCTGGATTAGGGGTGTTAAGTGTAAAACCAAGTCTAGCATGGGTGTCCAAAGTGATGAGAGTGCCAGAGATGCTCAGGAAGTTCTTGTGCCATGAGGTTTATGCTACCAGGAGTGCCATGAGCCTCCAGAAAGGCACATATTTTTCTGAACTTTCCACCATCTTAGACCAAAATGATATAAAAACATCCTCTACTATGATTTTTTTTCCAGCCTTTACCTGCTATGTTAGTTCCTCCTAGCATTGGAGCTGACCTAAACCCAAAACTTTAGGGGCCCTGTTTTTGGTTCAGAAGCAGAGATTGAAATGTCTTGGAGTTTGAAGGATCTTGGATTTGAGATTGTGCTCCTAACACACCATTAATTTTAAGATTGTTTTTCCAGCAAGCCTAGGTTTTCTTTTCCCCCTTGAAGATCATTTACCATTGACTGTATGGTGAATTATCGTAGTGGAATGAGGCAGAGAAATATGTCAATATCAGATGTAACAATGAGCAGTCAGTCAGATTTGAACCTGTGCCAATCTATACAACACTGGCCTTGAAATTGTTAAAACAAAGAAGTTCATTACATTTAATGATCAAGTGTCCTTCGGATTTCTGAGAAGTTTATGTTAACCATTTATATTACTCAGCTCTAATATAAATGGCAAACTCCAGGAAAATCCTCTTAAAATTAAATTGGAAGGTTGTTTTTTTTATATATATCTATATTGTTATTTTGCTTCAAGGAAGTATCTGCTTTCCAGACATTTCTTCAAACAAATCATGTCTGAAGAGAAATAATAAACAAGTACTGAAACTACAAGGTTTTGCTGTGTGGAAGAGCAGGAAAAGGAGTTAAAAAAAGAAAAAAAAGTTGAATTTCCTGAAAAAGAGCCTTTGCTTATGCCATGTGGCTGTCACATTGCTGTCTGCAAAGCAGGGCTTTAGCACAGTATTCGCATGGAGCAGGTTCTTCAAATTGAATAGTCTTGATGTGCTTCTCTGAAGATACTGGGCAGGATTTGAAGGGATGTGCTACAGTTTCTGTGAGCTGGTTCAGAGATTGTTTTCTGTTTATTGTGCAGTGCCCCAAACAAACTTTGGGGTTGAAAGTGCTTTGTTTTTGACAATGTAAGGAAATAAAAATCATAATTTATGAGGTATTCAGTGGTATCTTTATTACCAGATATTAACTGAGAGCAAATGGTTTATAAATCCAAACATCAGTAACTAAAACTAGATCTCCTTCTACTAGTGCTTCAGCAGAAATTGAACTGTTTATCCTAAAAATAATTTCCTGAATAGTGAGCTGTTGCAAATATGTCAAAAGGTATCGTTAGCTTCTGATAGTTTTCCCAAACCATTTGGTTTCATATTTTGTAATTGAGGGTACTGTAAGTAATTGGGCCAGCATCCAAATGTGACACTTTTTTTGACGGATGCTGATAAGATTAATGACATTTTTCTCCTTGGCTAGTATTTTCAGCACTGAAAACACTATTGTGTGATGTTTGAACTGGATAACAGCTTGACAGGCGTGCCAAATGCTGACTGTAGAGTCTACCCACCTCTGAAGGAAATGGCCTTAGGTTGTGCCAGGGGAGATTTAGATTTGATCTTATGAAAGTTTTCTTCACTGAAAGGTTGCTCAGGCTTTGGAACAGGCTTCCCAGAGAAGGGGTAGAGTCACCATCCCTGGAAGTGTTTAAAAAAAAACTTGTAGCTGTGACGCTTAAGACATGGTTTAGCAGTGGACCTTGCAGTGCTGGACTCAGTGGTATTGGAGGTCTTTTCCAACTGTAATGATTCTATGATTCCATGATTCCATGAAGTCCACTTCCTAAGATCAGACCTCGGGCTCATCCTTGTTGTCTGCTTCTCTTTCTGATTCCTTGAGAACTGGCAACTCTTGGTATAACATGTTGGAAGAGAGACACAACAAATTTGCATCACAGCTTCTATATCTTTTAAAACTCTGCTCTCTGCTCTATTCATTTCCCACAGAAATTGTTCTGGGGAGGGAAAAGCACAGACCAAGACTTGAAAGGGCTGAGTGTTGAGGAGCAAGTTGTGTTTCATTACATTCTCACTCTTCGTAGTACTGATGTGTGTATGTTCAGTAATCCCACTTCTTTCAATTAGGCTGTTGATACCCTAAAATTTTTCTTACTTTTAAAAAAATTTCTCTCTTTTTTTTGTTTGTTTTTATTTTCCCCCTAGACCCCAGGCAGGCGCAGTCATCCCCGCCATGGTCCTATGACCAGTCTTACCCATCCTACTTGAGCCAGATGACTTCACCGTCCATTCACTCCACAACTCCCCTGTCCTCCACTCGAGGCACAGGACTTCCAGCCATTACCGATGTGCCCAGACGCCTCTCAGGTAAAGACTCTGTTTTGCCTAAAACAATTATGCAGAGAGGAACAGGACTGGCAGCGGCTGTCTCCGTCGCCTCAGACAAACCTTGGCAAACCTCAGCAATGATACCAGGGCTTGTGCATGGCAGGCAGGATTCAAAATCTCTTTTTGTTTTTTTTCAATGTGGAAGAGCTGCTATGTTGCTCTAAGCATGTCTCTCTCGAATAACTCCATTTCAGATCAGATTATTTTTAAATGGTAAACCTGATTCTTTGAACAAATTCTCTCTCTTTTTTTTTTTTTTTTTCCCTTTACCCTACAAAAGGATGTTTGCTTGCATGTAATTAGGTACTGGCACAGGTTGCCCAGAAAACTGTGTCTGCCCCATCCCTGGAAGTGTTCAAGACCAGGTTGGATGGGGCTTGGAGCAACTTGGTCTAGTAGAAGGTGTCCCTGCCCATGGCAGGGGGGTTGGAACAAGATGATCTTAAGGTCCCTTCCAACCCAAACCATTCTGTGATTCTGTGTTTTAAAGTAAATGTTATGCTCTCTATTTTTTGGTGCTTTACCTTCTTGATGTGTGTGTTGTTAGGCATCCTAACAGATAGATGCCTTTATTTCTTTAGTAGTTAAGGCTGAGGTTCATTCTCCTGCATTTCAATGCAGTAGCTCAAGAAAGACTGTTTTCGTAGTTAATATGTACTTAAGAAGCCTATCAGAAACAAGCTGATTCATTTAAAGGTGAAGACTGGACAAATTGTGCTTTGGAATGATGAAGGAGAGAGGAAATACATTTAGGAATATAGACAAGACAGTAGCGAGGAACTGAGACTTTTTTCTACCAAACAAATGCACATTTATATATTGCGCAATTCACCTCTAATGGTCTCAGTGATAGAACCATCTGTGCAAAGTAATCTGATTGCCCCAAAGTAAGAGAGAGCCTGTCATGGCACACAGTCACCTTGTACCTCTTGCCAAAAATGAGGAACCTTAGGGGAGGGAGGCTCAGTCTTAAAACTCCAACCTTGCAAGTGTGGAAATATTAGCAGCGTATGCCAAAAAAGCATGTGTAATGTAAAGAGAGCCTTTATGATTCATTAATGAAAACCAAAGAATCAGTCTTATTACATCTATTTTTTGCATGTTTGCAAGATATTATTATAATCTTGGATGCTGCTGCCATACACCTGTTTGATTCCCAGCCAGGTGAATTTCTTGCTGTTGTGTTTTCCCCTTCCACCTAGCTCATAGCCCTGGAAATGTTGATCACTCCACTGAGCTGTATCCCTGACAAGATGAACTGCAGCCAGCAGGCGTGGAGGATTTGATTAGCGTAGACTCCTCGATTTCTTTCATCTTGGAGGAGGGAAGCTTTGTTTCTCAAACAAACAGCTGCAAACCCCTCTGCAGCCCTAGTGCACTCTGCCTTCACAGAGATGCCAAAGATCTCCATGTGAGCTGAGGGCTGGAGGGTTTTGGAACAGGTTCCTGCGGGCTCTCCACGCAACGCCCTGACTTGGGTCAAAAAACTCGATCGGCTTGATGCTGAGGAAATGCTTTGTTTGGCCTCAAACAGGTTCCCTTTGAGTCAGAGCCTCCTGCTGGTCTGTGTTGTCGAATGGGTTATTTTTGCAATCGTGCCCGCGGCAATACCTGCAGGAGAGGCTCGGCTGGGACCTGGCAGCTGCACGCCGCATGCTTGCCCTGCAGCTCTTGCTTGTCTATGTGTATTCAGACGTGAGCGCCTGGCATGTGGGCACAGGCAGAGAGTGACTAAAAGACCTGGCTGTGTACGTTGTGTGGCCGTGGACTGAACTTTCCTGCCGTGCTCTATGGCCAGTTGCCTTCACGCTTCTTGTCCTTCATTTTTCCAGGGCTCGAGCAATGCCTCTGCAATGCCCTGACCTTTTCCCAGCGTGGGGATCTTGCTTCCAGTTAGATTCAAGAGTGAAAAAGAGGACTTTGATCTTCCACAAGTGTCAGAGGTTGTGTGCAGTGTTTGCTGACAGAAATAGAAATTCAGAATAGAAATTCTCTGCTCGGAACTAGAGAGAAGCCTTCCTGGCTGAAGGATCCACTCGGATGCTCAGGATGCAAGGAGGCACATTGCAGCCCTCAGCTGCAAATCTTACAGTGCCTCTCAAGGGTTTCACTGGCAGTGCTACAGGGAGGGAGGGCAGCATCCAACCCCTCCGTCTAAAGAGAGAGAGAAATGCAAGTTTTAAGTTGCCCCTTACAGCAAGCAGTTTATATCTCACACTCAAAGAAATGCAAATCTCCACTCAAGTACTTAATGAATATTTAGGAAGAACAGAACTTTGAAGATGGTAGAAAATTACTGCAAAGAAACACTAAAATCCTTAGAAAACTTCAGGCATCTCTAAAGCATGAGGGAGAAATTAGAGTTTCATAAGGCCTTGAATAAAAAGGTTGCTTTCCGATACAGTGGCAGAAATCTGATTATCGAGGCTGTTAAAAGTATACAAGGTCATTTTAATGAATACCATATTTACTGCTGTTGCTTAACATCATGCAGGAGGAAAAATGAGTAAAACCTCCCCCTTAGGCCTTGGCTGTCACACCCACAGGCACAGAACTTCCTATCTGCCCTAATTTCATATCACCCAGCTTTTTCATGAGCCTTCATGGCTTTACCTGGACAACTGCTAAAGTTGTTCTCACCCAGACGATGGAAATACTCCATCCAGTAAGGCAGGAGTGGCTCCTGGTGTTACTGTCGGCGGCAGCCCTTAAGAGCTACTTTTAATCATTTTCCTTTGACCAAAACCACACTCATCCTGTGGCCAAAGTGGTGGTGTTCTTACCCATCTTGAGATGGATACATGAGCCAGCAATGTGCCCAGGTGGCCAAGAAGGTCAAAGGCACCTGGCCTGTATCAATAGTAGTGTGGCAGCAGGACCAGGACAGTGACCATCCCCTTGTGCTGGGCACTGGTCAGGCCACACCCTGAATCCTCTGCTCAGTTCCGGGACCCTCGTAACAAAGAAGACATTGAGGGGCTGGAGCATGTCCAGAGAAGGGAACAGAACTGGGGAAGGGTCTGGAGCACAAGTCTGGTGAGGAGCTGCTGAGGGAGCTGAGAAAGGGGCTCAGCATGGAGAAAAGGAGGCTCAGAGGAGACCTTCTCCCTCTCTACAACTCCCTGACAGGAGGGCGCAGACAGGTGGGGGTCGGGCTCTGCTCCCAAGTAACAAGTGACAGGATGAGAGAAAATGGCCTCAAGTTGCACCAGAGGAGTTTTAGATTGGATATTAGGAAAAAATCTTCACTGAAATAGTGGTCAGGCATTGGAACAGGCTGCCCAAGGCAGTAGTGGAGTCACCATTCCTGGAAATGTTCAAAAGGTACATGGATGTGGCCCTTAGGGACACAGTTTAATGTTGAACATGGTGCTGCTGGGTTAGACCCAATGGTATTTTCCAACCTTAATGATTCCATGATTCTTGGTGATGAAGTTGCCTGTGTTTCAAGCCCAGATTAGGCTGAGCATCAGAAGAGGTTTGAGGCTGCAGGACAGGACATGGTGGGGCACTGCATAGCAGTTGCAGCAGGCTGCAACCCCGAGGAGTTCCTCAGGCAGCTGCTGCAATGCAGCTGAACTGGTCCTGTCAGTGTCTCAGATGATTGCTTTGCACTGCTGGCAGGTTTGCATGTGTGCTGGAGGCACGTGCACATATGTGCCCATGGCTGACAAACTGCAAGTGTTCATCTTCTATTCTCCAATTAGGGGTCAGTGCTCTGTTTGCACTGCTCTACAACTAATCAATGGCCTGTGCCAGGTATTTGGGCAGTACTCAACAGCATGAGTTGAAAAGCAAAGCAAAAAAAGATTATCTGGCATCACTCATGCAACTTTTGAACCAATGATATTTCTGGTCCAGAAGTTTCACATTCATATCAAGAAAAAATAAAGAAACAAGTTCATGAGGCCATTAAATTGCCTCTACCTTAATGTTCTGATCATAAAAAGAGCAGGATTCTCCATATTTTATTAAAATGTCTGTCTGTTCATATTTCCCCAGAAGACAGTAAAAGTTGGTGGCCCAGCAGATTAATATTCTTAATTAAATAATATTGTAGTGGAAGCCATGGGAATATAAGAAAAGGGTCATTTTAGAGAGAGTTTGCCGGAGGGATGTAGTCTTATTGCATGATTCATTGTGAATTCACTCAGTCTTTGTGTCCTATGCATAACCAAAGTGCATGTGGGATGGGGAGCATGGGTGACTATTATGTAATTAATGTATATGATTCATATAAATATACACATCACAGCCATTTTACATACCACTTTGGGGCAGATCCAGCAAGTCCTCCCCAGATGGAAGGTTCAGAGCAGGGAGTACAGGTCGGGTTGTTCTTGCAGTCAAAAGAGAGCTGCTCCCAGGCAGGTGGAGGAGGGCTGGGTATAGATGTCCCCAGGGCAGTCATCCTTTCCTGAGACACTCACCCTCAACTCCCTTTTGAGTCAGTGGAGACAAATTGGCATTTTCAGGACTTGACCAGTCTGCAGGTGATCTGTACTGGTCCCTGGCAGTGCCTGGGAAGAGCCTGTTTGTCTCTGAAGTGAGCCTAAGTGAGCAGTTCAAGTACAGGCATGTATGATCTGATAGTCTGCCTTTGCTGAGGTGATTTAAGAGACAGTTTAACTGTCCCATAAACATATCCATATCACAGCCTAATTACACTCTAGTCCTGGTTTAACCCTACCTCACCCCGACCTTGACCTTCTCCACTGTTTGAAGGGCTTGAACTTGATTTTAATTGTGTTGAGAATCCTGTGAAGGGGAAGGTGAGGAGACTTTTTCTCCCCCTACACTTTTCCTGGACCTATTCACCCTTCTGCCTAAACACGAGTCTCTTGCATTTTGCTTCACCATTGAGAGAGACTTGCAGGGTCAAGATCTTCAGATGTGGGAGGACCTGTCCTGCAGGTGTACCACAAACACGTTCAGTGCTGACTGTGGAAGATCCTGTCTGTTTGACAGATTCCATATGACAAATGAGAAAATTAAAATTGAATCTAAATAGTAGGACAAATTACCAAACCTGTTCCACTAGCTGGAGTCCCCACAGGGTGCAGGGTGGACTTTGCCATCTTTGTGTTTACTGTGTCATTGAGTAGGGGCATGCTGAGATAGAGGAGGGAGGTGCTGGGATCAGGCTCTAAACAAAAGAAGTCTGCAGACCCATCCCTCTGAACTAAAATGGCCAGAAAGTGGTATCTTCACCAATAAATTGCACAGTGGTAGGGCTGGACTGTTAAATACCAGTACTATTAAGCTGTCAGCAAGGCTGGTTTTGAGTGGGGCTGGCCAGCATGGTCGCAAACAGGTCCCAGCTGTGGTTTGGAAAGGAGCAGAGTCCCAAACCTGCTTCTGTGGGCAGCTCAGAGTCAGCCACCCCATTATGGAGTCAGGATTTAACATTATATCTGTGTCCAGACCATCCTGACTGGATTTAGAGCCAGAGAATGTGCCCTGACCCTGTTTGCAAGTTTGTGGATAGCCAAACTTTCCCATTAATTCGTCTCATTCTGTAGATAAATCATCACAATGTTTTGGGCCATCCTGGACCCTCATCTCAAATTGAAATTTAAGAAACCTTCCTGTTCTCACAGCTCACTGACGGCTGGCAAGTATAAATACAATGCCAGTCGTGCCCTAATGAGGGACAATACTGGTTTTTTACACAATTTAATTTTCATTCTTGTTAGTCTAAAAATCATATAATGAAAAACCACATGAAATGGAAGGAGCTCCAGCTGAACCTCTGGATTTAGTATTTGTATATAAATGATAAAGAGGCTGACTGTGATGGGCTTTTTTTCTTGGGGTCCTGTACTGGTCGTCATCTTGGGTTTCTCACCCTGTGTGACAATTACATTTTGCTACATTTACACAATTTGCACAATTATATTTGTATGTCAATTGGATTTTGCTAGTGTCATGTACTCGTGTGATTTTTGTAATTAGGATTTTTCATTTTTGGGGGAATTTGGTCTTTGAAACAACTTTTAGAAATAAAGGTTGTTTGTCTTCTCCTAAGGAGCTCAGAAAACTTTAAGGCAACTAAGTAGAAACTGTGGCCATGGAAGTAGCTATGCTTTCATCCCTTAATTCCTGCTAACTTGATTAAATCTTGTAGGCAATAAGCACATTTCAGGATGGGACCTTCCATAAAGGAAGGCATTAGTGCTGTCTCCAAAACACAATTCTTTTCTTCTTTATGTGCTGTGTGAAGCAGAGAAACAGTTAATGCCATGGCAATTGCCAGCATGGTCCTGGTGTGAGCAGCCCCTGCAATGAATGAGCAGTTCACGCTTCAGCAATATTGTCTCAGGCTCTTGGCAAACCCAAGAAGCCAGCTCAGTTTCTGGTGCGCTCGCTATGCTGGGATGTTTTTCTTGGTGACTGAAACAATTTTCACTCTGTCTTCTTCTTCTTCCTTTTTTTTTTTTTTTTAAAATTAAATGGAAGCTGAAAGATTCAAGGTTGTCTCTGTCTCCGTTTCTCCTTGCTAATGTTCAATGCTTTCCCTGCGAGGTGAAACTGAGTCAAGGCAAAGTAAAGAGCTCAGGTCTTCAGAAACAACCCGCTCATTTTGCTGCCTTCCCTAAACTTGTAACTCACCTTCTTTTTTTTTTTTTTTCTTTTTCATTATTTTTCAGTGTTTCTATTTATTTTGTTTACCGCAGGTCTTCCATTTTTAGTCTCCTGCCCACTTGGTGCCACCTGGGAATCTCAGCACCTTGGCACTTGTCTGTGGGCTTTCAGTAGCAGCCTCTCCACCAGGCTGAATCCCTCATTGGATTAATTGTCCAGAAGATGCGTTGCATGATCCCTACCTCAAATTTTTCTAGCGTGGGTGGCCTCAAATTAGGCACCTATGCCCATATTTAGTTGGTAAAACAAGCAGGCTGATTTTCAGAGGTTTGAATGTTACAATGTGTGTCTTTAAGCCCTTTTCATTTACTTAAAATGGCTGTTGGGAGAGGAAATAAACAGGAAAAATGAAGGCAGAGGGAAAGAGTTTTATTCCTGAAATAAGGGATTTTAAAGAGTACTGAAAAGAAACAAGTGGAATGTTTTGAAATGGAATAAATTTGTTGCTGATACAGGCAGGAAATAGCACACTCAAATATATGTGGATGTATAGATATATTTTTATCGGAGCTTTTCTTGCAATGTGTTTTATATTTAGGACACATATCAAGATTTGCATCTGTTTCCAGAACTTGCTGCTAACAGTTAGTAATGATGCCAAAACATACTTTAGTTCCAGCTTGAGACCAAATGATATTCAGGGCTTTTTTTTATTACTAATTTAGGATCTGATATTAATTAAGGAAATTTTCCATAAGTGCCAGGCTTTTTCTGAAGAACTCATTAAAATTATATTAACTTAAACCGGAATCACAGTCTAAGCATGTTTTGTAATGATTATTCTTACTGACTCTGCTGGGTTTTGTAAACAGAATGCTAATTGTTAGTGGGGCAACCGGGTCTTCAATTCCAGACTTCCAAAGGGACAGATCCTGAGCCACTACCTAGATATGTGTTCCCAATAAAGTCAATAAGCCTCTAACAGGAAGGCTGTGGGATCCAGCTCTTTGTTTCATCCTTCTGCAAAGGCGTTTGATGATGTCTCCCTTCCCTTTGTGGAACTGCTGTTAATTTTCTACCTAGGATGGAGCCAGTGATGGCAGCTGAGGCAGGATCACGTGTGTGCTGATATGGAGAGGAAATGGATCTTCATGTGTGAAGCTCTCTGGTACATACAGAGTGGTCAGGTCTGCTTATTTACGCCCCTCCCCTCACGGGCCCACAAGGAAGCTGAGGAGAGACTTCTGATGAGAGCATGGAGTGACAGTGCAAGGGCAGAATGGCTTTAAACTGAAAGAGTTGATTTAGATCAGACATGAAGAAATCATCACTGTGAGGATGGCAAAATACTGGTACAGGCTGGCCAGCGAGGTGGTGGATGACCCATCTTTGGAAACATTCAAGGCCAGGTTGCATGGAACTCTGAGCAACCTGATCTAGTTGAAAATGCCACTGCCCATGGCAGGAAGGTTGGACTAGAGGACCTTCAAAAGGCCCTTTCCAACCCAAACCATTCTGTGATTCTATGATGTTGCCCTTAAGTCTTTTTGGCCTTATATCTTTGTTGCATTAAATTGGGTTTGATTAATTGGCCAATATGAATAAATTAAATGGTTCCATAAAATCCAGGAGCATTTGGTCCTTCTCAGATTGTGACTGTGTTTGGTAGAAAGTAATGTAAAGAAGTATCACATACCCTTCAGGAGCTGAATGGTTTAAATTCTACAA
This sequence comes from Phainopepla nitens, assembly GCA_013400175.1. Taxonomy (NCBI): domain Eukaryota; kingdom Metazoa; phylum Chordata; class Aves; order Passeriformes; family Bombycillidae; genus Phainopepla; species Phainopepla nitens. The sequence continues at coordinate 475,761 of VXBQ01002739.1, read as the reverse complement.
TTTTACACTAAAAAATACAATTCAAGAGGTAAAATCTGCTGCTGGTAGAAATAGCTGGAGCTGCCTTGGTTTTCATTGAAATTTCCTCTCACTTCTGGCCATGCAGAATTTGACCACACTGAATTTGGTCAGCAAGGGAGTATTAGATCCCAGCAGAGCTTGAAAAACACCTTTTTGAAGTGGTTTAGTAATGGTTGTTGGCCCCATTTTACACATGACCAAATCTCCTCCTCTCTTGATGGATGTTTTAGCAGAAAAGAACCTGGTGTCCTGCCAGTTTGTCTGTCACATTTCAAAGGGCTCTGATACTGGTGATACTGGTCTGATACTGGTGACCAAAAGGGAAGGCAAGAGCCATGCAAGTGGCTCAGGTTTTCTGTGGTTGTACAAAAGCAAACAACATAGGCAGTGAAGGAGAGGAAGATGGATGAGATAAAATGAGGGAGCTCACCTTCACGTGGCTCACGAAGGATGTTATTAAGGGAGAAGGAACTATTTCATATGCGTAAAGGGAGTGTATTTGGGGACACTAATCTGGAAATCTCTTAGTATTTGCTTTCAGACTGACTCAAAAGAGAGTGAGGGAAGGGATAAAAAGCAGGAGATGCCTTCCTGAGCTCAGGACAGTTTCCCCTTGTCCACAGGAGCAGTGTGTGGGTGGTGGAGTGGCCCCTCAAGGAGAACCTGACCCTGTACCCACGTGGTGCTTGACGGTGCTGCTGTGTCTGAGGAGTTTTTGTGGAGTGTGAGGATTTTTAGCAATGGTGAAGCTTCATCTATGAGGCACAGGGAAGAATAATTTGACATAAGCAAATCTCCTCGGATGTTTAAATTCATCGAGAATTGTACAGTGAAGCCCATGTGAACATCTGCTCTGATCCTAGGTGTAAGATTTCCCTGAATTAGCTCTAATTTGAACTTGAGGGCAACCTTTGAGAAAAAAAGCAAGCCCAAACAATCAGTTGGTCTTCATTTAAAAATTTCTAGGGAAGCAAAACCCACCACAACCTTTGGTTACAGATGCTAATTAATCTCGCTTTGAAATTTGGGTCTTATTACCAGTCTGAATTTGTTTAGCTTTAGTTTCTACTCATTTGAACTTGCTACAACTTTGCTATAACTTTGTCTGCCAGAATGCAGCACTGATTTTGATTTCTGAGGTTCCTGTGGGTTCCTGTGTTGGTGACAGGTACAGAGAGATGGGTAGGACAGGAGGTGGCTGTGGTGGGTCTCAGGGAGGTGGCAGAAGCCACAGGAAACTGGCTGGTGCGGGACAAAACTGGTTTGACTTGCAAAGAATCTGAGGGGGGACTGTGAAAAAATATTTTGGTCAATTCAGTTTGCTGTGGGTTCAGTATAATTTATCAAATTGTGGAAGTTCCCTTTCCTAATCAGCCAAACTCCTACCGTATGTGCTGAAAAGGTGTTATTGTTGGTTGAATTACTAGTGGCACTCTACTTTTCCAACCCACCTGAAAAAACGTGCTGGGAAAGCATTTTTCACTGACTTTGTGGGCTTTTGCAATTCCTTTAGGAATTTTTCTGCCTTTGTATTTGCCCAATTGCAAAGCCCTAACAAAATGAATTTAATTTCTCACACACTACTCTAGATGGAGATAAAGGAATAAAACAGTGTGATGCAAGTTCTCTCTTAGTTTTCCTGCACTGTTTAATCTTCCATTTTAAGAAACACAACTATAGTCATGGGGGCTTTTCCTCCCCGGTTTAGCTTGCATTTGCATTGTCAGAAGCAAAGCTCAGAGCTGAGGCTGTGGCCCCACTGGGGAGCAGACACGCAGCCAGAGCAGCATCTTTTTGCTCTCCACTATCCTAATTATTCCACAGGCAAATTTGCGAATAGACAGTTGAAACTGTGTTAATCTCATGGGATTACTTGGACCAGGCAATGTTCTCATTGTGTGAAAAAGTTTAGCTCTGTCAAAAGAGGTATCATACACTTAATGCAGGGGATTTTGTGGTGGCTTAAAGGTGCGTTTGGAGGAGGAGTCAATGTGCTGTGTGCTCAGCCCTGTCTGGGCCATGTCATCTCCAAACTCCCCAGTCATTGTTCCAAAAGGTCTCTCTAATCATCCATTTGATCTTTTATCCTGTGGTAGCCATGAGTGTTAGCTGTAATATGTTATTTTGTAATTTAACAGTGCTGGGATAGGCAGCTAGAAGAAGTCTCCTTGGGCTGGTGTGAGAAAGAGGAGCAATCATGCTGAGAAAGGGGAGCAGCACCAGGGAAAACAGCCTGAAGGATTTAAGCCAAGGATCAATTCTGAAAGCAAAATGGAGGGGCAGGGCATCTCATGGCAATCTTTCCATCTCTTAACATCACAAATCTCTGGCAGTGAGCAGTGAACGGTGGTATGCCTGGGTTAGGAGCGATACCCACAAAGCCTCTTTCATTTAGCTGAGATGAAAAGCCCCTACACAAGCTCTAGTGATGCCACATGTGTGGTTTCCACTCGTTATTTTTAATGTTTAACTGGGCTATCACTGTCTGATCCACAGGCATCACTGCTTTTTAATGCCCTTTCCGATTAAACAGGTACTGTTTAGAATTGGCAGAATATTATAAAGCCAAGTATGTCCATCTTGGTTAAGTTTATTAATTAGGCTGCACAATGAGCTTGCTTGGCAAAACAGTTTGAAGCACAGGTACAGGACCAAATCTATGAGGCACATCATTTTTATTGGACAAATGTCTGTAAAAACACAGCTTGCCATATTTAATTTTGCACTGAAATGATGTTTTGTGTTGTGTTGAAAGCTGAATGTGGGATTGAAAAATTTCCACAAACTGGAGATCAGTCCCCTTGTCAAGGCATCAGTTGAGGTTTTGGCTTTAGCTGGAGCATCCAGGTTTGGCTCCTGCAAGCAGTGCAGTTCAGTGATCAAAGTAATAGTTGTATTTGGGAATGGCTAATGGACCTCTGCGGGAATTACTGCTGGCTGCTGAGAGTGTTTGTATTGTGATGGTGTCTGGAGGTCTCATCCCCCTTGTGCTAAGGATTATACAGTGAAAGAGGAGGAGGAAAAAAGGGAAATCAGCCTCTCCCCTATGAATTTGCACTCTTAGGTACAGCACAGCTGGTTACGAGATGTGCAGTGGAGTACAAGAGGGAATTGTAACATGAAGGGAACCAGCAAGGTGGTGGCAGTGGCTACAGCCTTACTAGATCCAGGTAGTAGTGAGTGTAGGTCAGAAGGGAGTGCAAAAATGAAACTCTAAGAGGGCACTGAGGTAGCTCTGTGCCTCTTCACCTCCTTCCAGGCTTCAGAACAAGCAGAAAAGAAAGGACAAAGCTGCTTGTCACAGCTTGTAATAAGAAGCAAATGGTGTCGGTCAGGTTAGGCCAAGGGACCATCCAGGACCCATCACCTTCTCAGCTTGGCCAAAAGTGGTCACTCAGTTCATATATCAGTTAATTCATATATATATATATATATATGAAGGTTTCTATCTGGATCACAGTATTTAATAGCTGTTGACACTCTCTATGAATCTACTTACCCTTAGGTAGGTGGGAACTACCCCAGATGAGCTGCTGGATCAATTATATTTCCTATAGATCTATAGTGTCACAGTCTTATAGGACTGACAAAGACCTTATGAGATCATATGATCTGTGCTCCTGTGTGGAGAAATAGGATCAAACATCTGCAGATCATTCCTGTTGAGTGGAGCCAACTAGTTATGTATGTTGTTGCCACTGAAAACAAAAATAAAATTATGTCCCAAAGAAGGAATCCCAGCCAAAAAATTAATTACAGATGAAATAGCTAATTTGAGTGCAGTTAAAAGACTAGAGCTGGATAGTGTTTGTCAACCTTGAAAGTATAGAGACCTCTGTGAAAAAGATAATAAACATTTAGATACTCTCAGGGGTGCAAACTGCAAGGCCTGGGATCCAGTCTAGGGACTGACCACTGAAAAAATAGACTTTCTGCAAAGGTAACTGGCTGGCCAAATAGGAAGGGAAGCAAGTGCCTCAAAAACACTAGGAGGGCTGCTGACCCGAAATCTCTGCAACATGAGACCAAGATGAAATGCCTCGTTGGAAAAGGCATCTCGCAGAAGCTGCTCAGAGGAAGTCCCCAGGAACTGTGATGTGGATGCTGGCAGGGCCAGAGGACCCACAGAGGAATCCTGGCAATGGGAAAAAGGCACCTCTCTTCTCCCTTTCTTCCCTCTTCCTCTCTCAAATATCTCCCTCCAAAGGGATTTTTTGTTTGTTTTTGTTTTCATTTTGATTCCTGCTAAAAGCCAACCCGTGTTGTTTTCTTTTTTATGGGTGAAGAGGAGCACAGGGAGGATCTAAGCAGCACCGGAGCCGAACTGGGAGCCGCTGCATTAGATTCCAAAATTAGATAGGAAGCTGGGTTTAAGGAAAGTCCAAATCCAACCAGTTCCTCATTTGGCCTGGCCCACGTAGGTGGGCCAGACTGGTTTGGAGCTGTTTTTTGGACAAGCTGTTTGCCCATGGAGGAAGCCATTCCAGCCGCAGTGGAGCTGGAGCTGGCGCCTGGTGCTCAGCCGGGCCAGCTCCTGCTCTCACTGGCCTGCGCTGCAGATGCGCTGGAGGTTTGGCCTAAAGCAATTCTGCTGCTGCTTTCTCAAGCAGATGAAGACAACTGAAGGTGCTAATTCAGGCTGACTTTGTATGCATCTTTTTTATCTCAGAAATAGGGATTGCATATGAAAGTTTATTTCAAGTCAAGTTCTCTTTGCTCTGTCTGACTTCCACTTTTTCTGTGTCTTCACCCATTGAAGAGCTTATAAAAAATGTCTCTTGGTTTTACCTATAATCTTTGTAACTTTACAGCCTTTTCCAACAAAGGATTTCATAGTATTTTCTAAACTGTACTACTAACTTTTGTCACTTGGCTAATATGAAGTATTGAAATATACAATGTACAGTGAGCAATATTTACACAGGAAAAATCAATTTATTTGCCCAAATTCACAAAATAAATCAATAGCAAAACCCAGAAAGCATTGTATCACATTTTCCCTTGTAATAGCTTTAATGTTTAAGTAGATTTCTATTTCTATTCCTAATCACTATTTATGATCTGAACGTAAAATCCAAGATACCATATCTGAGATAAATCTCTACTGATGGTCTAAAGAGCTACTAGTGGTATAGCCTAAGGGACTGTACATCAAACAGCCTCAAGCATGTTTATGATGTGAGCTATTACAGAGTCAAGTCTGTTTCTTTTTCTCATCACCACCTTCCTGGGAGGATAAAACCCATATTCAGACTTTACACTATGGAGAAGAAGCATTTATTTAGAGGTGTTCAGGGCTGGGCTGGTTTAAGATTCAGCTCAGCTGATGAATGGGGATGCTGTGTAGACCATCTTATAATGGATTGAAACTTTGCTTACAGTAGTTTGCCTTAATTTAGTAGGAAGCTCAGGTTAGGTCTGAAAGGAATGAAAAAAATATACAGAGGGATTTACACAGCTTTTATTAAATGAGATTGAAAATTGTATGTTTTTAAAGTGAATATAAGAGGGGATACAGTGCCTCTAGCCCTGCTGTACAGCTATGTTTAGCTGTGTTCTGCTGAATTTTGTGGCAGCTTGGTATCTAAACAGGCACTGAGTGCCTAAATCCATGGACTGAAACCACTGTAGGTCTTTACACAGCTCAGTATTTTTGACTCTTAGAGCAGCAACTCCAGCGAAAACAGCCCAGTAGTTGTGTGCAAGGTTTTCCTCCATCTTCCTGAAGCTCATGGTGATGGTGGCAAGTCCTGCTCTGTGGCTAGAGAGCCACAGCCTCGCTCCTGCCATGCCAAGGGTTGTGACATCCCCGAGCTGTCCTCACTCTGCCCTATGACATGGGAGCAGGATTTGCCTTGGTGCTTACCCATGGCTCTCCCCACAGGGCTCCCTCTCACCCTGAGCCTCCTGAAATTTCCTCGGCCAGTGAGTCTTGAATCATGCTGCCGTGTTTGAACATTTTATCACAGGGCCCAACGCTACTACTGTTTGTGTTACTTGGGGGAAATGTGTTCTCACTGCAAGGGAAAAAATTCTGCCCGTCACTGGGTGAGTTATTTTCCACTGTTTTCACTCCAACGGCATTATTGCGCCTGCTGCTAAAATCCTTAACCGAAGATGGAAATGCCTCCCTGGTATCTCCCCTCTTCTTTCTCCAGTAGCCAGGAGTGCCGTGGGTTGAGTGCCCTCATCCCCTCGGAGCGGCTGCTCCTGCAGCCCCGGCTCCGAGCACGAGCAGCCGCCTTCGCTGCCTCCGCAGGACGAGGCGCGGCTGTTCACCCTCTGGGGACACGGGACTGCCTGCCGGCAGGAGCAGAAATCAACCTCACGGCCCTGTTTCTGGACAGGGACCGAGGCTGAAAATGTCCTTTGAAGGGAGAAGTTATTTTGGAGAAGAAAAGTATGGTTTTAATAGTTTAGATGAGGGGGTTTCGTGTTTTATGGATGTCTGGGGGCTGGGGAGGTGCTCTTCCTTCTCTGTGTACGATATTGTTTAGGGCAAAAAAAAAAAAGATTATCTATATTTGTGAATTTAAGTTTTTTTGGCCAGAAGTGTAACGATTTGTAGGGTTTGATTTTTTCTGGGAAAAAAAGAAAACAGAGAAACAAGGCTAAGTAACCAAAATATGTTTGTTTTTGTTTAAATCGCTCAGTAGAGAAATCGTCTCTTGTCTATTGTTAAGAGTGAGGTTTAAATCAAAGGCAAGTTCTACATATTCTAAAATATACAGACAACTCTTTGAAAGCAAAGCCAAGCCAAACTTTAAAAGAGACTTCTCCTTGATGCAGAAGTTTTCAGTTAGTTACTGTGCCGGGGCTTGAGTGGAAAGAACCAGCCTGAGAAACAAATGGCAAATCCCCATTTCAGCAGCAGAAGCCAGGAAGAGCATCATATTAATAGCACACGAGACCTTTCCACAGCCGTTCTAGTCCAGGGCTTTTCTAGCAGCAGTGAGGAAAAGCCTTTGCAGTTCGTGGGTATTTTGTGTTCACATTTGGCTGTGGAAGTTTGAAGAAAGCAGCAGAGCGAGGGAGTGGAGGGCCTGATCCTCTCATGTTGGGTGGTCCCTCCTACCGCAAATAACCCTATTGGAAACAGAGGGACTATTTGTGGAGTCATTTGTTTGTCAGGAAAAGTAGGGTTTGTAGGATACGGCCCCAATTAGCAGCCAAATTCCTGGTTATTTTCTTGTGATAAAGAGGCGGGTATATGTTGCAGAGATGCACGTAGCATCTCTCCCGTTCCCATTTGAACTCCTGCCACTTGATCTGTGCTTCTTCCCACTTCCTCAGTCATGCAAAGATTATTCCAGCACCACAGTAACTCGGATGAGCTGGGAGCTTCCTTCCTGCCTGGTACTGTCGTGGCCTCCAGCCCATTTCTGTGCAGTTTGGGATTGTTCCTGCTCTCTGGTACCCATCTGTGAGGGCACTTGGCAGTTGCTCTTGAGCTTTGGCTCCAAGCTCAGCAGGCAGGTGATATCCACCCCCTGCCTGGAAAACCAAATACACCATCCCACAATAAACTCTGCTTTTAGTAGGGTTTGGGTACAGCCAACCCCATCCAGGGCATATCTCCTCCTAAATCCAGCATTTTCCAGGAGATTAACTTAAAGGACAGTTTATCACCAAGTTGCAGCTTTTGGAAAGGCAGGAAGGAAAGAAAAGGAAGGAAAATTTGTAAAGGAAGGAAAAAATTACTTGCACAGGTTACCAGACTGTGGGCAGCTACCCAACCCATGCAGGCTGGCACAGGCAGGGCTACAGCTCTGCCGACCCCATGTGAGCCTGGCAGATGCCAGGAGAGCTTTCTGGGAGCTGCAGGAATGCTGATAGCAGTGTCCTTATTTGGGGGAGGAGGAGTGCTCTTGTTAGTTGTATTACTCCCTGTTTTGGTAGCCATAAGTCATTAGTTGGTTTTAATTTTCTTTTTTTTCTTTTTTTCCCCCTCCTTGAAACTGAAATAAGGACTGAAAGGGAAAAATTTTCCTTCTTTTTTCCCTGTGTTTTTTTTTTTTCCTTTCCTTTCTTTTTTTTTTTTTTTTTTTCCCCCTCCTTGAAACTAAAATAAGGATGGAAAGGGAAAAATTTTCCTTCTTTTTTCCCTGTGTTTTTTTTTTTTCCTTTCCTTTCTTTTTTTTTTTTTTTGGCTAATCTGAGGCACACTGCCACATCTGAAGCCACTTGGCTTATTATGGATTTCATGGAAACTGATTCCCTGAAAGTGTTTCCATATGTGTGTTCCCAATATATCCCATCCTTTTCTAAATGGGAGTACAAACTCGCACACGAGCTGGAAATGGCTTCAGGATGTGACAGAGAAGTCATATGACTGGAGTGGCACTGTGTGTGGCCCTCTCTGAAAGACACGGTGTCCTGTGTGCTGGCTCCTATCCTACAGCAGATCCAGTTTCAAAGAATATCTTCCTTCACGGCTTCTTAAAAACTCTTAATCAAGAACCAGCAAGGAATCCTGGAATCCTCTGTCCTCAGGAGAGATGTCCATTAGTTGAATGAGATGCGAAAGGAAAATTTGGATGGAGAGGGAAAAGGAGGGGTTTAAAGGGTGAAATAACAGAGCAATGCCAAGGGCTTCCCCCCCTTCCCTGTCCCTGCAAAACATAGTTCCTTTGTGTCTGCTTGAGGATCAGATGGTATTTCTGAGTTAGTAGCATGCAGTGGAAAAGTACAATTCATGACAACATTGGAAACAAATATTTATACTGGACAGTTAAGGCACATTTTTCTGAAAAGAAGAAAAAAAGAAAAAGAAGGAATAAAGTAGCCTGTGAGCCATGATGTATATTATCTTCCCATTCACTGGATTTACTCAGGATTCCTGTCCCGCTGCTCTCCATCTCCGTGCCTGCTCCGTGTGGTTTCACCCCCTTGCTGTATACAACACTCTGAGGTTGCTCTCCAAGAAAAGCTTCAAGTGCTCCTGCTGATGCCTCTCGGCTGGCGAAAAGCAGTGACGGCTGAAATTCAGGCAGGAAAAGCTGGGGAAAAGTGAGCCGAGAGTGCTGCGCTCTTGTGTGCGTTTGTGCCATGCGGTGTTGCAGAGCTCCTGGACTTATTTCCAGGAAACTTTATTTACTGTTTGGTTCCAGTGTAGCACGTAGATGGCCTGAGGCTTTAAACAAGCAGGGGGCTTTTGATACTCTGCCAGTTCCTTTCCACCTGAATCACCCGTGACAGCTCCAGACTGCAGTCACTGAGATGAGATGAGATAGCAAAGGCTGAGAAGTTCAGAGGCACCCCATCACACCAGGTCAACAGGCATCCACGGGTGGCAGGTCATAACCAGCAGCCCAGGATCTGTTTCTGTAATGTGACCATTTGTCCCCCTCCTGTGGTTCTCATTAGGAAGGTTTATAAATCCTGTATAAGTGAGGCAACATCTATAAATGAGATGGTGATGGCTGAAGCTTCCACAGCTTCATTTCTGCTCCCAACAGTCTGTCTAGGAGGGGTTGGTTGTTACATTTTTCTACCTATTGATGTTCCCTAAATTTTAGATGAGCTATCTCTGGGGGTGCAGAGAGCAGCCACCTGTGTTTCCGTGCATAATGTCACCCATCAAGACCTCAGTGCCTTAAGAGAAGCAGCTTCATCCAGCAGAAAAGTGCTATTGAGGGAGCAGGACAGGTGATGACAGAGCCCAGGCCGAAGAAATGCAAAGAGACTCCAATTATGGTGTTAAGCAATATAACATCTCGGTTTGAGAAACGCTCTCCTTTATTTGCACGAGTGGTACTTTAATGGTCACTACTAACTATGTTATTTATGGGGTGTTTCTTCTAGCAAAGGGCTTAGGTGCAGCACCATAAATTCAGTGAAAACATTTATCTGCAATCCATGCTATTAATCCGTGGTATTTTAGGTGCCAAAGACCTGTTACCTAAATACCAGGAGGCACCAGCGTGCAGTTTACTGTGTGAACTGGGGTACTGAAGGACTGTGAGAAGGGATGCACTGGAGTTAGGGTCTTGCCTGCTGTGTGTGAGGCTCTGAAAGGGTTAAAGTGTTCCTTCCTCTCTGACTTTTGTGAGACTGCTGTGCTTAATAATGTTGCAGTTTAAATGGTCCCAGCAAGGCCTTGAAGTTAACACCTTGTTGAGGCAAAGAAAAGGGGGGGGGGGGCGCTTTTCACACCTTTTCTGCAGCTATTGTTTGTCAGGAGACCTTTTGGGTGTGACGTGGCGGAGTGGGGGCGGAACTGAGAAAAAATATAATGTCAAATGCTCTTTTACCTTTTTTTTTTTCCTCTTGAACTAAAGAGAGTGAAAAGAGCATTTAAAAACATATAATTTCCTATGATAAATGGTTCCAAACATCCAGATGACACTTGCTCATCCGGAAAATAAAGCAGAGAGGGAGAAGCCCGGCGCATTATTTCTGTGGTGCTGCATGGCCCTCGCCCTCCCAGCACGTAGACACTCGCTGCTGGATGTGTGGGAGGAATGTCCCTGAGCTCCAGCACGAAGCTGAGCACCAGTGCAGGTCTGTGGGACCAGGACCTAACAGCTACAGCAAGAAGTGGATACAGGGGGCGGTGTTTTGGGATCCCTGGGAATTTCAGTCCCAGGCTCCGTTCTACAGTGGCATCCGGAGGGAAGGTGGTACAGCAGCTTTGGAGAGACAGAGGCTTGCCTGGAAGAAAGCAGAAAAATTATGCTGTGTGGGATTCAATAAACACTTATTAGCAGACACAGGGAACAAGAATTTAATAAAATGAAGAGCCAAGTAACACTGTCCCCCTGATACAGGGGGATGCTGGAGGGAAACCCAAAGAGATCCAGATGGAAAATAATCACTCCCCCATTAAAACACACTGCAAAGAATCCTTCAGACTGGCAAAACCAGGAGCTCAGAAATTAGAAAATCTCAGTACTTACATTGCCTGTGCAACTTTAAATCAGCCTCATTCTGCTTATGCATTATATTACAAATTTTAATAACAGGATCACATGATAATTTTCCCACGGGATTCCTGTCTCATTCAGTGCACCGAATGGACAGTGCTAACTTAATGAGCAGCTCTTCAATATTTTGTTTGCTTCTTGTTCTTTGCATTTCCTCAGGCCTTGCTTATTGCAAAGCATTAAGTGCTGCTCTGAAGAAGGAATTCCTAATTTCTTACTTGGCTTTCCTCTAATATTTCTGCCATAGCATCTGTATACAGTTCGCTGCTGTGCAATATTCCCAAGAAAAAAGAACATGCTTTAGAAAGAGAAATGAGACTGACCTTAAGGTCTCGTGTCGTTCAGTGCACCCTTTGTGCTTCACCTACAGCACAATTTCAATTCTGTCCGTATCCTTGTGTTCAGACCTGTGATCCAGTTGGCTTCAGCTGCAGCTGGGAATATTTAGCACACGTGCAAATCAGAAGCCAACATCTTAGCTGCACACAGAAAATGAGGGAAGTGAAAATGAGATTTGGAGACATTTCAACTGAGTCATGTAGGAGCCATGTGGCAGAAACACATATAAAATCCAGTTAACTCAGGAAATAATTGGGTCTCTCTCGCCTTGTTCACTTCACCTCTTCTGATTTCTTGGAGCAGTGGATCTGGGGAATACATAGACAACGGTCTTCTCTATTCCTCAACTTGGATACATCTCCAGGTGGCCAGCTTGGGCAGGTCAATGAGAAAAGAATAGCATCTTGTGTAGCTGAATGCTTTGTCACAGTGCATTTGGAGAAGTAACTTGAATGCTGGTGTTTCCAAAGTTTCTCACTCTTCACATGGTAACCTCAATAATATCCCTTTGTTTGCCTCTGGTTATGTTTATAGTTTCTCAGATTTCTAAAAAAAAGCAAACCCCAAATAACCCCACCTTCCCAAATTCTACTTTGCAATGTTACACGAACACCCACATGCTCTCCTTTCAGAGTCTGCCATCCCAAAGAATGGAGCCGTCGATGGACTGATCCTTTATTAGGCTGGCATGGGGACAGGTGGCAATGTCCCTGTGTTTCAGCAGTGTTTGCAGAAAAAGTGCTAGGACTTGTGACTCCTGGATTTCATTCCAGTCTCTAGACAAGTGTCTTTGTAGGGGCACAGAGTCTTCTGCCCATTTTTAGTCAAAGTGGTTATGATTTGTTCATATTTGGCTGGATTTTCATGGCAACATCTCTCACACAAAAGCCACTCCTATTCCAAAGTTCAAGTCCTTACTTCAAAGCATGGAACTGGTACAACTTTTCAAAGGAAGGCTCCTCGGAGTTTAAGATTGGTAAAACAATGTATTTTTCCCAGCAGAAGAGTTTCAGCTGAAATTTTAAAAACAAATAAATGCATAAATCAAAATTTAGCCTGAGACAGACGCCCAGCATGGACAATTTCAGCCAGAACATTTAAAGTTTGGCAAAGCTGTAAGAGACTGAAATCATCTCATCATGTGAAGTGTGTGGCATGTTTCATCCAAGGCGATATTATCAGCTGTAAGTAATCCAGGCTGAACTTAAAATTCAGAGATGTAGATGTTGGGGAAGGAAAAAAACTATTTTAATAGGTCAATTAGTACAATGTCCCAGCCTGAATTGAACTGTTGAACAAAACCCCACAAAACCTAGTTTCAACTTCAGCAAATGTCTTAACGCTGAAGTTCCCTGAAACACAAGGGAATCATTTAGCTACTGGTAAATAAATTTGACTGTATGTTGCTGAATTTCCTCGAGACAGACTGTTCAGTGAACAGCATTACTCTGGTTTCATGCATCGAAAGATTCTGCATTGACTTGATGGCCTAGAAATTTCCCTATGAAACATATGCAACAAACCATGGGGACTTTTTTTTGTCAGTGACCTTGGAGCATTAAATAACAAAATAGATTGTAATATTTCTAAGTTATAAAAATATCCTATAACTCTTTAAAGTAGATGTCAGCTGGCTGTACCTACAAGGAGTTAATCTGTCCACAGTACATTATGATCTTTAATAATTGGGAACAATTGGCCAAAGCGCTGTAAACCTGGCAGAAATTTGTTGCCTGATTTTCTGCAAACCACAAGCGAAGCTTATTAATTGAGACCTGAGCATTAACTGGCACTAGCTGGCATCTGTAAACTGCAAAAGAGAAATGGCCTTGGCAAACATGCAGCTGTGAATGGTGGAGCTGCAAAGCTGCAACAGGTAAAATAGGGTTTTAAGCATGAATGCAAAACAATTTGAGCTGGCTGCTGGCAAATGCCCAGGTCTAGGGTTTTTAATGAGGCTTCTGCATCAAAATAAGTGAAACCACATGGAATTTTAATTGTTCTTATTCTAAATATGAAACACACTGGAGCAGTATTCTTGAATCTGGGATGTTAGCATATATATTGGCATATTAACATGACCACTTTTCTGTTCTAAACATTTCGCTCTCAGAAAACTGGAGTGCCAGGCTCTATCAGGAAGGAATCAGCCTGGAAAATTTAAAAATAGTTTAACGTGGACTCATTCAGATGTAAAGTGTTTTGGTTTTTTGGGTTTTTTTAAAATACACCTTTTTCTAATTTTTTTGTTATTGTTAAGCCCAGTCAGCTGATGAGACTGTATAGGAGAAGATCACTTGCTGTGCTCTCTTTCTGGTGGCACAAAATAAAGTCTCTTGTCTTTATACAAGTGCTCTTTGGCAATGTGGTAGCCATGGCGTAGGGCAGAGGGTCTATGCTTCACCCATTTAGGGCAAGCTATCACAAGAGTGGGAATTCACAGATGCAAATAGTTTTCTTGCTCTGACCGAGGGAAAATTAGCATAAAACTTTAATCCTCCTGGGGAGATGAATAAATAAATTATTATAATATTATAGTTATTATATTATGAACTACATACTTGCACTGTCATGTTACTATATTGCTGGTCCACATCACCATTTGTGCACGGCTAGATATACAATGATGGGTGCCATACCCAGTAGAACTATTTCTCTTCCCAGCCCAGCAAAGAGCTTAACATATATAAATGAATAGGTGTCTGGGATTTCAAGTTAGAACCAAAATCAACCTTAACATACAGAGGTAGCACAGAGAAAGGAGGAGAAGAAGACTGAAAATGCATCAGCAAGATTGAACAGCAGTGAGGGTGGCAAGAAGCTGAGGTTTAGAGCTGACTTTTAGTAAGTTTCCCTTAGAAATGAGACTTTAGAACTTTTTCTGATCTTTACGTAATGGAGATACAATAAGGCTGAGAACAAATTGCCCTGAGAACATAACCCCCTGTGCAGGGAGTTATGGAGACAGTAAAGGGCACTTGGGCAAAAGGGGAGTTGGAGAAGTGAGTGTGCAGGAGCTGTGCAGACACAGCCAGGAATGAGATAAGACAGGGTCATGGTTGTTTGCCTAGGGGTAAATACAATTGTGCTTTACAAGCAACAGTAAAAACAAACAAGTGTGGATTTATTAGGGTACATAAGGAGGTCTGCAGCCCCACATCTGAAATGCCTACGTGTGGTGTGCACATTCCCAGTCATTCCACACAGACATGATCTCTTGGCAGTACCCATGCAGATAATATTTGGATCTAGCTCTGAAAGAGAGATTGCCTTTTAATGTGTAAAACTGTGTGGAGACCTTTGTATTAAGAAAAAAAAAAAAAGTATTGGTTGCAAAGAAACCAAAAATACCAATGTTCTTCCACACCCTTAGACTCACACCAATTCCACCTTTGATTGTAAAAGTCTTGTTTAGCTTCTGTCAGGGTAAACTAAGAGCAACTCTGTTCATGCTCTCATTGAAGACTTGCAATAACAATAAATAAAAAATAAAAACTAAAAAAAAAAAAAAAAGAAGAAGAAAAGAGAATAAGCAGTAGCAGATTGAAACTCAGTATTTTGAGCAGCTGGGGAAATTATGTTCTAACCTTATATTTCCAGATACGTATCAGAGCCGGTCACAATATAAAGGATAGTGCTCCCAAATTACAGCTTTGAATCTGGGTGGTATTGCCTCTGGCTATTGTTTGCAGTTGGGAATGAAAGAGGTTGCATCAAGTAGTAGAGTGTTTGCTGTAAAGGTACAAGTTATATTGCATTCCAGGGCACTGTGGTTGGAGGAGTTGATGATGGGACAGACCCATTCACCTATAGGTCACTGATTCAGTCCCAGATAAAGATAATAGTAATTACATTGTCATCAGAGTTTAGAATGGGCTTTTACTGCCCACTTAAAGCTCTGTGCTCAATATTGTTAGAGATGGAAGATTATAATCCCCAGGTTTCAGGCTGATTTGGAGGCTTCGCTGGCTGTGGGCCAAGCAAACTATGCCTGAGCTTTGCCCCACTGCTGCTTTTAGATACCGTTGTAGGCATGGGTTCACTGAGCTGGGAGAACAGACAAGAATAGTGATCTGAATCCCAAAATGTGCCACACAAGGTGGCAGAGGCTGTTCAGTCTGTTGCTTACAGCAGAATGGACCTGGAAACAGAAGGGCTGGAGAGACCTTTCTTTTGCACAGCAATGTCAGCAGGGCAGATATGAAGCCTGTCTGCAAGGAAAAACATTGCTTCATCTTAAACTGAGGATACAAAGAATGTTTCAGTGTTTAGCACATCAGTTTGGCGTCTAGAAGATGCCACCATTTTCCTTTTATTTAAGTCAGGTTCAGCAGACAGACAAAGAGGTGAGTGAACCCTAGGATCTGGAGGACTGTAAAGCTGTAGGAGTGTCAGCTGGGAAGTGCAGGGAGGGTCCATTTGATTTCTAAGTTTTCCCCTTTATTTACACCCTGATCTTTCCAGCTCTCTATAAATATGTGTGTCTGCTGCATACTGGCCATTGCATTTGCCTCCTCCTGCTCTGTACTTCATTAGGCTTTCCCTCTTTCCCCCTGTCCCTTTCCCACACGCTCTTTGTTTTCCACTCTTCTGGCTCTCAGTACGAGCTTTCACCATCTTTGTCTTCTGCTCCTGTCCATGCCACAATCTCCTAAGCACATCACCAAGCTAACGTTTGCTTTCCAGTTCTGCTCCAAAGCTTTGGGTGTTTGATGTGGGATTAGAAATTAGGCAAAATGAGTTTACCCATCCCTGTTTTGCGTTAGACTCCAGTTCTCAGCGTTACCATCCAGACATTCACAGTAGTCATAAACTGTGTGGTCTTTTTTTTTTTCAACCAGACTGCAGAGACTACATACGAAAACAAATTTTTTTTTTCAATGGCGAAAAGAGTGTTGGACTTGTAATTTTCCATCAACTTCTCTGAAGAGTAAAATCTGCATCTTTGCTATCAGTTCAATGCCTTGTCCATCCTTCGGAGGCAGCAAACAGTGTTTTTTTAGCCAAAGGAAGCAGCTGAGCGGATTCTCACCTAAATAAATTGATTTAAGGCAAGAAGTGGGTCACTCCCAGTGTAACTCCCCTGGTGTCAGTGGTGCAGTTAACTTGGTGTTGCCAGCTCTTGTAGCTTTACTACAAGTTGCACAGTGATATCTGCTTTTCTGGAAATCCCAGCTCCTGACAGCCTGTGCAGAGGTGGGAATCTCAGCTTTTGTGTGCAACCAGACCTGAGTTTCTCAAGAGGCTCAAGCAAAAAAAACAGACACATAACCCTCAAAACTCTGAAACCAGAAGGCAAATCAACTCCAAGTCCATCTTTCTTTTTTTGGCTTTTTTTAATCGCTTGATTTTAGCAATTTTTTCCCCTTTCTTTTTTTGGGTCTTTTTCAATCTCTTGATTTTTGATATTTTTTTTTTTCCCCAACCTGACTCATGACCTTTGAAAACTTCAGGTTGGCAATGCTGCTACCTCCATTGGCATCAGTGGAGTTAGACCAGGGATGAGTTTGGCCCAGCACTTCTAGAAGACAGATGTATGACTCTTTCCTGCAATGTGTTGCTTGATATGATCTGCTGTTCTCTTGGGGGCCAAAAGAAATGGGTTATCTTAGAAAAATAAAATTCTATCATCACGTGATACAAAAAATGGTATTTACAGAATTGTTTTCCCCCATCTTTTGTTATAATTTTTTAGGTGCTTCAGAGCTGGGCCCATTTTCAGATCCCAGGCAGTTCACAAGCATTTCATCCCTCACTGAGAGCCGCTTCTCCAACCCACGAATGCACTATCCAGCCACCTTTACCTATACACCGCCAGTCACCTCAGGCATGTCACTGGGTATGTCCGCAACCACTCACTACCACACCTACCTACCACCACCCTACCCCGGCTCTTCCCAAAACCAAAGTGGACCTTTCCAGACCAGCAGCACTCCATATCTCTACTATGGCACTTCGTCAGGATCATACCAGTTCCCCATGGTGCCGGGAGGGGACCGCTCCCCTTCCAGGATGCTCCCGCCGTGCACCACCACGTCCAACGGCAGCACACTGCTAAACCCTAACTTGCCCACCCAGAGTGACGGGGTGGAGGCGGATGGCAGCCACAGCAGCTCCCCAACCGTCTTGAATTCTAGTGGCAGGATGGATGAGTCCGTTTGGAGGCCGTACTGAGATTTCTTCCGTAGCCGGCCTGACCTCCGCAAGCCAAAAAAAAAAAAAAAAACAAAAAAACCAAACAACCAAACGGCC
>VXBQ01002739.1:365191-458212 GCA_013400175.1 Phainopepla nitens | reverse complement strand
AAACACCAAACCACCAAACGGTCGACTAACTACGAAGTGCCTGGTTTTTGTTTTATTTTTTTTAAAAAAACAGATTTTACCAATATGTGCAACTGTGTAGATGGCATGATAATGGCCATAAATAACACAAGAGTTACCAACACACCATAACCCATGTTTCAGATTATGTGAATCAAAGCACATATTTTCTTTTTTTTTCCCCCTTGGAACCATTTTACCTTGTTTTATATTTAAAATGTACTTTCTACGTACAAACACACACACACAAAAATCACCCCCTCCTTTTTTTCTTTTCCTTTTTTTTTGGGGGGGGGGGGAATTTCCTTCTTTTTTTTTTTCCCCTAGAGTTTTGTAATAACTAGTAAGTACTTTTGCCAACAAGGAGAGAATGGACTCCCCGGCTATCAGGAGAAGCATGGTGATGCAAGGCAAAGGCTGCATTCCCTTTTATTTTAATAAAAAACCAAAACCAACCATGAACTCCAGATACAGTTGCAATCATACAATGTATGGGACCCTCTCCACACCTGTAGTGCAATTCCCCTGGTTTGTATTGGTGCACATAAAAAGGAAAGCAAAGAGCAAGTTGCTTCCATTTTGCTATGATCCATTCAGATGAAAACAGCTGTCCCAAAAACTCTGTCCGAGCCTTGTTGCAGATAACGGTTGGAATTTCTCTGTGTTCATTGTTTTTTGGTTTGTTTTTGGGTACTTAAAGAGAATGAGTTTTCAAGTTAGGTGAGCCAACCCCGGGATTTCCTTTTTGCTTTTGTATCCGTTCAATTTGCCTTCGATTAGCCAAAAAACCAAAAATAGCAACCAAAACCTTGAAGAACAAAAAAACAAAATGTTATTACTTATGCAAAATATGCGAATGGCAATATATATTACTAGAGCCAAAATGGTATACATAGTATTTGTGTTCGGCTATTGTCTTTTTTATTTTTTTTTAAATTATAAATGTGTAAAATTTGAGGTTGTTTGCTAACATGAATCATCATTTAAGTTTAAAAGAATATTTATAATTATTTAATGACATTTGGACCCTTTAAACGTTTCTTAATGTAATGATATATTGACTTCGGTCTCTAAAAGTGTTTTTTGTTCCTTTTTTTTTTTTTTTAATTACATTTCTGCAATAGTGTAAACCTCAGAACTTTACCCAACTCTGAAAAGCAGTTCCAGTGTGAACCAGTTTACAATGACTTAAAAACAACAAACCCAACCTAAATGCATCCACATCAAATGATTTTGGATGTAGGATCTTTTTATATAACTTATGAAGGAAATATTGTGTTTAAAATATTTTTATTAGCTGTCTGGTTGCCTTCAACACAGTCTTGCCTTTTAATCAGTAGTTGTGGAGACACTGGAAAAATGGTAGGAAGGATGAAATATTTTCCACCCTTCCCCTAATTTCTTCTGCTCCAAGGATTTTTTCTCAGAACTTCAAAATTTGAAAAGATTCATATTTAAAATGGTCTATTTTGACAACATAATTTGGATTTCGACAGGGTTTTTTTTTCACAAAGAAAAATCAAAACCGTTTCAAAGCCCATATTTTGCTAATGATGAATTGTTAAATATCTCAGAAATGGGATTAAGGGAGAAATGGTGAAACATTTTCCCCTCCCCTTGCAGTTTCAGCCCACTCAGTGGAATTAAAAGGTTTCAAACTTGAGACAGAAACTGCCTGGTAGCGAGTCACCACCCGTTAGCATTAAATGCGGGAGCCGTGCGGATGCTGTGGTGGCTCTGAAGCTGATGTGGCTGATGCCATGTTAGAGGGATGAGCACAAGGGCAGCAATGCTCACCTCTGCCCACACAGAAGACATAAACTCACCTTCAAAGCCACCCTGGGGCTCCCAGGGGTGGTATAAGCAGAGCAGGTTGCACACAAACCCCAACCGGTCTGTGGCCAAACTACCCTGCAGAGAGGCCCCAGGTTTGCCCAGCCCAGGGCTGCCATGGCAGGCAGGGAGGTGACATGGCACCGGCTGGACGTGGTGGGAGCTGAGCCATCCTCCTCACGCTCTCCCCAGGCAGATATTAAGCCTGGCTTAGTGTGATGTTCAGCACGTGCCAGTGGGCTTGGCCAAAGCTCCTTCCTTCCACTCCCTCAGTCACCGCTGCCCGCAGCCTCCTCCAAGCTGCTCCTTGGGTGATCCTTGGCTACCTCCAAAGTAAGGCAGTGAATCAACGCTGGGCACAACCACACAGAGCCGGACACCACCCTCACTGCTCGTTAGCAGCGAAGCTGTTAAACGAGCTGCCATTGGCATGGTACATCCCTCCAATCTGCGTGATGACGTGCTATTAAAAATAATAAATTAATAAAGTCTTTGCCTTCTAAAGGTTGTATACCAAGTATGCTTAAAGTATAAGTAAGACACTTTGTTTTTCTTCTAATACTTAGTTTTCCTTCAAAGATGGAAGCTGTAATTGATTCTATTTATTGTTGGTTTGTGGTAGCTTGAAGCATACCACTGTCCATTTATTTGTAACTGTAAAGTAACGTTTGTTAGTCTCAGCAGCACTTAAAAAACCAGTGTCTGGTTACACATTTCAGTTTTGTTTTTTGTTTAGTAAGCAAGAGAAAAAGAGATGTACTGCCAGTGCAAGCTGTTTCCTATTTAATAAAAGGTACTATATTTGTACATTATTTGTTATTGCTGAGAAGGGCTTTTTAAGGTTTACTGTATGCATATTAAGTAATTTTTAGGGTGCTTTTGTGTTGAAATGTTGTTAAGAGTGGCTGCAGGCAGCAACCCAGATTTTCTTTTTTTTTTTTTTCCTTAAGACTTTGTTGTAAAATTCAAGCACTTGGTTTTTGTTTCTGGATAAATCCAGCACAGACCAGACTTTTGTTTTGCCCGATACCGACAGGACTCTGTTTGTGTCCCGGTGGTTTTTCAACTGGACCTTTAGGGACAGACGTTGAAAATGTTTTCTCCGCCCAGTCGAGGCGCGTGTGCCTGATCCAGTCGATCCGTGCCCTCGTCTGACCTGGCTCTGCCTGCTTGATATGGGAAGGAAAGGATTTTCTAAGTACCTGTGGACAGAGGAGCACCAGTCCCTTGACTTTGAGTAGATCCTCGTGCTCCTGAACCCTCCTGGTGCCTTTGGAAAATCTGTCCCAGTACATCAGGCTTGTCATGAAGGGAGTCGAACAGGCTGAGGCAGAGATGCTCATCAGAGCTTTCAGAAAATGCTTTCAAGTTCACTTGGAAATGCTCTTGAATCAGATTTGCAGACCCAACTGGTGCTATGTAGTGAATCATATCAATTTATCTAAGCTTTTGTGAGGTGCTTGGCATCTCAGAACAGAGTTTTCTCAAAGGTACGACAGCCCTTCCCTTCAGGCAGTGGCAATCTTTGGCACCGGTCATAGATTTAAAGAAAAAAAATTGCCTTTTTTTACCTTCCGCTCTCTTATCCTACCAAAGACTTACTTCCAGCACAACAGGCACAATGTCCCTTTTGCTGAACAAAGGATTAAATCCTCCTCTCCCTCCTTTTAAGGGTAACCAGATCAGGTGCAGTGGGTCAGGACAGAAGAGTAAAGCAAATTATTTATCCGACAGCATCATTCACATGGCGTTTATCGTTTCCTTTAAAAGCCCAGCTGCTGCATCTTTCTTAGCATTGAACATTTGTTGCCAGCAGTCCCCTGAGCAAAGATTTACCAGTTTCCACAGGTACCATCTGGAGTGGGGAGAATTTTGCACTTTCACCCTGAGCAAAGCAAGGCTCAGCCCTGCGCTGGGCTGCAGCAGCAGCAAGCCATGAGCAAAAGCAATAATTAAACCTGGATCAGCCATGAGCTCAAAGAAGCCCCATTCTCTGCCCCCCTGAATTTCTTGTTGTTTTTAAATAGAATGCATTTCAGTTTAACATTTTCTGAGAACTTTTTTAGATGTTTGTTTACTTCCATGTTTACAGATAACTCTTTGCTTTTTTTTTAATGCAGTACTTTTAAGTATATCAGCCAAAACCATACTTTTACAGTAACTTTAGGTAATATGAGTGACATTCCAATTTTTTTTGTTGTTAAATATGCTTTATCAATCTTGAATTTCCGCTGGAACAAAATATTTGTAGCATTTTGTGTAAATACAAGCTTTAATTTTTTTATTTTTTCAAATGCTGTCACCCAAGATTTGCTTTTCATGCACATATTGTACAAACACACTCTGCTTTATGCCACAGACGATGATTGTGGATCAATTTACTTCAACTTCAAAGGGACTATTTGTATTGTATGTTGCAACTGTAAATTGAATTGTTTGGCATTTTCTCATGATTGTAATATTAATTTGAAGTTTTAATTTCATTTTCAATAAAATGGCTTTTTTTTTTGTTAATGTTCTTCTACGCTTCTTTTTCTTCCTTATCTCCTCTTGGCACCAGGCAGGGTAAAGCAAGCACATGGTAGGACATGGGACCAGGCTGTCTGTGGCTAACCCATCGATTTCTGCAGCACTTGAGTTTTCAACTAAATATAAAACGCAAGTTTCCAGGCCCCTGGGTGGTGAAAGACCTTCTAAACCTGATCTCAAATGTCACTTCTTTTCCTGAGCTTGCAAATTGTCGAAAGTTGTGTTTCTTAGAGGAGTGCAAACTGCTCTTGTTCATCTTGCTAGGCCATTAACTCTGGAACCAAACAACTGGCATTAGGCAGGACATTTCCAGGGAAAACAGGGATGGATTTCTAAACTGGAAGGGAGGGATTTGGATTTGTGATGCTTTTCCTTGATGGGAGTTGAGCTATCCCTACCTTTTCCTGGTCAGACCTGAGGAATGCAGTCACAGATAATCTTGTGATTTGCATAGCCTGAGGCAAGAATAGTTTTCAAGCAGCAAAAGATAAACGGATTGGGAGGGGACTGAGGGAGGAGGCTATTTTTCCTCCAGTTTAGTGTCAGGTGTAGGAGGAGATGCAGCTAATGAAGGTGCGGTTAAGTTCACCCAAGGCTGTCTGCAGGAGGGGAGGACAGGAGTTGTGCGCAAGCTTGTGC
The DNA here is from genome assembly GCA_013400175.1 of Phainopepla nitens. Classification (NCBI taxonomy): domain Eukaryota; kingdom Metazoa; phylum Chordata; class Aves; order Passeriformes; family Bombycillidae; genus Phainopepla; species Phainopepla nitens. Next base: position 453,193 of record VXBQ01002739.1, on the reverse strand, counting down.
CTGGTTTCATTGTAAGTTCTTCTCCTTCTTAGCTATTTCTTGAGTCTGTGAAAGAGAAATAGTAGCACAGAGAGGTGTGAGGTTCTGATGGTTTAGAGAAACCTTTTACTCTGAAGTTTAAATGTCACTGATACTGATTTTGGGAACTCTTGTTGGCTTTACCATGGACCTACACATTTCTTTTCTGGTGGTTAAAGCTTGAGGGCTCTTTCATTCCAGCTCATAATCCAAGTCCTGATTGTAGGGAAGCTTGATCCAAGAGTATGGAACCAAGCAAACCAACCAATGTTCTGTGATGTAGTTACTATAGAAATTGTTTTATGGGGGACTCATGCTACAAGCATTAGTGCTAAGACTTTCTGCTGCCCTCTGGCACACAGATTCACCCATCTCAGCTACTCACTGCCCAGAGGGATCCTCATTATAATCTTGCTTTCATGGTCACTTAATCCAGATTCTCAACAATGGAAATAAAAAAATTTACTCCATTTTGTATGGTGAAGTGCTGGAACCATGGGAGACTGTGGTACTTCTGTTCCTGGAGATTTACAGGACCCAATTGGTAAAGCATAGAACAAGCTGGTCTGGACCTCCAAGTTGAGGCTGCTTGAGCAGGAGGTTGATCTGGAGACCTCCCACGATCCTTTCCAATTTATCCCATGGGCCTGTGAGGCAGGCTGGGAGCTGCCTGCTACAGGTTGTTGTCTGAGATAAAAACTGCTTGTGTGACTGTATAGAGAACACATATTCAGCTAAATGAAATCTGAATAAAGAGGTTGGACAAGATTAAACTCCTACTGAAGGTTAATGAAGAGTTACACTGATCTCTCTTTTCATAGAATCATAGAATGGTTTGGGTTGAAAGAGACCTTAAAGATCAATTTTTGTTGGTTTCTGCACATTTCTCTGGTATATCTACAGCAGACACGGTCAGCACAAGGGCTGATAGAGCCAAATCATCCCTCTGATCCAGTACAGCAGTTCCCACTGAACTTCATGCTGGGGATGTTGATTTTGATATTTGGATTTTTTTACCCTCAGATTAAGAAGGCAACTCTTTTGCTTTAGCAAAGAAATCAACCACTCTGGAGGCAAGTTACCACCAATGAACATGGAGGACAGCCTTGTACAGAGACATGTGGAGTGGTGGGGGCAGATAAGACTCAAACTACATCAGGAGACAAGAATTAGAGATGTTTCCTGCAAGGGGTGGTGACTTGTTTTCCCCACCTTTCAGTGTCAATAAATAGCATCTTGGGTTTGACTTGTGAGGGTTGAACATCAACTCTGAATCACAGGAGTCTGGCCTTGCTGGTCCCACACAGTCCTACACTTCCTCTCCCTGCTGGCTTCGGTTTTAACTTTTTAATTTCCTGTGGCTGTAAGCAACGCTGGAAGGGCTCAGAGCAGCCACAGGCCTAAATCAGCCTTTTTTTTGGGCCTAAAACAAGCTCTTTGGGAGAGGTGGGGGTGAGAAGAAGTAGGGTCTGACTTTATGGTTCAGCACCAAACCCTGTTCTAACACCAAATAAAACATTCATCAAGCTGTTTATTGGGGAAAAGAAGGAAATAACCTCAGTTATATATCCAAGGATTGACATGACCTGCCTAGTTACCTTCTGCATCATCAGGAGGAAATGTATTGCTATTTTGGGGTGAAATCACTCCCCTGGGTAACCTCTCACAGATGACCAGTGTTCTGCAGCATGTGGGGGGGTCATGCTAGAACATGTGTTGGGTAGGGGTGCAGTGAGGGTGTCCAGCTCAAACACTCACCACTTGGATGAATGCTTGCAGAGGACAGCCCAAAAGCATTATTCACTAGAAACATTTGTTGGATGGGTTAAAAATTATAAATAAATCTGTTAGAAATGCATAATCCTTGGAGAAGTGATGGGGACAACTGTGACATAAAATACTGGGAGCAGGTTGAGCATTTCTACTTAGCATCTTGAAGAAAAGTTTTAGCACAAGCTTAAAGCAAAAAATTAAATATTTAGCTAGGGCCTTCTGTGATTATCTTTTCTCTTCAGATCTACTGGTGCAAAGTCAGTCTGGAACGTGTGGAGGGGAGGATTCCATGTTTCTGTGGAGGACTCTTTGTGATACTTGTATGACTGTGGAGGGGGGAATCTCAGCATTTACCCCTCTGGGAATAGGAAACTATTCTAAAACTAATAGGAAGCTAAACTAAAACCGTAACAGATAAAACCATGACATAGAAAGAGAGCAAAGCCCAAACTTCCAAAAGCTTCTGGTAATCCAATGCAGTGCAAACAAATAACTTGGGATGTACAACAAAATTTAAAACTGAAGTTCTCAGGCCTGCCCTGCTACTCCTGTGTACATTTATTGAATACGTTACTTAGTGTAGATGCAATCTGCATTTCAAATGTTGACTGTGTTACCTAAATAACAAGCAGACTTGAATTTCCCTACTCCAGTTGTGTGAGAGTTTAAAAAAATCCCTATATTTATAAGAACTTCTAAATATGAGACAAATTAGTTTGACTTCTGAAGCTGAGAGATTTCAGCATCATCTCTGATTCTCCAGAAAGCTTGGAACTACTCTTTTAATGCCTCAATTTCCCTAAATATAGATCAGGGATTTTGTTATTTCCCTACTGTGTCAGGGTGTCTTATGTGCTCCATGTTTACAAAGATCTTTGAACTTTGGTTGTTACTGTTGTTGTTGTTCAGCTTTTTTTACTACAAATCCAGTGTTTGGTCTCACACCATTGGATAGTGTCCTTTGAAGCAGCACAATTCTAAACCACATGTTTAGAAAAAAAATGACCCAGTTTCCAGACTGCTGATCTGGTCAAATAACAATGCAGAGCTAAGGCCAAGTTGTGCTGCCTCAACAGATTTAGTCAGGATTTGCGGTGGGGCAGGAAGAAAGGCAGAGATCTCTGCGGTCCGTGGAGGCTGCCTTCAGCCCCTCCCTCTCGGCAGCTCGCTCGGGATGAGCAGCTGGATCCTGTGGGATGTCCCAACACTTAGAGAAAAGCAAACAGCCCATGTTAATGCTGATACACCGCAGCAACTTGCCAGTGATTAATGTTTGCCACGAGGCCAAATTCAGATGGTGATTACGCCAGGAGAGATCAGCTGAAGTCCCTCTATTAATAGTGCCGCGGTTTTGGACGCAGCGTTTTCCTACCCGTAAGTGTGGGTGTGATCAATGAAGGGTCACTGAAGTGCTGGTTGAGTGAAGTGAAGGAATCTCCCTTGATCTCCTGGCTCAAGGGAGGCTTGATGCAGGACCACAGCCACCACATCCTATCAGCAGGGCTGTGCCCAGCCAGTTGGTGCCTTTTAATCATGGACATAAATCCAGGATTCAGTGGAGCATTCTATCCCCAAGCTTCTCCTGATGTCCACCTCCAACCTTCCACCTCCAACCTTCCAAACTGCAGTTGGTGACTTTTCCCCCAGCATCTGCATTAGGGTTTGGTTCGTCCCTGCCTCTGACTTTGGACACACAAGGTGCAATAAGGGTTTAAAACTTTGTTGCACATCTATAGGGCTCCAGTGCATAGTGACCTCTCCTTTCCCCGTCAGCTGAATTCATAAAATCACAGAATGGGATGTGTTGGAAGAGACCTTAAAGATCATCTTGTTCCACAGCAAAGAATCTGTTCCTAATATCTCATCTAACCCTGCACTCAGGCAGTGGGAATCCACTCCCCCATGTCCCATCATTCCATGCCCGTGTCAAAAGTCCCTCTTCATGTCCTTTGGAGACCCTTTATGAACTGGAAGGTGTTGTGGTTATTCCTCCAGCCTGTGACTTTAGGGCACTATTAAATATAAAATCAAAGCCTAAACACTAAGGCAGCACCTCAACTCCCCACAGCTTGTTTACTTTTTGATTTTCAAAGAAGTCCTAGGTAGCTGAAAATGATGTTGCTACATCCAAACACTCTGAGACAGCTTCTTCCAGGAAAACACAATTTTTATGCCTGCTCCAGGACGTGTGAGGCTGGTTGGCAAACGTGAGGAAATAGGAAGGACAGGCTGCAGCAGAAGGGATAAAAACCCAAATAATCCAGACATATCTCAGGAGACCTGGATGCAAAGGATCTTTGTCCATTCATTACCAGTAGTAGTGCTCTCCTAAAAGAGCAGGATGCTCTCATCTTTTAATAATAGCCAGGCCAGATACTAAAGTCTCTTCTGCAAATACTGTAAAAGTGAGGAAAACAGCTGATTTCTGTTAAGATGAACACACCAGGAGAATAAGCCAAAAAAAGTATGAGAAATCTCCAGAGGTCTGTCTTTGCAATGCCACTTGGCAGCTGGATTTTAAAGTCAGGACTGAAAATCCAGCCTGTGCTTCTGTCCCTTCACTGATCAGTCGCCCTCTGTGGAGAAGGAATTCCTGCACCGTCTGGGGATTTGGAAGAGTGCTGGCAGGGATTTCACCCTCTGTTTTACAGAGCTGCAAAATTCACAGCTTTTGGGGAGCTATAGAAAATACCAATTCAACAAGGAATTTGTTTCACTTGCTCCTTGCCATAGAAAATGGTTCCATGCTGAGTAAGGGCCAGTGGTTGAAAATGGCATTTTTGTTCCATCTTATTTTGAACTGTCCCCTCTGCCCTGTTTTTGTTCTCAGTATTTTTTATTAGTTTGGAAGACATTAATTCAAAGTACTAGATAAAGACAGGATTGAGGTTTCATAAGGCATTGTATTGAGCATTAAGGAAGATGCCTGTGTCTCTCTTCACGCTGCCCCTTCAATCCTCTTGTTCAGCAGAGGAACTGTTTTATTCCTTCTGGGCAGAGGTCTTTGAAATCATAGTAAAATCACTCATGTTTGTAATGTGCTTATAGATATTGGATGGAAAGTGTTAGAGAAAACTAGAGTACAAGGTGACATGATATTTTGTATTTCTGCAATGGGGCAATGCCCAAGAAACTGAATTGTGTATCATTGCCACACATTTTTCTCAGATGCTGAGTGACAGTCCTCACAAACAGTTCCTAGAAACCAGAAAAAAAAACCTATTGTGAAATGATGGGGAGAACTCATTCAATGTTTAGGATTTCTGCCTAATGACTGCAGATAAAATTGTTTATTAAGAACTTGTGCAACCCCTTTCCTTGCCAGCAAGGGTAGGTTTGGTACGTGCTGTTTCAAACCTCCCTGTATCTGCCTGACCAAAAGGATCCCCAATTGTTATTTTCATAAGTTTACAGCTAGGAATTTATTTTGATTGTTCCATTTTACAGGGCACAGGGACTTTTTTATTTCCTTTTTGCACTGCTTTTGTTTATAAAGGATATTTTCTGGGGATGGTCATGTCAAGACTGGCAATTTATTGCGGGCATCTGCCTTGGAGCAGCGCATGAGCTCCTCCAAGCCAGAAAATACCAACAGATAATGTGCTGATGTTCTGCAGCATTACCTGATTATCATGGATTTACAGAGCCAGGTATGAGTGGCCCAGAGGGACAGAGCTAGTGCCCACCTTGTGTCAGCAGCACCTGCGGTGAGGGATGGAAAGAGGATCCTCCACTCATGGCTGAGGGCATGTCCTCCTGCTCAGAGACACCTGTCTGTATCAGCTCTCACCATCTGGAGCAAATTTAAAATAGAGATCATTTAGGTCATCCGCAGTGTGACAACCAAGAGGCAGGAAAACACAAACCACTGGTATTTGAACTGACCATGGTGTGCAGGAGATGACACCTCCCCAGGCTGTTCACGTGGGGTCACTGGGGACTTGCATCCATCACTGTGGGGAAGAGGGGTGACACTCTAGTGAAGATGGACAAATGAATGCACACCATAAACAAAAGTCATCTGAGATGCAAATCACCATGCTCAGATCCTGGCTTTACACTGGAAACAGTAGGGCCCTGAAACCTCCCCCTCTTCCAGCTCCCCAAGCAGGTATTGAATGTGTAGGGTCAGTGTGCAGATCTTACATTTGGCTCTGTCAAAAAGCAGAGCTAAAACTGGAACCAGTTTGTCCTTTGAGGAAGTTTAGATGTGCTGAAGTCACTACCAGATTTAATGTCACTATTGCCCCCTTGGCATTTCAGTTACTGCCCTGTTAAATTATTTTAATCATAAACTCAAAGGAGCTGAATGAAGGGATCCATCCCTTCCCTAGGTGTCTAAGTGGCCTCATCACTGGTACATGCAAGGCTTCTCCCATCCCACTGCATCCTTTCAGCCCCACAATGGGGGTGTGGACCAAAATCAGGGAAAATTGTAGCAGCCTGGCTAATGCCCCTTGGTCCTGGAGACCTGTGAAAAGGTGCACCCAACAGCGACAAGGATAATACTGAATTTGCAAATGTTTGGTGTTAAAGATGAGAATGACCACAGACCTCAGGCCTTGCAAAGGAAGTGTCAAAGTCATTTCTCCAGTGCTTCATTACCACAACAACTGCAAATAAGAAAACAAACCTCAGAGATGGAAGGCATGAAGTTCAGAAACACATCCACACCCATGTGCAATATGAGAAAGGGGGCAGACAAATTTGCAGCTATCTCCCAGATGAGGAGAAGTTTACTTCTGGGAATTTCTTAAACTCACTGTCTTTTCAAGGGTCCAGAACAGATGGATACTTAATAAAATTTGTGTAATGCTTTAGATTGCCCCTGGTGAAAGTATGGGATATGAATGTGGATATGAATATGATTTTACCTCTGTATTTGCCACCTTGTTGAGTCAATATTATTCAATGGGAAATAGTAGTGGAAATGGGTAAAAGTATGTATTGAACAAGGGAGTTGATCTTGCTATGAATCCTGCAGTTCCTGGTTTATTTAGCTGCTTTTTTTATAGCTTAAAATGGAATAATGTTTTTCTTCCAAGGGTTTTTGGCTGCTTTACAATTGTTGTTAAGAAATCAGTGTTTCTTTGTAAAATATGTACTCATTTGTTAATATTTGTGATGAGGAAAATTTCAAAGAATTGAAAGGCTGTGATGCCATTTTCCCAGAAAAGTCTGGTACCTTGTAAGTAAACATATTTCTCCTTAGCAGGTCAATATGAATTCAAATTAAAAGGAAAAGGAGGGTTGCAGTTTGAGAATTTTTTTTTTCCTGCTACAGCTGCTGTAGTTGTGCACTCTACTTTGCCCTCCTTGAGTTCAGAGTAAAGGTTTAAAAACATTATTAGCAGGATATACAAAGGAATTACTTGCTTCAGGTAATAAATGGTAGAATTTGATCCTGCTGGCTTTCCTTTTGTAGTCATTAAAGCCATTTGAATGTTTGAGGCAAAGCTAGCAGTGGGAAGCAGAGCCTTGAATACCATGGCTTGTGACTTCTCATCTGGTGACTCCTTATAGCTCCCAGTGAGCTGAGGTCTAGGGATAATGGCTAAGTCATTCCTAAAGCAGGACTTTAATGCCTAAGTTGCCATTGAAAGATTTCACAGACTATACAAGAAGGGTTGCACAGACTGTTAATTCAGAAACTGAAGCTGAATGTCAGAAGGGATATCCACCACCATGCAGATGATCAAGAGAAAACTGTTTGGCCAAAGATGTTCTCAAAGGTATCTCTCTAAGTCAGGAGCTAAATCCCTGAGATTTAAAGATTAGGGCCAATAGTTTATTGAGTTGTTTTTTTTTTTCTGATGTATGTATTTATGCACTATTGTTGCATTACATGACATTCAAATATTTAAAAAGGGAACAGAAAAAAAAATCCAGCTTCCTTGTGGGAGAAGCACTCTAAAATGCTGCTTTTGGCTTTGGGCATCTTTGCATTCTGTGCATGTGAGCGGACCAGCACCTTGTACCTGGGCATGTTTGTGGAGCTGTGTGTGTGAGCCAGGGCAAATTGGCCCTCCCAAGGAAAGCAGAAGATGAGAGAATGCCAGTGAAACGGTGGGATTTGCCTCTGGTTTGGCATGGGAAAACTCATTCTCTGTGCAGAAAGGATTTCTGTTTCTTAAGAAAACCAAGAATTCTGGCCTCTGGATTTGAAGGTCATCTGGATAATTAAGTAGTGGCAATGATGACAGTTGTTAATTTTTTTAGTCTTTGTTGCTCAGTGGGCAGCTCCTGTGTGCAGAGCCCCAGCTAGACCATACTCCCTGGCCCAAAAATTGCATGTGTAATTGGACTAAAGATTTTCATATAGTTTTGAAGACTTAGAAGATGGGGAAAAGCTTCTCCTTTCATCAGTGCTTTGTAACAGATCCCACTTCCCATCTCCAGTGCTGTAACTCCAGTGCTGGTGCTGGAGATCAATCCACTGCATATAAATGAGACAAAGCAGTATCTTTGCTAGACCATCCAACACAGCTGGAAAAAATGACGAGTTCTTGGCTAAGAGGTTTTTAAGACTATAAATAAATGATATAAAAAAACTAACTTGGAGAAACTGGGAAAAATTGCTCTAAATTTCCTGTAATCTTATAAATTATGTGAGACAGGCAAGCAGAGAGGGACCTTGCAGTGGAAGAGATGAGGGAGAAGCTTAAGTGCCATAAAAACAGTATTTTTATTATATCCATAATGATTGCTATCTAGTACAGTTGATATCTACAGTTCTCAAATTCACCTTGCATCGGTCTTCTTCTTACAAAGACATAACTGGTTCATTGATCATTATTGAGAAGTGGCTGGGTTTTGTTTATTTTTTTTCCTGGAGTCAAAGAAATGGTTCATGGGCTGTTGCTCAAGGCAGAAAAGCATCCAGGGAAAATGAGATGTCCCAGGCTTTGAAACATACAAATGGATGTGATGTGTTTCTGTACAGATGTTGTGCAGCCAGCACCTCTCAGTTGCACCTGAATAAAGTTTAGCCACTCTCTGGGTTGGGCTTAGCCATGAGAAAGCTGGGAGATGTTGCTTTTCATATTTAGTGTGAAGGAAACAATCTCTGGTTTTGTGACACTTTGACCCCTTGTTTTCTTATCAGCCATCACCATGGTGTTGCAAATATGCTGAAGAGTGCAGAGGAAAAGGGCTGAACCACATGAATCTAGTTTCATTATTTGCATTTAATTTTTTCTGACTTTGTCTGGGCTGTCACATCCTGATTGCAGTGTGCCCAGGTGGCCAAGAAGACCAGTGGCCCCTGGCTTGTACCAGCAATAGTGTAGCAGCAGGATCAGGGCTTTGTCCTTCTCCCTCATCAAGACACTGGTGAGGCCACATCTTGAATCCTGTGTTCAATTTTGTATTCCTCATGTGAGAAAGACATTGAGGGGCTGGACTGAGCCCAGAGAAGGACAACAGAGCTGGGGAACAGTCTGCAGCACAAGTCCAGGAAGTTGGGGGTGTTAGCCTGGAGAAAGGGAGCCTCAGGATGGACCTTTTTGCTCTTTTAATGTCCCTGAAAGGAGATTGTAGCCAGGTGGGGCTTGGTCTGTTCCTCTGAATTACAAGGGTCAGGATGAGAGGAAATGGCCTTCAATTGTCCTGGGGGAGGTTTAGGTTGGATATTGGGAAAAATTTATTCACAGAAAACTTAATCAAGCATTGCAACATGCTAGTCCTGGAAGAGGTAGGCTCACCATGCCTGGAGAGGGATTTAAAAGATGTGTAGATGTGGTGCTGAAGGGCCACATGGTTTAGTGGTGAATTAGTAGAACTGAGCTAATGGTTGGACTCAATGATCTTGAAGGCCTCTTCAAACCTTAATGCTTCTATGGTTCCATGATCCTGAGTCTGCTTTGTTTGACTCACGTAGGAGCAACTCCTATGAGCAGCCACTGCTCCTTGGAGCTGTTCCATGGATAAGGTGGCTCCGTGAACGTGAATCCCAGGGTAGACAAAGTGAGTGATTTTGCAAGTGTCCTTCTTTCAGTTTAAGGATCCTCCTAGGCTTTTTGGGGCATTTAACTTTAATTTTCAGCCTCCTTTTGAATGAGACAGAACTACTGGAACTGTGCTCTGTGTGGACACAAGGGCAACATTTGTCTGTAGTTTTCAGTCACATGGTCAGTCAGTGAAGCTCAGTGATTTCAGAACTCCTGAATGACTGAATACATTTCAAGATGACGTCTCCATGGATAGCAGAGATGTCCAAGCATTGGTTCAGATGGCACCTTTATTGTATAGCAAAGAGAACAATCAAGACATGCTGCACTGCAGTCCCTTTTTAATACTTTTAGAAATGTTCTTGTGTAGAAAACTGAGAGTTTGTGAAGAGGCTTTGGTCTCACAAACACGGGAATACTGTAACTCAAAGAGTGACTGTTGACAAATGTGACATAAAATGCTTTTGCTGAAAACCCAGTGAAAGAGTTTTCAAGCTGAAGCCTTTGGCCTCATCTTTGGGGCTGGGCCTTCATGGCCTGTTGGTGATGTGGTGTCAGTCATGGACCTGCAGTGACACAATCAAGTCCCTGAGACCTCTGAGTCTGCAGAGCAAAGGATGAAATGTTTATCAGATTTGACCTAGATCTGGCCCTGATTTTTAAAGGCAAGCTTGTTGCTCTATGAATAAACTCAGGATGTTGAACATAAACATCTAAAAAATAGGAGGATGAGTCTTCTCACTCAAGCCCTAGAAACCAGAAAAGGAGAAAATTGAGATTTTAAAAGAAAAGTCTCGAACTTTAAAAGAAAAGTGTGGAAGCAAGATAGGAAGATGCTCCATTTAAAACGATTTGGGTTCTCACTTTCCATATTCTTGGGAATGTGATACTCCCGGACCACCAAGAGCCACGTTGTGCATCCATGCACACCCTGCCCTTCTCCTGGGGTTATGCCTCAGATCTTCTGCAGACCAGAGCTAAAACTGGAGTCATACATGAGCCTGAGCCCTCAGTAAGAGGCAGTCACTGTAGGAACCAGAGACTTCAGCCTCTTCCAGGAACCCTGAGTGGGGGGTGCTTTCAGAGAAAAGGTCGAGTTCTCTTTTTCCATCCACAAAAAACAACTGACAGCAACGTATGCTTGTCTATTTTCTAAAGGGTTTTGCTGTAGCCCAGACTTTTAGATAGGAAAATAATAGAGTGTGAGAGCAGATTTTTCCTCCTGGCTCTGCTACTTGTTTGCAAATGGCTTTTCCCTTTTCAGGATTGTCTGGGTGTTTGTACACTTTGGGCTTATTTTGGCCTGTCCTTTGCACTTCTGACATTTACCTGGACCCCCATCCTGGTGCACTGACCTCCTAACTTAGAGCTCATTTGCCTTAGCAAAGCTGAACTTGTATAAATCTGATTTTCCCTTTCTATCTGAGAAAATAGGAGCATTTGCACCTGATGCTGTGTGGCAGAAAGGAGAGTGGGAGTTGTGAAACCTGGAAGAAAATAAAGTGGAAAGAGAGCAGATGTACCAACAGTGATGTGCCCTTGGAAAGAGGCAGGAGTGCATTTTCATCTTTGTTTTGCCAAGTGTGAATCTTTCCAGGACCTGACTAATTAATGCTTACACATATCAGCCATCCCACCCAATCCCCAACCCTAGGTGGGCATGAGCTATTTGGGAAGAACAACTGCAGATGGAACAGTGCTGGAGCCCAAAGAAGCAGGATAGGGGTTATCTCACCTAAACCAGACTTCCACATCTGGGACAGTTATCTTGTGTTTGCTCCCTTTAGGGTCACTAGAGGGAAAATAGTGCTTTGATCTGAACCAGTTGAATTGCCCACTTTAGGATGAGATACCCTAAAAAGATATTTCTCCTTCCTGCCTGCAAAGGAAGCTCAGAAGCATCTACCCTGGGATCTGGATCATGAAGAGATGCAAAAATCTGTGTCCCTGGAACCAGTTTGCCAGCAGATTTCATACACCTCATGGCTAGGAAGTAGTTCTGGGTGTGGAAGTCTGAATTTTTCAGTTCTTTAAATTGACAGTTGCGCACAAAATTAGCGAGAACACTATATTTTTGAACAAAAAATTGGATTTTTTGAAAAAAATTGTCAGCCCCATGCACTGGCACAGAAGCAAATCTCACTATTAATAATGAAAGACTTTAAATTTGTCTCAGTGACTGACAAATGTGAACAACATCTGAGGTGTGACGTATTAGCTGCTGGGCTCTGAGTTGGGTTTTCTAGTTTTGCTCTTAGAGGCAAACAGAAAAAAGCTCTAAGAATCAAATGAGAAAGAAGGAGAAGGCTATTTCATCCCTGTTTGAGAGGGGTGGTAATCTTGTTTCTCTGGCACTTAAATTGGATGCGAATTCACTAACATCACTGCACATGTGGTGACTGAGCTGAGGAGACAATCTGACTTTGAAAAAGCTTCAGGGCTCCTTCAGAAAAGGAGCCACGAATTGGCTACTTTCCCAAAGTGTAGCTAAACATTTTGCCTTTAACAAAAAAAAGAAAAAAAAATTTGGAAACCACCCAACAAGCTTTGTTGAAGAGGTGTCTGGACCTTCCTGCTCTCATGGGGCTAGAATCACTCCAGGATTTTAACTCTCACACATGTTGGTGGAATTGCAGGGCATCCAGTGGCAGGTGGCAGCAGGGTATGAACTGAGACTGAAAGAATCTGAGGATGAATCTTCTGCATTTCAAGCCACAACATCCCCAGAGTGAGGTAACCTAAAAAATAACCAGAAAAAAATTGAAGTGCTGGCAGCAGTAACAGCCACAGCTGGGGTACAGGTGCCATCCACCCAAGAGCTCTGGCCAGGCTGCGTGTTTCCATCAGCACTGGGACGAAGGGCATCCACCAGCTGTGCAGAGTCTCACTGGACATGGGTAATGCCTACCTGGAGGCACTGCTGTTCCCAGCTGTGTTGAGTAGTCAGCTCCTGGTTGCCAAGCAGGTGTCTCTATGGGCTGGCTGTATCATATACCCAGGTCTCCACCACCTAGGGCAGTGTATGTGCTTTCCAGGAAAAGCTTTTCCTCCATCTGAGCTCAGAAATGAGTGGAGATGATGCTAGTGGAAATGCTGGAAGGGATAACTCTCTGATTTTGGGAAAGCAGTGAACACTCACAGCTGGTTCTGCCTCCAGTCTGACCTTGCATTTTCTCCAACCTCCAAATGCTGCAGACACTAATTCCCACAGTCTCCAGCAAAAATGGTCTTATTTTACTTGTGGATTTTGTTTGTTTGTTTATTTGAGTTTTTTGATAGTGTTATCCTGATTTCTCCCGGGGCTAAGAACCCAACAGTGTACATGTAGGCTCTAGCTTTGTTTTCCCATTTCCTCTCCCACTGCACACCAAGCATTTGTTCCCTCTGTGGAAGCAGGTTTCTCCTTGAGGAGCAGGTTGCTCCAACCTCCTCTCTGTGAGGTGCAGGGTTTTCACCAGGCATCCTTTTGCAAATAAAATCATCATCAAAGTGACCCACACAGAGTCTGGATCCCAGAAATCAGGTGGCAGGTCAGAAAATGGCATACCCAAGATGTCCATGGTAGGTTTGACCACTGTGGTTGCATGAACCAAACCGTGCCTGGGTTCACACTCTGGTCCTGAAGCCACTTGGCTTTTTTTTTTCATTAGGTACACAACACTAAGTACCCTGAGCCCCTAAAAGGGAAGAGCCACATCCAAAATGCCTATTCAGAGTGTTCTTGGCTTTGCTAACACACGATCTGTCCCTGAAGTTGGCTTAGAATTCTGCTACTTGACTGTGCCCATGCTAAAAATTTTGAAGCATGGATATGTTCTTGTGCCCATTCTTGCATGCCAGGACTGTTTAATTTACTATATATAGTCATAGCATATGTGTACTGGAATATATCCTCTCTCCAGCCTGGTTTAGTGCAGAGGTTTCATGTAGCATACACTATAAAAACTTTCTTTTTCGGATTTTCATCTTGACATGAAAGTGCATTACAACATTTGCCATCAATAAAACACAATTCCTTCCATGTGAAAAGCATTACAGCCTCAGTATGGTTATTGAGTGATGATACCTGGATGATGGAAATACAAGAACAGGAAAGTGTACACAGAGAAACTTCAGAAATGATGCCAAAGTTTTTTAAAAGAACAATGTCTGATAGCAATGCAGATGAATTTGGAGAATTGACTTCATTTGTACCAAAAAAACAACAAAAAAAAAAAAATAGAAGCAAAACAGGCTGAGCTGACAGAGAAATAAAAGCAAGGAAGGGGGAAGCTTCACAAATGAGTATCTGATGAGGTTGGCCAGGCTGGGAAGACCCTTGTGAAGAACAGATTGTTTGCCTCTCACTCTGTGGTTCAGTCTTGGGCCAAGCCAGTCATGACCAGGCATTAGGATTCTCAGGAGCTCCCTCTCCTCTCAGCCTGTTGCTCATGCCTAGCACATCATCCAGTTCTGGGATATCAGGGACTGAAGGTACCATTATTATTATTGCTGACTTAGAATCCTAGAGAAAGACCCCCAAGGTCAGGCTTGAGGACAATGGGGACCCTAAGTGGGAGACTGGCCTCTCTTCAACTGTTTACACCTAAACTGAGCAGCTGACTCCAAACTTGCTGAAACAGAGGGAAAATGACTTTATAAAGAGCCTTGGATCAAACCCTTCTTTTGAAAATGTGCTGAGCCAGGATCCTTCTACTGGATCTAAATTTGGAGTTTATGAAAATGTTCCCATTAGCACCAAAATAAATGCTAGCTGGGTTTTGATTTTAGCAGAAGTTCAAGAAAAACACAAAAAAAGCATGCTAATTAAGTTGTTAACTGAAGCCATTAGATACACATCTCCAAATCTTCCTGAAAGTAACACAAATCCCCAGCACTGGGTTCCCAAGATGCAAGGCCAGTCACTCAGCTTTGGAATGCGTAAACATTTAGTGGAAGAAATTGCGACTTCAGAGAAAGTCCAAACAGAGCAGCCTGTTTGTTTGTGTGGCTGCTTTCTCGCGGGAGAACAACCAGGAAGCATGGAAAAGCTGGAGTGTCCACCAAGGGTTGTGCCTGTTATCCAAAAGGGCCAGAACAAAGACTTTCCTATTTATAGCAGAGCGACCGAAAGCAAAAGTGCTCAAGTGATGAAAAGGCACAGTCTGCCATTGTCGAGGCTTCTGAAGAGAACACAAACTATGGCTTATCAAAGAGCAGGAAGAAAAAGGATTTTGCTGGGCAGAAAATAAATTATGATTTTCCATTGAGCCCGCCATCCCACACTGTAATTTTTTTCTGGATTGGTCACACTTCATCAGGGCAGTGATTACAGATAGTGGGGAGGTAGGAGGAGAAACACGTGTCTGCGTGTGTGTGGAGGAAGTGCTCAGCAAAACCCACACTCTTATTATTTCCATTTAGCAGGAAATGCCAATACTGCATGTCAGACTCAAACTGTTGTATGACATCACCAAAGGCTAGAGTTTGATTTAAGGAATAAGATAAGCTTTGCTGTTTATGCTAACAGCTGCTTCTAATGTTTTGGGGTTTTTGGTGTTGTTTTTGTTTGTTTGGTTGGTTGGTTGGTTGTTTTTTTAATGAAATTATAGACAATAAATAAATAGGCTATTTCATCTGCTTATACCAGGTCTTATTTGACATCTTGCCACAGTATCAAATGACTTTATCTCTCTGCTGTGTTATATTCATACCATTAGGCATTAGGAAATCAGTTACCCAAACACATTATTGAAAAAAGAGCAGATGTAGTATGACATAAAATTCTTCTATTTTGCCTTCTGAAAGAGGCATTTCTGATAGAAATTATTTTGTTTCAGGGAAGTGTCTTTTTTTCGTCAAAGTCTTGTCAGAGGAATTTAAAAAACTGAAAGTCTATTTGAACCACAGTTTCTGAGAGTAAGACATTTTCATGGGATTTTTTGCCAGTTCTAGTTCTGCTTCTACCTTAGGGCTTCCTACTACTATGACAAAGCTGCTGACCAATGCCACCCCATCCCAGAAATAAAATGGAAATTCTTCCAAATCAAATACTTAAAACAGAGTGTCTAGCACAGGGCATGTGAAAGGAACTCAATTGCATTTACATTCAACAAATAAAATTCAACAAGCAAACCAAGTTAAAAGAAAATTAAGAGGAAACAGAATTCCAGCTCTCAATATCATTTACACTTTCTACAATGTCAAAAATTGGAGCAAATAAGGTTAAAATTTGTCTTGTCCCTGCACAAGCCACTTGGGGTCTGTGACAGTAATGTGGATGGGACAGATGTGAAGGATCTGGCTTGCTCTAAGTCTGGGTTGTGAACTGGCTCAGTGCTGAGGCTCCCAAAATCAGAAGGGCAGAGTTTAAGCTCTTCCCCATTTCCACGGGCCACAGTGGTACAGACTTTTGCCACTCCCTCAAAGCAGACCTCAATTCTTCTGGTTTTAGACCCACTTCACCATGATCAGGTGGAGCAAACCTGTGCACAGGTCTCAGATCCTCTACTGAAAATCACTCTTGGTTTCCTTAGATAAGGGAAGGAGGTAGGAAGAAGGGGAAAAGAGGTGGTCCATCCAGGAGAGAGGGTGGAGATTACAAGAAGTAATTGATGCCATATGAGCACAAAGTTGCATTTTCTTGCAAATGTCCATAGTACAAAGCAGTGATGGGCAATGAAAATATGACAATGAAGATGTTATCCAAAGAAAAGGAATTTCAATAGTGAAAGCCAGTCTGAAAGGGGACATTATACTAATAAATTAAACAATTCAGTGGACACGTTGATTATTGTAATTATCATGGACTTGCCCTTACAGAATTATTAGGAGAGGCCTGGGCAAGCTTCTGGCTGGGGCTCTCCCGTCCATAAAATGCTTGGCAGCATTCAGGAGGTAGGACAGGAGAGGGACTGTTCCTGGTGGACAGTTTGGATATGATCACTGTGATTTGGAGGTTAAAATGAATATGGTGGACATGGCCAAGCCATGCCTGTTGACCTTCTGTCCAAAAAATGGGCCCTGGTCATTTTTACTTATTTTCTCTCTGCTTCCAAGTGTATTAATTTTGTTATCCTCCCAAAGCATTTAGCTGCACCCTATCCTCAGCGTGTCTGCGTGCTTCCCAATCTGTGATGTATTTATCTTTGCAGCCCATCTGGTAGGGAGGAGAGAGCCATTAACATTATTGAAGGGAGAGGAATGGAGGTGGATGAAAGTGTCTGCACACCAACACACAGCAGCATGGTCGGACCAAACCGGCTCCAGGAAAGTTAACAAGGTTGAACATTGCGAAGATGAGGCCTTGACTTTGAAAATGTAGTGTTTGCAGGTTTCTTGAATCAGGTCATAGGAGTCAGGTCTCTGTGCTGTCACATCTTCACTGTGGGTCTGATCCGTGCTAAGTACTGCGGGTGCACCACCCATGCTACAACCACACCAGGGCTCATCTGGGAGTGTGGGCACACAAAAAAGTTGCTGCAGGCCAAACAAGGGTGTGATCTTTCTCCTCCACATCTGTACCTGTGTGTGCTTGTTTCCCCCAGGTACTGATGGCATGTTTGGGACCATGTCCTCGTGCCCTCTGCTGCAAGGAGCCGCCTGCTCCCAGGGGGTTGGCAGGCCAAGGAATGTACTTGGGATGGCAAAGATGACTCAGTTGGAGCTCCCCCCGCAGCCCACCCTGTGGGGAGTTGTTTGTACAAAGAGACTTGCCCCTGGATCACCCCAGGAGGCTGCAGCAGAGGCAAGGCTGGAGTTGTTCTCTAACCTTAACCACCAAGCTGCCCTTTAACGCTCATCACTTATTAACAAGCACATTTCTTAAGCGCCAACAGTGTGTTCATAGCTATTAAAAATATAAAGGGGCCATAAGCTTTTCCCTGCCCTCCGTTCCACCCGTGTCAGATAGCCATTGAAATGAAGAGGTGTTTATTTGCCTGAAAGTGTGGAGTCTTATGTCACCTCCCAGTATAGGAAGTAATTTTGCTGGGGGTCTGATCCTGCCATGGGGGAAAGGGCTGGTGTTTTTGTTTTACTCTGAGCGTGGTGCCTGCGATCTTGACATACCTGGAAAATTATCCTGCTTCGCAGCCAGCGCCAGTTCCTGGCCACCCCTGCTACACACCAGGCTAAATTGGGAAACTAGACTTTTTTTTTCCCTGGTGTATGGCTGGCCTCCCCACCTTGCCACTCATGAATGCCTTGCTGAGTTAGCTGTGATTTGGAAAATTAATTGACTTGGAGCCTACTGCTGAAGCAGCCTCAAACGCAGAACACCCAAGATGCAGTGGTAGCAAGGTCAGAGGAGGTGGGAAATTTTGCAAGACAGGTAGCAAGCAATAAGCAGAGCAGAATATGGGCACTGACAGGGAAGTGTGAAAGGAAACCATTCAGATTAGACACAGCCATGGGACACAAGGCAATGGGACCTTGGGAGGCTTGGTATTTATTGGGGGAGCTGCAATGCCTGTGGCTGGGAATGCCCCTGGCTCACTGTGGGAGGTGGGGGGTCTCCAGGGGCCCCTTGCCTCGAGCCAGAACATGAAAAAGCACCCTAACGACCATCCCCTGTGACTGCAGAGAGCAACATCTTTGCTCTGCAAAGAAGTCTTAAATAATGTAGTTTATCTCAGGCATGCCATCTCCTTGGGAGTCAATCCCTTGGGAAAAAGATGGAATGAGGGCTGGGAACAGCTCCATCATGGCTTTTCTCCTATGACTTCAATGCTTTTGCCCTCATTTTATGAATCTTTGCAGAAAAAAAAAGAGCTCTCAGAGTATGCCTGTAGTCAGAGTATGCCAAAACTTCATCCTACCCGATATACCAAGGTTCAGCTCTTCAAAAGTATCTGGGGACTGACATCCCATGGCAATTCCTTAGTTAGTGAAATGTTTCTGTGGAGTTGCTCTTCAGGCCCTGTCTCTGTGTAAGCCTAGTCATGCAGAGGGATGGTTCAGACATGCAATCCAGTGCTGGCAGCATAGCCCTTCCCATTCACGGCTGGCTGGCGGATGGGAATGATCCCTGAGTGTGCTTCTATCCAGCCTGGCTTGTATGGCAAGGAGATACAGCCTCAACCCACAGTGAATTAATTGACTAAATTAATTCACATTAATTCAGGTTAACACGCTAAATCCCATTAATTGCCCTCCAAGGTGGCCCAGGGGCACATGCACAGACAGTTACAGAGGCTCAGCTGACAGAGAGGCGAATTGTTAAGCCACTGTCACTCCCCTACAAGTTTCAACCTTTCCTGCCTCCACCATGGGCAGGATACTGACATTTCCCAGAGGAAAGGCATTTCTGGGGGTTGAGCAGCTGATATTTGTGAATGCCAGTGTTTGTCTTTAGCCATGCTGCAGGTACTAAGGGGAACAGAGAAGCACCATATACAAAAGCTGTTGTCTTATCCTCAGTTCACTTGTGACCAGGAGCTGGAGTTACTGTCTCAGGAACTGCAAAATGGATGGTGTAGGCTAATGTTGAGGCTAGGAAATGGGTACTTGCCCAGTGGGGAAAAAAAGAACCCCAAATAGGTCTGAGTTAGTGACAGTTTTGTGTGGCATTGTTACCAAGCAAGAATCAAGCAGCTTGTCCCTAAAACACCTTGCCATGGGGAAAGACACAACTCTCCCTCCAGGGCGGGAATACCAACCTGCTTTGGATAATCCTGGGAATATGCAGCAAAGATAGGAGCAGTGTTCTACTCTCCCCAGGTCAGAAGGTGGTCTGGGAGGGGAGCAGTTAGGAAAAACAACATTTCCCCTCATCATGACTTTGTCTGAACAATTCTTCTCCTTTTTCCTCAGATGTGAGGGAAACTGAGGCTCGGGATGCTTGTCAGTGCCTCAGTTGGTAATTTCTGCCGATGTTCACCTTGCTCTGCCTGGAGCTTTGTGGCATGTTTTAAAGCTAAATTGTGTAAATGAGTCTGGTCGTTATTATCATGCAAAAAGAAGACAGTTTGTACGCAGCTCCTGGCTCATTGAACCGCAGTGGCGCGAGGCCGCGGAGCAGGGCTGTGACAATGCTGGCAGTCCAGCCCCGCTGCTCGGCTCCCCACCTCGTTCCTATTCATTGCTTCTTTAGGGTAATGAAGAGCAGACTGAGGGATTGGGGTTGTTTGCTTCGAGAGGCTGTTATGAAAACCCTACTGCAATCTAATTCCGGCCTGGGCAGTGAAGGGCAAGTTTTCTGAGCATCTTTGCCTTGCAAACATCCCCAAATCCACAGTGTTATACAGGTTCTTATTTTATTTCTAATTTTTTAAGTGATTCATATCAAGGCAATAAGCATCAGACACATTTTTCCTTGCTCTTGTGCCCATCATATCTGCAGCAGATCTCGTCCTGGTGAATCTGAAGGGGCAGGCTGGGACAAATACCTGCTCAAGTGCTCAGGAGCATCATCCTCTTCCTTTTCCCAATTGATATCCTCATAAACAGCCTGTGCCAAAGCCTTTATGAAATTCAAGTCCAGCTTCACATTTCATTGAAAAACCTTTAAGAAAAGCCATTTTTCATACTTAGGACTTTTTCAAATCTCCTCTAACCAGTTATACTCTGTATTGTATCTTTTGAATCTGGCTATTGTCCAACGACAATCCTTGAAATCCCTTTACAGTTTTAAATGAAAATACAAGCCCTCATTTACCACTGGATCCAGCCTGAAAATAAAAGCTTAATGCCTTGACAGGCCTGGATATTTTTTTGGGTCCTAAGTCTGATTTATGGTGGTAGCCAGCAAACCAGGCTGGTGAAATATTTGCTGCTGCTCGCAGGGATCTGGAAAAATGAAGTGTGAAGTTCTGAAGAGAGCAGGCAACAGTTCTCCAGTCACTAAACACTTCCAACGAGTTGGCAGCGGAACAGAGCTGTGGTCTGAAAGATGAACCTCAAAGGAATAGGGGAGGGGAGCAATACTGTGCGCAGTGTCAAAATACTGCTGCAGCCTAAAGCTTTCCATACATTCCTGACATTGAGAGGGAAAGAGAAACATTTTCTTCATTATTTATTTATTCTTTCTCTCTTTTTACTTTTTTTTTCATCCCCCTGCAGGGGTTTCACCCAAAATCATGAAAAAAATTAAAAGCAACAACAGGAGCATAGGAAGCTGCTTAAATCCACCATAAAAATGTGCTGGTTAAAAAAATATATATGTGATCTGGTTAAGGGAAAGCATTGCTGGTGCTTTGCTCATTGCAGAGAGATCTCAATGAGTACGGCTGTGGTGAAGCATCTCTTGCCTTTCAAAGTGCCAAAGCCCTGCAATCTGTGGGCGTGGGAGCTGCGATTTTCATTCCCATGAAAAGGGAATTTCCTAGAGGTAAAAGTGAGGTGGGGATTTTTCAAGACGTTCTTGGAATGAATCACCATGAATCACCCCTGCATACGTTTGCCAGGTAAAACATGTGGCTGCTTCGCTTTATTTTCTTCAAAGGAAGTTAATATTCATCCCTATCGTGTAGATCGTACAGAGACAGAGATAGGCTGATTAATCAGGCGTATTTCAGTGCTCGGGTTTTCAGTGATCTGCATTAGCTCCTATGAATTAACTCAGTTTCCCTTTATTCATGGTGAATAAAAGGGCCAGTATTGGGAGGCTTTGTCAGGGATAAGCCATCCCTGAAAAGCTTGCCATGCCCACTTGCATCTCAGAGATGTTGCCCATCTCCTTATTCTTCTTAACCCTGTCCCAACAGCTGGGCACAATGTGAAATTAAAGATTTCCTCCCTTTCCCCTTGCTCAGCAGAGCTAGCAGAGGTTTTATAGCCCTTAGGCCCAGGAGAAGTAAGCTTAACTTCACCTATCAGTTGTGCTAATGCATGTCCAAGGAACTCTCTTGGCTTTGACATTTACAGGAAAATGACAGCAGGCAAAAGTGGGGAAAATATACTCTTCTTCATGTTCATGGAAATGAGGATGGGATGATTAGTTTGACTTGTCTTCATTAAAAAAAGAAAAAAAGGCACACTAACTAATTTGCTTTACAGTTTTCTGAGGTCAGAAGCTGATATGATACAACAAAGCACTGCCTGTTTCCAAACACAAGCTTTTGGTTTGGGGAGGAACAACTGCACGTTCTGGTCATCTTTATGGCTGGGCAACGTTCTGCCTCTGCAGCAGCACGGTCTGGGCTGGGGAGCACCTGCCTGAAGTCCCAGCAGCCGATGTGTATTATTATTATTATTATTATTATTATTACTATTATTTACTTTTTTTCTCAGTGTTACGAAACGGTTCCCTTTAACAGTAGAAGCATTTACGGGACGTGCTCGCAGACAAGCTCGCCCGTAGCACAGCCGCACAAGCCCACGCAGTCTGTCACACACAGGCACTGTGTGCCACCCACGCTCCCGCAGAGCCTCTGCGCAAGCAGGGCCAGCACCGGCCGGGCGCGCACAAACCGAAACCCACGGTCGCCGCCGGTCGCCCACACGGACGAAGTCAAAACAGGTCCCTTCCATCTCACACGTCCTCCCCCCGCCACCACGACCTGCAAACATCCCGGCATCAAAGGGGAGAAAAGCACAACCTGAACTGCTCAGGGTTTTGCAGGGCTGGTCTCCTCCAGGAGCTGCCAGCCTTTACACCTCTGTCCAGGGATTGGTTGTTTCTATTTCACAAAAATTCAGCAAAATGCTGACTAAATCCCACTCCATCTACACCTGGTTTTGCAGGATTGTTAAAATGCTGGTTAAAATCCTTTGCGCTTTTAGCAGCTGGATAAAGAGGTTGTTTTTAAAGCCAGCCTTATATAGATCAGTCATGGCAATAAAAAACACCCCTGTTTGTCTGGGGGGAGAGTCCAATGAACTCTGTGCCAGAGGATGCTTTTTGCAGATTCTGCAGCACATGGGTGCAGGTGAGAAATGTGGTGCAGCAATGCTGTCCTGTTTGGTGCCCACACTGCTCTTTCCTCAGGACAGTCAAATCCTTTCCCAACCACTTCACTCAGAAAACATTGCTGGTGCCAGTGAGCAGCAGAGCACTGCAGTGCAAGCTGCTGTGGGTCTCTGAGGGACCACCCCTAGATGTGGACGGAGTCTCTGAATCCCCTTGGATGCATCCTTACTGCCACAGCCCTGAGGAGGCACATCAGGGCATGGCACTGCCACAGCCTCAGGAGCACCCCTGGGCTGCCCCCATCCTACCAGCATTGCCTTGCCTGCCTGAGGGCTTCCTCAGGAGACATGCTTGCTTACGGATATGCCCCCCCAACGCTCGCATTTACAATGGGTTTGTCTTTCAGTTTTGCTTTTCTCTTCTTTCCCCCTTTCCCAGGGCTTTGGGGCCCCTTTCACCCCCCATTTACAGCTTCTGGCCTGTGCTGTGTTGGTTGCTTGCTCTGGGAGGGCTCCAGCAGATGGTTCAGCTCGTGGTTAGTGAACTTCCCGCAGCAGCGGGAGCAGGAACCCACTTCCCTCAGGCTGCCCTCAGAACCCAGTGTTAGTGGAGGTGGGGAATTAACCCCAGTGGCATCAGAGGGAGACAGGTGTTTTCTGTACTAGACAACCTCAGCAGGCACCTAAACATCTCCATAAGTGGAATTCTGGGTTTCAGAAAAGTATCAATTATAGCTGAAAGGGTGCTGCAAACACCCAGGAGGCTGTGCAGTGCCTCGCTGTGTGGAGAATAGGGGCATATCTCTCCCTCACCTGGAGAGGATTCAGCTCCAAGCCATCCACTTCCCACACTCTTGCATGCCTGCCAAGCATTTCTGCAGTGCTTCATGGGCTCCAAATGCATGACAGGGACAGTCTTCTGGAGTTTATGCCCCAAATGGCAAAAAACACTCACAAAATTTATTGCATGTGCTTTAAGTGTTCCTCTCCACTGGTATTTTCAAAGATCCCTCATAAGCTTTGCAAATCAAGTTTAATTTTTTTCCTGCAAAGGAGTGCCCATCATGGGGGCAGGAAGTGGCCAAAATTGATGTCCATAAGAGGAAAGGCAGCTTCTACATTGAATTAAGCCTGGATGGAAATTCAGATATGAAAACTGTGGAATTCCTGGCTTGGCATTGTACTGCTGAATTGTATTTTTATCTCAACTGGTTTGGGGTTTTATTTCTGTCACTTTAAATGTTGGAGTGACACTCTCTACCTGCTATGCTAGAGGTAACCTGGATTTAGAATGGGTTACAGATGTTTTATGCTGATAACACCTGGTGATATGATATATGATATGATTTATGATGATATGATATGAGTTGGCAGTGCATGTTGTACAGCCCAGAAAGCCAATTGTATACTAGGCTGCATCCAAAGTAGGTGGGAAACATGTCCAGGGAAGGGATTCTGTTCCTCTGCTCTGCTTTGGTGACACTCTCCCACCTGCAGTGCTGCGTCCAGCTCTGGAGTCCCAGCACAGGAACAACATTGTCCTGTTGGAGCTGGACAAGACAAGGACCAAGAAAATGATCAGAGGAATTGAACACCTCTCCTGTGAGAACAGTCTGAGAGAACTGAGATTGTTCAACCTGGGAAGGAGAAGGGTCTGAGAAGACCTTATTGCAGCCTGTCATTACTTGAACGGCTTCTAAGAAAGATGGGAACAGATTTTTCAGCAGGGCCTGTAGAAATAAAACAAGGAATAATGGTTCCAAACTGAAAGAGAGTTGATTCAGACTAGATATAATGAATAAATTATTTTACAATTATGGTGTTGAGTGTTGCCCAGAGAATTTGTGGATACTCGATCCCTGAAAGTGTTCCAGGCCAGGTTGGATGGGGCTGTGAACCACCTCACCTAGTGAAAGATATCCCTGCCTGTTGCAGGGAGGTTGGACAAGATGGCCTTTTAAAAGGTTTCTTCAAACCCAGATCATTTGGTGATTCTATTCTATGCAAGCTCATACCATGCCAGGGTGACACAAGTGCAAATCTCCTGCTTTTTACTACGGTTGCTGTATTTTAATTCTGTGATGTATGGTAATAGTATCAGCAGGGTTGGAAGAATTGCTTTGCTATGCATCTATTCAACACACTCTGTCACCACATGCATGAAAACCTCAGTAAACCACGAAGCTTTATATGTGGAGGAAGATCAATTCACTTTTTTCTCATGGAGCCCTTGGGGTTTTCAGGCCTCTGAAGTACCGGGCTCTGAGTGAATGGGAAATTAAATGCTGACCTTGAGTTTGGGGATTTTTTGGAGAAATTTGAAGGGAACTTTTTTGCTGTGAGAAATCTGTAAAAGGTCATTTTCAATTTCCAATGGAAGTGCTCCTGGCCTCCCTTCATTGGGACATCCATCCTGAGCCTCACCCCAAAGAAAGACTCTTTTGTTGAGCAGAACAACGTGGCTGCACAGGAAAGCAGGATCAGCTCCCACGCGCAGGGTAGGGTTTCTCTCACCTAACCTAAGCTGTCTAAAGCCAAGGTGTCTGGTCTAAAACCATCACTTGACCTTCCACTAATGACCCCGGGGAGATGGAGGCACCTTCTCGGGGGCGTTCGCTCCGTCTTCGAGTGAAACAAATCACTCTCCGGAGGTACTGCGCTCTCCCGTGGCTGGGGGGAGCCTGCAGGCAGGGGTCTGTGCAGACTGCTGGCATGGGTACGGCTAATTAGGCGAGATGAATCCCACCCTAAGGAAATCGAGGTAGCTAATGAGTTGCTGGAGTATGTTTGTGGAGAGCTTGCCCGCACAGAGCGTGACCGCACCAGGGTCTCTTTGGGTCGCTCTGAAAGATGAGGACTGAAAAGCTGAGTGTTACAAGCAAGTCTTTTAAAAATTATTATTATTATTATTATTATTGTTGTTGTTGTTGTTGTTGTTGTTGGTTTTGTTATTGTTATAGCCATACCATGCAGCTTGGCTGTTGATCATCCTCTGAGTCAGATTGTTGCATCTCATTTTATACCTAAATGGTAAGACATTGGGGAATGTTAAGAGATGTGAGAAATCAACTTGTTTTCTAACTCAGTGTTTCACCTCCTGCTCTAACTTGGTTCTTTTGGCATCATTCTGATGAAAATTAAACCATAAACATTTTTTCTTCCTAACTTCTACAGACAGCAAGAATTTTGTATCTAATCCCAAATAAAATACTTAAATTTTGCTAATGGCATCAGTAGGCAAAAACCTCATTGTAAGTAGAAAATTACTCAATCAAGGCTTTTATTATTTAATTTTCCTCTAAAATCACATAATTCCACTCCTTCTTGTTGAAACAGGATTAAACACTTTAGCAGAGATGTGTTTCTTCATTGTCTTTTATTCTTTCCTCCCCAAGCGCGTGTTAATCTGATCTAATCACACAGGCTGGCCTCGGACAGACGTCTGTGTTCTCACCACATCGGAAGCTCTGTCTTTAACAAGCAGCTTGTTGAGCATTTGTTAGTTCTTCTAAAAGGTGATTATTGCCAAAAGCACATTCTCAGTGGCTCATTAAAAGCATTCACGTGACAGATCCATGCAGCATTTTGTGTGGACAAACCCAAGGCTGTCACCATTTAGAACAAAATGCTAAATATTTACTGGCAAGGCAAGCTAAAAGTATAAATATTTATACCAACATACAATAAAAAAGTACCATAAAACTGATATGTTATAAGGAATTTATGTGTTGAAATTGCCAAGGCCATTACAAAAGATGTGCTATTTCACCATTCTATTACATGCGGAGATCACAGTGTTTAGGTGTTTAATTTACTGCTATCTGGCCTTTGCTGTTCAACTCATTAATCTGTCAGGTAAAGGAGTCCTAATTATATTTCTTGTAACCTGGAAAGCTACAGAGACTCATGCTCATATGGGGAATAGATCTTGTAGATTTACTGCTCTGTTGCTAATGGCCCCACTGGGAAAAAAATATACACAAGTGCAGAAAATGTTTACAAGGGGAATCTGTCTTCCTAATTATTGTGCTGGATGTATCCTATTGTGCTGAGATAAGAGAATAAGCACCAGTTTATGTAAAACTACTCACAGGGCCCTTTTGAGGCAGTAATTGATTTGGTTTTGTGCACAAGACTACATGCATCCTGACATTCAATGTCCAGTTGGGGTGACAAGAGTCTTTTCTCATTTTGGCTGCTGCCCTCAGCTGTGCTCTGCCCAGCACTGCCAGCACTTCCAGTATGTCCAGGTCTAGTGGAAGGTGTCCCTGCCAATGGCAAGGGGTTTGGAACTGGATGATCTCTAAGGTCCCTTTGAGCCCAAACCATTTTTGGGTTCAGTGATTGTGGTTTTATAGATAACAGGCTTATCAGAGACATAGACATCCTGTTTGATGAGATGGCATGAAAGTAAGCATGACTGAAGAGTTCCTACCTGTTAGGCTCCTTGCATCTCTTATTTTCTTCCTGTTGTTGCATTGCATTTGTGGATTTTATTCTATATTTTAGGTTTGGGGAAATGCCCTGTGGTCTGGGACAGCCAGGGGTGGTGGGAACAGCAGCTGGGTGAATGCAGGTGCTTGTGAGCTGGTGAGATCAGCAAAATCTCAGGTGATCCTCGGAGCAGACCATGCCACTTACCACAAAGGAAGAGAAGAAAAGCCCCATCATTGCGACCTCTGGGAAATTCCTCCCCAGCCACAGCTCTGATGCAGGGTTTCACTCTGAGGAGCCCAGAGTTGTGTTTTTACAGCCAGTGATGAGCACATCGCGCTGAGAGCACAATGGAAAACAGGTGCAGGGACTCTTCAGGATGAATGACCCTTTTGGGGGTGGGAAAACCTCCTTCTCCTCCAGTGTACGGATGTTACATATTCACACAGCCTGTGGTAGACAGCTGGGGAAATCTTTGCCTCAAAGAACTTGCTGTCTAAATCTTTCACTACAATGTGAATAGAAAAGTGAAAATACATAATGTCTAAAACACAGGTTTTTTTCAAAATAGCTGTTGGTGTAAAGCCTG
The DNA here is from genome assembly GCA_013400175.1 of Phainopepla nitens. Lineage (NCBI taxonomy): Eukaryota > Metazoa > Chordata > Aves > Passeriformes > Bombycillidae > Phainopepla > Phainopepla nitens. Next base: position 425,602 of record VXBQ01002739.1, on the reverse strand, counting down.
TGGACTAGATATTCAGCCAATATAAACTGAGATAGAGATACTGAATTATTCCCTTTTACACTACTGAAGGGTCTGACTCTATTATTCTCTAAACGAGTTTGATCAATGTTTTCCTCTGGCTTAGTTTTTGATTAATATCACAGACCAGCCCATAAAGCAGACTTTGGGAACTGCGAGATGTGATCCGTTTAATCAGTTTGTCAGTTTTATTTTGGAGACTTAATGGAAAAACAAAACCCTTTGCATAGCTATTGATTTAATAGGCTTTGCCTTATATTCCCATGAAGGCAAATGAATAAATATTTCTGATGCATATGGTGCTGGAAGAGCATTATCGCTGTGTTCAGGAACAATTCATGTGGGAGGACTGTAATGTGCACTATCAGTGTATCATTAAGTCCTTTTGAATGCTAGTAATGCAATAGATACTATAATAACATTAATATGAAGACGAATGCAGAAACATATGCTTGCATTTAAACAAACATAACTCTGGGAGCCTTTTGTGTCATGTTTGTTTTTGGAGTTATTTAAAGATATCGTTGTTTCCCCAAACCCTGGCTTTTTTTGTCCTAGGTTGATATGAAACTGGAAATGTTAGCTTGAGGCTGTGCCCAGGTGGGCACAGCTGCACTGGTGATCCTAGGCTGCTTGAATAATCTGTGGAATAAAACAATCACTTTTGAATGGAACTTTCTACCTAGTGTAGATATCTGCTTTTGGATAAGTAAATTGGGCATTGCCAGCTTCTCTCCACTATCTGAAAAAAGGGTCTAAGATAACTGGGGTAAAGATTGCACTGCAGTGAGATTTACACTCCCAGCATGTCCAGAGAAGGGCAAGGGAGCTGGTGTGTCTGGAGCACCAGGAACAGTTGAGGGAGCTGGGGGGCTCAGCCTAGAGAAAAGGAGGCTCAAGGATGACTTTATCAGTCTCTACAACTCCCTGACAGAAGGGTGCAGCCAGGTGGAGGTCAAGCTCTGCTTCCAGGTAACAAGCAATAAATAAAAAAAATAGCAACATGTTGTACCAGAAGAGGTTTAAATTGCATATTAGGAAAAATGTGCTCATGGAAAGGGTGGACAGGCACTGGCACAGGCTGTCCAGAGTACTGTTCGAGTCACCATCCCTGGAGATATTAAAAAGTTATTTAGATGTGGTAGAGACCATGTCTGGAGAAATGGTTTAGGTGTGGATTGACAGGGCTGGGTTAATGGTTGGACTTTATGATCTTAGAGGGCTTTTCCAACTTTAATGACTCTCTGTCTCTGTGATTCTGTGATTTGTTACTATGAAATTTATAATACCACTGTTAAGGTTCATACCTTAGTAGCACCCAGGCATTGAGCTCCAGCTATATCAATTGGAATCTAAATGGAAATTAGGTGCCCACATAATTCTGGATCTGGTCCTGTGCAGCTTCTGAAACTTCAAAGGCAGTATATCTTAAGATTAGAAATTATAATGTATATTTGTAAATAACCTTGTATAACTCTTACTGGAACATGCTGGAGCAAACACCCTACGCAGCAGCCAGATCTTGCATCTTATGTCTTGCTAATGGATTTTCCTGAACTGTCACAGTGAATTCAGTGTGAGTTGTGCAAATGAGAATTTGTATGCACACTAGTGCAAGCCAGCTGCAGCTGCTCTAGAGAGTGTAAAATTTTGGTGTGTCTCAGTTTATAATTTTAACCCTGCCTTTTGCCAAAAGGAGTCAGTAATAAAGAAAAGAACAGGAAATTCTGTGTTAGATTGTGTGTTCACACCCTTCCTTACATTTCCTAAAAGTGAGAAGAGGTCCAGGCAGCTTTCTGGTTAAAGAAATCCAATTTCCTCTCATTGGGCTGTCGATTAAACAGGACACAACCTTTCTGTCTGAAAAATCTTTTCATTTTGGATGGTTGCGGTGTCCCCGGCTTCTCTGCTTCCTTGCTGGACATGATTTTCTTCTGGCTTTAGGAAATGCTATTTTACCTTCTCTCCTCTTCACACAACTGCACAGGCCCTTTCACACACATCTGTATTTCACTTTGCATGACCTGAATTAAGAAATGGTCTTATCCATGATTCCCTGCACAAAGCATTCACATTCTGCAAACAATTTTGCGTGGAAGAAAATCATATCCCTGGCAGATGGGCAGAAGGAAATGCTTCCTTTTGCCAGTGGTTAAAACACTGTTGTTTGTCACACCTGTGTACTGGCCTGTTTAAACAGAGAAAAACATCAGAAAACACAGGAAGTGCTTACTCATTTTGCCCTGCCTGCCCAGCCCTGGTGTCTGTCCTAATGCAAACAAATACTTTTGCATCTAAATTCCACAGCAGTTTCACTCCTGAAGAGCTGTTGTTGTGCACCTCGCTGATAGCAGCACCAGCAAACCGTAGCCACAACCTCGTTATTATGCAAAAACAAGACAAAATGTTTCTCTCTGCTCTTGGCACTCGATGTTTCAGCATCCCAGAGTGGGCTGAGTGAGTGTCTTGCTCCCTTGGCACATTCAATCATCAAGCAATTGGAAGCAGTTGTTAGGCAGGTGAAGGAGCCTCTGGAATTTAGGCAGCACATCAGACTCAACACTTTTCTCTCACAGGCAGTTTCAATACCTAAAACTATGAAATAAACTATTTACTTTTTTTTTTTTAATTGTTGCTCAGCACTGTGAGCAAAGGGAATATTTAAAGATAAAAATTATTTGATTATTAAGATATCCAAAAGCACTCAGCCCTCCAAGGCACCATTCTGGGGTGCACAAAAGCTCCATGCAGACTCCAGGGGATGAAGTGGAGCTTCATACATATGTGGGATAAATATTTCTAGTGAAGTGTGAGTAGTGTGGCACACCAGTCCCTGGGACCTGATGTTATCACAGCGCAGGATCTGCAAGCAGATAGCTGGCCTGACACTGTGAAAGAAATAAGGGCTGGTTCAAGCAGTGCAGGTGTGAATTGAAGAGTCTGACCTGCTGCAGGAAACTTAGTGATAAATTATGTGTTTCTTTGAAATTGTTGTGCTAAAATTCATTATATTTAATCTTGTCTCTGTAGCTCTGTACTCAGCAACTCTGAAGTTTTTAGTGAAGAAATTCTCTTGTTCTCTGTCTGAAATTATATTTTCTATAGCTCATACTTTTATTATCCCCTTTTCAACCTTAGGCTTTGCTACCTATCCTGCTCTTTTGCTTTTCTGTTCAGACTTGCTTATTATAACCATAATTACAGTATCTGAGCAGTGAATTCTAAGTTGTTCAAACTGCTATTTTTTTATTAAAAACACAGAATAATTACAATATTTCCCCCTACTATTTCCACCTATGAATGTCCTATGATTTCTGTTTCCCATAACTGTCCAAAACTGAGCTCCCAGTCCTTTGGTAAGCTGCTGAGCCAATTCCTTTAAAATTCATCAGTGTATTCAACTTAAGAGCTAAAGATGTGTGTACACTCAACTAAAATTTCACTTGGTATTCTCTTTAAGTGCTTTTTGCTACCTGTTGTCCAGACAAAGTGAAATTCCATTTCCTAATTCCATTACCTAATACACATCTTTATTTCACTTGCATATGTTAAATGTAAACATTTAAAATGTAAAATGGGCTTGGGGACACAGATATTGCTACAGGAGCAGGTTTGGGTATTTCAAAGCAAAACAGATGCTTTCTTTTCCTTTTTTTCTACTGCGTTCAATGAAACAGGATTTTTTAGGCCCATTTCTCACTTAAGCAGGATTACACTTGAGAAACAGAAAAGTTTCTTCTAATAGAAACTGATCTGCATGAGTCACGATGTCAACTAACAGGTCAGGCCAGAGCAGCCATCCCAGTTGACACGTGTTGTCACTGTATGGGATTTTCTCACTTGCTTTACCCCCGTTGTTCCTACTTGATTTGTCAGGACTTCTGGGGGCTTGTTATCCTACATGCGAGGTTGGGACATTTCTCTGGTTTAGTCAGTGAATTCAGAGTTCTTGCAGGTGCATCAAACAGTTTGAAAAACTACTACACCTCATGTTTCAGGGATTAAAACAGTCTTTGCTTTTTGAAGCCTCTTGAATCCCTACAAGGAGGACCAGGGCAGCTCTCAGGAGCTGGGCCAGCTCTGTGTGCTTCAGGAGAGCATCACCCCATCCCAGAGGTACATGATGCTGGCCACTCTCTGAGGCAGGATTTTGAGCTTCTTGGACCTCAGGTCTTCAATTTGGTGTGGCAACACCTCGGTTCCTCTACATGCCACGCGTCTAGACAAGCACACAGGGAATAGGTTGCTTTCCTAAGGAGTATGCCTGGATGGGAAAAACCTCTCCTGCCTTCCTTCCAACCTTCTTATTGGTGTAGATGCCCAGAAATGACAGAAGCCCTCAGTCTGTTCCAGCCCAGGATTTTTTGATATTCAGCTTTACCAGCTCATCACAGATCCTAGCAGCAATTAGAAGGGCTCTGAAATTCTCCTTGTTTTAGTTCATGTCTGGATAGGGGATTATTTCTTACCGGAAATAGTTATGTGGGAACAAAGAGTATCTCCCCTCTGCCAATGACTGCTATTCCTGTTGTGCACTGGCTGGTGGAGCAACTCTTGGGATAATATATAGTTCTTCCCTCAAGTATGTGGTCTCTGGCACTGCCAGACCAGTGCATCAGGCAAACTTCTGCTACAGGACATGGCAGGATGCAGAGAAGGATCACATTTCTCTCCATCGGTCCATTTGGATTCCTTGACCAAGGAATGACTTTGAGCAACATCATCAGCCCTTGTTCCACCTCCTTCCACCACTAACACTTGACATTTCTTCTCTTTTTTTCCTCACCCAGAGCTGGCAACACAATTCAAACAGAACAGCTTTAGTTTGCAAAGTGTTTGGCCATGATAAATGGTGCTCATGATGGATGGTTGTGGTCTTGAGGATGATGGAGGTGAACAGCAGGGTGCTTCATGGATTTGTACTAGCAGCAACATTATTTAATACTTTTATTAATGGTCTGGAAGGAGGTGTAACCAAGTACATTAATTAGATCTGCATATGACACTGTGCTGGAAAGAACTGTAAACCAAGTGAAGACAGAGAAATAACACAAATGGAACCAGGGGTAAGAAATATGAGCAGGAAACAGAATGAGTTTCTGTCTGGGAAAAGGCAAACCAATAATTCTGAGAAGAATAATCCAAAACACAGATATTTAATAGGAGAGTTAGAGATCTGAAAAAAACTGATGAGGGTTAGAGATCTGAAAAGACCTGATGTTCTAAAAGAGTGATCAGTGATGGTTAACAGTGACTAGGCAATGGCTGTACACCGTGAAATGGTGGAAAAAGACATTTTTAGTTTGCAGAGTAAATGCAGAAGTACAAAATGCCCATGGTACAAAGGCTTGTCCCTCCTTGTAGGTCTGACTTTTCTACAGCAGTTTGACCCCTTACCTCCAGGCTTTACCTCTGAGTAAAGCCTAGAAGTAGAAAAATGTCTTTATAGTTGGCTCTTCATAGAAACACAGACCTGAAGGGCATCTTCTTAATCACCCAGTCCTGAGTCTTCATATTCAGGGAGAAATATTGGTCCGTGTCACTTTCCTGTTCTTTCTCCTCAGCCCTTCTACATCTCTGCTGGGAAGGTAAACCAAAGCTTCTTTGATGGTAATTTTGACAACAAAAGCAGAGAAATGTGAAGAGCAATTCCAGCTAAATTATATGAATGGGTAGGGAGACAATGACTTTTTCTGTATAAAAAATCCAAACAAGATAATGGATGTGCAGTGGGACCACTCGTATTCCTTTCATTCAGTGTAATTAAGTTGTAGGTACCATTTCTGACACCTGTAATATTTGTGTCAGTTGGCTCAAATTGAAATCAATAGGCAGTGACATGGGGAAGTGGATATTTGCCAAAGAAGGACTTAGAAGCACTGTAGGAATCCTCAGGTGGAACTAACCAAACAAAAATATTACTAAATATCAAGACTTCTCCTAAAGTGATTTGTGCTGAAGGGTCTTAAAAGTACCTATTGCAGTCACCCCTTCAACAGGATGCTGACATGTGTGCAGATGTCTAGGGTGTGATGAATTATAAAGAGACTTGCAGCAAGCTGGAAATCTGTCCCACATGTACTCACTCTAGAACAAACATCTCTCACTAGTGAGAGCTTAGTCCCATGGGGAAGGGACTCTGCGAAAGCACTTGCTGATATTCCAAGGGCAGTGCAACCATGGTGGTCACTGCCTGCTCTTCCCAAGAAATCCTTCATGCTAGGCAGCTCTGAAAATGGGAATGAAATTATCTAAAGTGGCAACTTGTTATTGGTATTGATTGTAAGATGGATAAGTGTGTGTGTGTGTATGTGTGTGTGTTTTCAACAAATGTGGCTGCTACGAGCTGTCTCTCCAGGGGAGTTCTCTGTCAGTGTCAGTGCTACAGAGCTGGTACAAGCCAGGAGTTCCTGCTTTTGTAATGAAAATATATGATCATTTCTACTTCAGGCCCTAATTAGCAGGAGAATTGGTTGGCCAGCAGCATTATTCCAAGTGGAAAGTTGTCTTCATGTACTGAAGTCCATCTGGGTTGCTCTCAACCATTCAGCAACCTGAGGCATAACGAAAAGGAGAGATGGAATCCATGAACTCACATCCTCCACTTACACAAACACCCCTCACACTATGTGGTATCTTGCAGATTTTTGGTTTATTTTGTTTAGTTTTTCTTTTAAATGCTGAAGAATAAGCTTTTAAAAGCTGGGAGAGTAAGAGGATGGGTACATTTAACTCACCAAAAGTTCTCACATCCCTCATCCATCTTGTCACCATCCTGAGGACTGAGGATGAATTATGAAAGTATCCTGTTTAGCAGAGAAACAGAAGGAGCAGCATATATATCTATATATAATTATATACATTCACTAAGTCAAGAGAAAAGTCCTTTACCCACTGTGAGCCACTTACTCTCCTGTCGTCTCTGGTACCTCCACTGCAGGCTGAGGAATTCCTCTGGCATTGTAAGAGTGAAAAATAAACTCATCTAGCCCTGAATATGTATCATCCACTTAGTCACTGAGTGGAAATGCAGCTACCTCCAGGGTGGAATGGAGAAACCACCCTGTGAGCTTCCCTACAATATTAGTTCTCCAGGCTGGAGCTTTCCTTAGCTTTGCTCACAAACCCATCATTAAAAATGTTAAGTTATAAGGAACTGTATTAGTGTCAGAGGGCAACTGCCTGTACAGGAAAACCTTTGTTAGGGTATTTTCCTTCAGTCAAATCTCACTATTCTTCAAAGTTCTCTGATACAGATATTCAACCATTTCAGTGCTGTTTGTAGTAACCTAATAATTACAGGGGAAAAAATATGGCCACTGTATAAAACACCTGGGTATATCATATGTTACTAATTTTAATTAACCATTTCAGTCTGTTGCAAACAAGAAGGCCAGTGAGAAACAAGCAATGTGAGTGGTCCAATATTGGAGCTCAGTTGTTAAAATAATCCCCTATCTGCTTATCCCTTGGTGATCTTTCAAAAAGGAAAAATATTTTAAATGAGAATGTGAAATTTAAGAGGAAAGTGAGCAGGATCTTGTATTATTCTCCTGGCATGAATAGGGAGGGTGAAAATGATTGGCAGGACTGTGTTTATAGCTCCAGCATGGGAACCATTAATCCCTGTTCAATCTCCTGAGAAACGGCCAATCCTCACAGCATCACACAGGTCAGTGAAACCTGGGAAGCTGTGGGATGTGAAAATCTTGAACCATGTCCCATTAACTAATAAAATCCTGATTTGGGCATCTGGCCCCCACAGAATTCCATTTTTGCTACTGAAAAAGGCGTGTATCTGAGGTACAGCTTGGCAGGGGGTCTGGTCCCAGCACACTCAGGAACACTGGGAACACCCTGGAATGCTGCATGGTGAGATCAGGAGTGTCCTGTCCCTGCTACAGCCTGTGGGAACTGGAGCAGCCCATTCCAAAGTTCTCAGAACACTGCAGGAAGACTGCTAAGTGCACATAATTATGCATGCAAGCATGTAGTTTCAGGATCAAGGCTTAGCCTTTTAGCTACTGGGCATTCCTCCTTATTCGTATTCTTATTAAAAGTGATGATTTTATTAAAGGAGTATTCTGGCACCTGTTGTACCAGACATCTACAATTACCTGACCACGGGGCAGTCCCATATGGGGAAAGACCGTGGTGTACACTAGCCACCTCCCTGTCCCTGTCTAGGCCAGAAGGCAGCTGGAGCTGTTCTGGCAGGTCCCCCATATGACAGGGACTACTATGCCACAGAGCATTCACTTTTCAGAAAGGAGTAGCCTAGAGATAAAAATAAAAATCCCATCCCTGAGCTTTCAAACAGAAGTGAGTGCAGAAGGTCAGACTGAGGCACATGGATTTAATGCTTCCTAAAAACCATGAAAATTTCACAAAACCTGAGTTATTTTAGCCGTTTCTGTTAGGAAAGTTGAATTGTACCTTAAATGTTCCTGTTTTTTCCCACTGACTGTAAACCTGAGCTGGAGCCTGCAAATCTCCACTGTTCATTGTGTTAAGCTCACTGGCTGCAAGAAGCAGCACCTGAAACATCACGAGCAGAACCATGGAATCGCTAAACTGTCAAGGTCGGAAGGGATCTTACAAGATCATCCAGTCCAACTCTCAACCCATCACCACCATAATCCCCCCGAAGCCACATCCCCAAGTGTCACGACCAGACATCTCTTGAAAAATTTCAGAGACAGTGATTCTACCACCTCCTGGGGCAACTTATTCCAATGTCCAAGCACTTTTCCAGGGAAATTTTTTATTGAGTTTCCTGGTGTCCTTCAGCAGTGGAACAAGAAGCTACTTTTTCTGACACCTTCAGATTTAGTATTGAGCTGTCCACTAGGATGCTGCCCCCCTCCCTATGGATTTCAGAGGGTTCATGGTGGAGACAAGGGTCTTAATTTTTGGGGTCTAAGGTGGAGGTTCTGGTTTTGGTCTTCTGGATTATTTGAAAATTATGAAGTATCAATGCAGAAAAGGGAATCTTACAATGGGCTAAAATGTGAAATAATTAATGGCTGGTGCATGGATTGAACCCTGTCTCTTGCTCCTGCTGCATGCCATAGAATCACAGAATAGCTGGGATTGGAAGGGACCTTAAAGATCATTTAGTTCCAAGTAGTGCTGTGCCCTTCCCACATCACGCTGCCCAACATGCACCTCAGTACATGCTGTGGTAGTAACAATGCCCCGTGTGCCTATGGCTGTAGAGGGGATTGTTTGGGTAAAACATGACCTTTGGTAACCATTAGTGTAAAAAAAAAAAAAAAAATTTGTCTTGCTGGCCTCTGCCTGTAATCTGCCTCCTGCCTCTGTCCAAAGAAAATCTGTTTTCCTGACTCTCAGGCTTAAACTACTCATTTCCTGGAACTTGTTTGGAAATTCAGCTGCATCTAAAATAAGTATACTCATGGCATGAAAATGGGAAAATTCTAGCCAAAATCAATTGGCATTTGCTAAATCACACTACCATTTATGATAGCAGAAATTAGCCCTGATGAGGAGCACAATAGTCTCAAGGACCACCAAAACAGCCATTTCTCAAGGCAGATCTTACATTTTGCCTATATTCTCAGACATGCCAGGTGGTTTGCAAATCTGTTTGGCATCAGGACTATATGTGATCCACACCCAGGTCATACAGATTACAGAAACCCAGAATTGATTGTCTACTGCCCCCAACAGCTGCAGGGAAAAACAACATCTTAATCTACAGCCCCAAGCAGAAACCCTGGGGAGCCCCAGGCTGTGCTTCCCAAAAGTTTCCCTTGGCATTCTGTGACCCATTCCTGAGTTTGGAAGGAACCACAGAATCACAGAATATCCTGAGCTGGAAGGGACCCACAAGCATCATCTAGTCCACTGTTGTGAACACACAGAAAAGAAAAGCTGAGAGCAACTTACGTTGGTAAACTTAAATGTTCTCTTTCTAAAATTTCCCTTCCACTGCTCAATTTGATATGAGCAAGAGTCACCTCTTGCTTGCCACGGAGATGGCTCTGTCAGGAATGATCTTTGTAGCTTGCCATCAAAGGGGGCTGACAGACAGCTGGGGAACATCCCCATCTGGTTGCGCTGGTGTTTTTATTGCATGTTGCATTCCGTGTAAATTCCATATGGAGTCAAAATAATTTTGGACTCAGTACCTCCTCCGAGCCAATACCTTAATTAGGAGTGTTTTGTTTTGTTGTTTTCCTGAAGGAGAGCTGCTATCCAAGCACATTATTATGGGTTTACACATCACTGTGCTCTTAATATCAAAGCTTTCGTTTGGCTGGAGGCTTCCTTCCTTGGTGGGGGAAGGGTTTCTGGGTGAGTGTTGGAGGTTGCACAATCTTTTCCCAACAGAAAAGCGAAGAGCAACTTGGAGTCTGTTGTGATAACATGCGGGAGGAAGTCAGGAGGAAGTCTGTGTGGTACGAGTGAGATAACAGGCAGAGCCTCCTGTACCCTAACCGTGTCAGATTGCAGCCTGATGGCAAATTCCTGTGTGTCTATTAGAACAAGAAGTGGGAAATCAGATAAAAGAGAAGCATTTGCAAGATGTCCATTTACAGTTACAAGATGGCCACTTTGATGACAGAAAAATTCTTGGTCAGATTCAAATGGCCAGATTGTCCAGAGAGGGTGTGGAGTTTCCCTCACTGGGGATATTCCAAACTGTCTGGGCACAGTCCTGTGCCATGGGCTCTGGGATAATCCTACTTGAGCAGGAATGTTGGACCAGATGTGGTTCCTTCCAGTCTGACCCATCCTGTGCTTCTGTGATTCTGTGATCTCTTTGGTTTAGTTGCTCGCCCCTGAGTTGCATTGAGCAGTCTGAGCTCTGGATGTTGTACCTGCATGAAGTCAAAAGAAGACTCTGCCCATAAATGATGGCAACCTGAGTAAACAAGACTGATACAAAATGGAGAATAAATTAATATTTTTGTTTTGATGGTTGGAGATGGTAAAGATTGACTGTGTGGGTCTGTCTTGGTTACACAAAGCTGGAAAATAAATCCAACCTGTCCCAGCCTCAGCTTGCTGTGTTATTCTCTTTGTCTGGAAAGTGAAGGTTCTTACCACGAGAAGATCCCTGACAGTGGTTTTTAATTAGCAGGTGGGATAGTTTCAAAGGAAGTAAGAATCCATCATCAGGGACTTCTATTAACCCAAAACTTTGTTTCTCCCTGTACAAATGCAATGAGACTTACACCAAATTCCTCCTGATTTTTGGTCTAACATTACTAATGCTAGATAGAGATGTATTAAATATTGTTAGGAAGGAAAATTTGCATGAAGCAGTCCTGACAATCAAAGTTATGAGCAGTAGAGGAAACCTTTCCCTTTTCTCTTGCTCTCTCATCGCTGGCACAGGAATGCTGTATCTACCCACATCTTTGCCTTTGTTCTACAGGGCAGAAAGGGAATGCAAGGAAGTCTCGCAAAACAGGCCAACATCATCCACCAAAAAGGCAGTGCTGAACTATTGGTTGTGTTCTTGTTTAAATGTGCCATGCATGCGTTCTGCACCACACATTTCCTTACTACCCTCATCACAAGAGTGGAAAATCTGACAAGTAATTTTCTGTGGGGACATAAAAACGCAGGATGGAAACCTCTAAATTGCATGGTCTTTAAGGAGCAGTCATCCATTGAACTAAAGCTATATCCAATATTACAGTATCTTGCTGATAGATGACATAAGCCAAATTTGTTACTTAGAGAGGCATGTTGATTGGCTTCACGCTGGGCATGCATGGAGAAAGACATCTAGGCTCTCTTTTATCCAGATGGAATTCCTAAGTCAATCAAATAAACATCATAATAATAAGGTTAATCTGGTCTTTACTGATTCAATAGAGAAAAGCAGAGATGTGGATCTAATTACGTAAATACTGTAAAATCAGTTTGCATTTATCTCTTTCCACATGTCTTTGGTACAGCCCTGGTTCAGCATGCTTAACACGGCCCTTTTTGGTCTGAATGATTTAATTTTGGGGATAAAGCCATTCAAGATTTGTTTGAACAGGAAAATCTTGTTTTCTTTGGAGCATTTTGAAGTAGGCATAATTACAGTGTTGCAAATGCGATGCTCTGCTTTAAGGAGCTGTCAGCATTTCCATATTAAACCACTATTTTCAGGGGTTAACAGAACTGCCAGAAAAAGAAAAAAATTTAAGAAGAGTGGAAAAGAAGGGTCCATTATGAGATGAAATTTGGTGTTTAGGTTTTTAATCCAGGAGGGTGGTTTCAAAATCAAATTGTGCAAAATTAATTTACACTGTGTGCTTGCAAAACTGCTCGTGTCACTTTTTTTCATACTTTTTTTTTTTAAATCAGCCCACAAGAAAGCCCACTTATTTTGCTTGTTTCTACTGTACACTGCTCTTTAAAGTTAATGTCATTTCCATACAATACCCCCAATGCAATATGCCTTAGAGGCAGCATAGATTGAATAAGTGACTTGGAGCCAGGGACTCCCAAGTTTATAATTTAGCCGCTGACTCACTGTGTGGCCTCAGGCAAACCACGTAACTCCTATGTCCTCATCTATGGTATGGTCTCAATTTTCCATTGTGTTGCACAACATGTAAGGAGCTCTGCTCATGTTCAATAGGAGCTTAACCCGATGGGGAGTGGGTTACTGGAGCTGTGTCCAGGGTATGAGACTTAACACAACTCCCACTCCACAGATTTTGTCTATTCAGATAATCTGCAGGAGACCCGTCCAGTGAGCTGGTCCAGGTGGGCACTTGGTGGGTGCATCTCCACCTGTGATGCCTGTGTCATGGAGAAAAGTCTGCCTTGGTGCTGGCACTGAAATAAATGATGTTCCTAAAAACTTAGCAGAGGAACTGGGATGTTATTTTGAAATGTGTAGGCTTGCTTTGCTCTGGACCTGCAGGATACTCAGCTCATACTGTCCCTTTCTGTACTTCTCCAGCTTTCCTCAGCTCTTCATGTGTTTCTACACTGTCCCTTCATAGCTGAGTTTTTCCTCTATCATAAAGCCATTTGCTTTTGCATACAGTAGAGTCAAACTTCTGTTACATATTATTTGAGTCACATGGGGAAGAAAACACAGACAGCTTGTGTAGACAGTGGATGAGGGAACAGTGAGATTTTTTTCCTGAGAAATAAAACCCCCCAGGAAGTAGGCCTTTCAGCATTTAGCCAGGCCTGGGAAGGGCCCTTTTTCAGCAAGTACTGTCCTGGTACGGACCTCTGTGAATGATACTGCATTTGTGGGGTCAGAAGAGTAGAAATATAAATTTAGAAGAGAGTGTTTTAGTCATCCCTTCTAGTCCTCCATATCACAAGCGAATGTACACTGGTGCTAAGTTCAAATGTGTCTGCAGAACGTTTGCGGCCCAGGCCACAAGGCATCCCCTCTCCCAGCCCCGTACAGCCATCTACAGACCTGTAATTAAAGATCAAGAGTATAGCTGAAACGTGTCATTGATGGAGAACAAGCAAAACTCAATGGGTCTGCCAGTGGCCTGGGTCAAGAACAGCACAGAAGTGGTGAGACTGGGCAGATCTAGAGAGATGGGATTCTCAGACAGCCTTCCCCTCTCTGAAGGGATCCTTGTTTAGCCTGAGGATCATGAAGAGCACCCTGGTTTTAAAAATTGTCCCCCATTTTCTTCATCCCCTGCCTACACAAGCTGCCAATAGCTGATCGCTTTCTGACCCATGCAAAACTTTCTATTGTGCAGTGTCTCACTGCACAAGCCCCGCAGGTTGACCNTGTGGTCTTGTCCTGGAAGACAGCTTACCTCAAAGGGAGTTTTTTTTAATTTGTTTTCAGTTCTAAAAGTTAGAGACCCTCCAGTGTCCTCACATTGTTTTCTGTATTGCTCATGTAGCAGTGCTCAGACAGTCCCAGTTTCCTGTCTGTGGAATGGGAATGATAGTGTATGATATCTTATAATACATATGGAATTATGAAACACAGCAAATCCCACTATGATCCAGTATTCTCTGCCAGTTAACAAAATAGTTTTATGTCTCTGAGCAGACATGTCCCTACAAAGATCTAGATTTGTGTCCTGCATTTAAACGTTCATTTTTGTCTTGGATTTGGATCCCAAGCTGAACTGTTGGAAACTTCCAGTACAATGAGATACTTGTAGAAAAATCTTTTATTGTGAATGTGGGAAGTATTTTGAAATATTTTGGGGTTTGGGGCTGTTTCAACACTCAGCTGTACTTACAGTTTTTCTCCATTTACCTTGTGAAGTTGTTTTCTTCCTGTTGTTTTCTTGCTGGCTGGATTTCCTTTCCTATCCATTGCTTCACAACAGATATGCAGATCCCAACATGTATGTGTATCTCCAGCTAAAGCAGATCCATGTCAGGCTGACTTGACCTATAGTAGTTTTTATTTGTTTAGACCTGACTTGAACAATTTTCAGATCATGTTGACCCTGAGTTAAATGTTTTGCTTCAGCTTTCCTGAGGGAAAATGGAAACAATTCAGGAAAAGCAAGCTTTTCCTGGGGGCAATTCTGCTTTTGTAAAAAATAAACTTGGTATTAAAAAAGAAAAAAAATAAAATGGAAATTTCTCAGTGGCTCTGCTTGCTACACTACTATATCTAAAAGGATATGATTTCAATCCACAGAAACAGCAGAATTTGAATTCAGCATTACACTAATAAAGAGATTTGTCTTCCACCACCTAGTCAATATCAGCCAGCTGCCAGCTAGTCTAGCATGGTGTGAGACAAACCTTGTAAAACTGAAGAGCTTTACAAAAATCAGAGTGGGTGATGACCCTAAAAATTAATACTTACAAGACACTGTACAGCTGAGAGACTGGTAGAAACAAAACTCATGGATCTTTCTGCTGGAAGACACGTAAAATTGACACTGTGTGATTTTATAGTGGTTTGTAGGATTTACAAGACATACTGCAAGTAGCACTTGCTAAAACTACAGCTCAAGATGTCTGGAAAGAAAAATATCTGCAGGAATGGGGAAGAGCAGTGTCAGCTGTTTAGGAATGGCTCTCTGGGATGCCTTGGTGGGGTGAATAAGCGGTGATGTGGTTTGGTTGTCAAATGCAGCAGTAGAGGCAGAAGGTTGAGGTGGTTTATAACTTAATTCATCTTTGGAGGAAAAAGACTTTGCTTTTATACTTGAAATATGGATGTAATATTAAGAAGGGCTGAATGTCTACAAAGCTCAGTGACTGACTTTCTGAAGTGTCAGCTGATCTGAACCTCACTGAGTGGCTTTCACTGAAGACCTCTGCCATGTCAGTACAGCTGAGCTGACTTTTCAAACTTGGTATTTTTAATCTATTCCTTTTTACTAAAGGCTTTCGCAAAGGGGATCCTGAACCCTTCCCTTATGCCATTCCTTCCAGTCTGACCCATCAATATTCCTCTCCTCTGGAGATATAGGGAATCATGGTGCTCCTGGGGAACCAGCTGGCAGATGATGCTGGTACTGGACAAAAAAATATTCCACCAACAGTGCTCCTTTGTTCTGTCCTTTGTTATGTCCAAATCCCACCAACCCAGAAACGTGAAGGACCAGAAGAGTTGCTGGATGAAAGCTCTTCTCATCACCACATGGGTGTTTCCAAACCACCTGGCCCACTAGCAAAAAGACAACTTTCTCTTTAATAACAGATGGTGGTAGTGAGACATGAAAATTAGGACATATTTTCATTTGATATTGGAATATCATGAGCATCAGTTATTTTGGGAAGGAGTCCAAAAAATACTTGGAGAGAGTCTAAAACTGCAGATGAATCCGCAGGTTTATTTTATTGGGTGATTTCAGTTCTGCCAAATATTTGTAGTGTAAAGAAATCATAAAAATTGCTGGTGGTCCTCGCCTGGCGGGTACTTCTCACATATTTGAGACAGTTGTACGAACTGTGACAAGAATGTTTGATCTATTAGCTTAAAAACAAATTAGAGTCTTCAAGAGAAATAAATGAACTATAGATGGTAGAAATACATTTCTCTTATCTTAGAGAGACCAGGAATTTTTGCCCCCAGGCTTTATTTGCATTTAATTATCACAGTTTGGATTTCCTCTACTGCATGCATGGAGGTTTAGTCTGTCTCATTCCGTCCTCTGTTCTGAAATAACATTAGTACCTGTTAATGATTATCATTGTCAATTATATATTCTGGTTACATGCACATTATAAGAAATATCGGTTTGTTTTAATAAATCTTCAAAAGGCAGCCTAAACCTGTGCCTTATCTCCTTTCTGCTTTGTAATTTATTTATTTTTATGGTTATGATATATGAAAGACTCTGCATGCTCCCAGGGACTGTGAATGGGTATCTGCTCAGCACTCGAATACTGAGACGACAGGCAGAAAAGGTTTTATTTAACATAACTTTCCAAATGAAGCGATGGGGTCGTGTATCTCAAAGATAAAGAAAGTGAGGAATATGGATCTAGAAATCCAAAGACTGTTATATGCATAAAAGAGAGAGAACAGGGGAACCTATAGGTGGTTTAATTTGACACATACTAAGCTGCAGAACAGCTTGTGCTCCCATTGCAACGATTATTCCTTTTCTAACTCAGATTATTTTTCACTAGGATATTGCCTATTTTCACTAGGATAATAATTTTAGTGTAGTCCTAACCTGGCAAAGGACTGATTGCTTCACTCCCCATTGGTCTGTAGGCATGAGGCTAGTTCCATATAAAAAAATTTTCGCTGCATTTTTACGGAGAATTTTGGTTTGAGTTGTGCAAACTTGATATTTATGCCATTTGCCCACATGGATTATTTTCATTCGCTGGACCAGCACTGAAATGTCCACTCCAAGAGGAACACTTTAACCAAGCATTCTTTATGTGGTCCCCAATTAATAAACAGGAATACGCCTTTCTAAACCGGTGGGTAACGATTTTTCTGCTTGCTGCTACTGTGTGTCACCTAAATGAATGGGGCATTTATATACTGTCCTTTCATCTGGGATATCAAAGCACTTTATAAATATGGACCAGTGGCTCTGATGTGCAACCACTGAACTGTGGCTGCCTTGGAGGTGGCATGCGGTTGACATTTTGGCTGGCAAAGCATATTTGAACATCAGAAACTGTTGGTTTCCTCAGAAAGGCTCAGAGGTGTGGGGGTTTGAGATTATCTGAGTTAGCCTCTAACACATACCTGCCCCAACATGGGAAAGCAACACCACTGCCCACCTTCCAGTGAGGTAAAATACAGTCTTGGCTAAGAGCATGACCAAAGCAGCTTCCATCACTGGATCACTGATTTTATTCCAGCCCAAGACCATGACTGTCAAAAATTATTACCATATGGGAAGCTGGTAAATTGCCACAAGAAAATGAGCTTGGTGGTCCCAGATTAGTTTCACATGGACAGGTGTCTCCACCACAAAACCACAGTCACAACTGCTGCCAGCTGCTAGTGGGTTTCAGAAGGGAGTTGTTATCTGGGCAGTGATAACACAAGAAGGGTTCTAGATGTGGCATCTTAGGGCCAGAGAGATGAGGCTCTTTGTGTCTCTTTAGGTGTTTCTTGACCTCTCCCATTTCCTGAGCTGTCAGTGAGCTTGTATGGTGCTCTCTATCATTGTTGTGGCGGGTGCTTTCTCTTACCTTCACACAGAGGCCCCGTCCTGGCCCTGCTTCCATCCTGCTAAAAGGATGCAACAAAAAAAAATTAAATGGATCTTGTATGTTGTAGTTGTTACGTTCAGACCACACAAATAGGTGATAACATCTTTGGTACAGCTTGGAAAATCCTCCACAGGACTGGAAGGTCCTTCTGGGTCACTAATCCCAACCTCCCGCTGCTGCAGGCTTTCACTTTGCATAATCCTGTAGAAAAGCTGACTAATCTTCAAAAACACGGACAATCACAGGAAACGTCAAAAGCTCTCTGTATAAAAAAGGTGTCAAATCTGTTTTGCACCCCTCTAACAGCTTTTATCCAAAACTTGTAATGGGTTTTGCAAACATGGAGTTAAGAATTGCCGTACCAGTGGGAGGGAAGAATTATCAATTATCCGTGCTGTATTTGAGAGGAAGAATTTGAAAGACAGCAAAATTATGAATCAAATTCCCATTCTCATTCAGACAAAGCCCTTAGTGGCTTGAGGACGTTGGCTCCAATGGAGATATCCAAGACCATCCAGCCAAATCAATTAGACAGCCTGCAATAAGAATCAGTGTTCCTGACTGTCTTTTAATCTGCCTTTTAAGCACTGAAGTGTACAATAGCTCGAGATTTTCCACCTATCAGCCTCACTATTTCTTCCAGAAAAAATGGATACTGCATCCTATTTCTTCTGTGAAATAACATGAACATCATCCCATCCCAGAAGCATTCAATGTCAGGTTGGACAGGGCTCTGAGCAACCTCATTTAGTGAGGATGCCCCTGCTTATTGCAGGAGGATTGGACCAGATGACCTTTAAAAGGCTCAGACTCAGACTATTCTATAATTCTATAAACTCTGTGATGTACCATAGTTAAGTGTACTCCAAATGGGCAGAAGGTCCTATTATAACAAAGAAAAGTATCAGCAGCAGAATTTAGGATTTTTTTTATCTATAGAAATACAAGTGAATCAACATATGAAAATTACCTTTCTGCATTTCCACATCATCCAAAAGATGAAACTGAGTTTATCTTCAAACTCCTGAAAACACACATTCCTTCTTGAGGGAGAATGAATCCTGGGAAATGCACTGTGTTCTGTGGAAATGATTTGCCTTCACCTTGAAGCCAAATGCTACACTCAGTTTCATCAACTCTTGGTTGATTTTGACCTTTCTGATTTTCTAGCACATTTTTTTAACTTGTAAGTGTAGTTGACGGCTAAGTATGGCCCTAGAGCTATTTATCAATCAACAGATGACGGTAGAATTGTCAGGAACACTAACAGCAATAGTAAGCGGAGAAACTAGTCCCCCCAACCTTGAAGCACCACTGTTTCAGGTTATTGGTGCTAAGATAATTGTTTGGGTCCACCTTTGATCAACACATCTTTTAGGATTTTCTTAAAATTTGTTACTCTAACAGCTGATCCCACTCCTACTGTACAGTGGATAAAAATCTATCTTTACATAGATTTTACTAAGCATTTAAATTGACATGCAAGTTCTCTAAATTAATCTAATTTAACAGTGAAAGTGGGAATGCATGTTAGTAAAAGTTAGTAAAATTGTGCTTGCAAATTTGTCCATAAAACGGAGTTGAGGGTTCAGAGGAGGAGGCAAAATTCAGGATAAAGAAGTGCAAGGACCAAATGCTGATGCACCTACTTGCACTGAGAAGCATCAAACCCAAAGATTTGCTAGACCTGGAGAAAGAAGCTGGGAAGTTTGAACCAGGACATTTCAGATGACAATCAAAACTCACTTTTAACTCATGCTGCTGTTCAGGGAATACTCCAGCGACATGAAAAAGGGAGCTGCTAATACATAATGTGCTCAACAGGACTGGCAGATCTTACCTCAGAATGCTTGGTTTCACTGGCATCTGTCCTGGTGCAGTCATGTATTTTTAAATCACTTTAAACAGTTTCATCTTTTAGATTTTTGTTTGCTGTTTGGTTGTTTGTTTTTTTTCTTAACTTTCCTTCTCTGATCAGAGCCATTCTAGTCAGAGATAGACATGGACCTTCAAGTATTTTTTTATTAAGGACAAGTTAGGGGTACTTTAACTGGGGTCATGTGCTCATTTCAGATGTCCTAAAAATTAAGATCCATCTCTGTTCTGAAAAGCTCAATTTCAGGCAGCTTTTCACAGGGGCAGCTCTCAAAATTCCGTGTCTCTCAGCTAGGTTTTTGAACAATTTACTGGCTTTGGGCCTTGGAGAGCCGAGATTAGTACCAAATTTCACTCCACCAAATTGTGAATGCCCTGAAGATTGCAGTGCTTGGATTTTTTTATAAATGACAGAATTAAGGATAATAACAATGTTGGTGGACACATCTCAACTGACTCACAGCACCGCTCCACATCTGGATGCTGATTCAAGCCCTGTTTCTAATTATAATGTCATAAGGACTGGTCAAGTGTAGTAGCTCTTTCTGATGTACAGAGTGATGTTGTACAGAGTGTTTTGGGCTGTGTAAGCCAGTCCAAGCCTCTGCTGCTGCTACAGTGAGAGCATTAGCTGTAGTATGAGCCATGCAAGGATGATTTGGGGTTCTTGTGGTCATTTCCAATGGCGTAACCACTTTCCCAGAGGCCAGAAAGACTGAGCAGAGCTGCTGTCTTGAAATGGTCTTCTTTCTCTGTGATGATTCAGTAAAGCCTATGGAACAGATGTATAGATGGACACACAGCAGTTTTGTGTTGGTTTGTTTTGGTTTTTTCATTGCAAGACTTAATGCTTTTGTAAGTCAGGATCCTGCTTGAGTTTGTTTCCCTGTTGAGTCATTTATGAATTTCAGCAACTGCACCTTGGCTCCTCCACATCTCCCCTTCACCAGCCTGTCTCTCCTTGCACTCCTGGTCCCATCCAGGCTCTGTCTGACCTTGATGTTCTGATAGTCCTAGTGCAGCTCAGACTACCCAGTTGTCTGCATTCACAGCTTGCAGTCTGTGTTGAAGACAAAATGCTGTCTTTTTACAGCTCAGTCTCTTCCCATAAAGTAAATCAAGCAGCCTTCCTTTTACAAGGCAGCAGACCCTTTGGCATTTCTTCCTTTCACCATAGTGAAGATTCCCAGTGCTGCCAGGTTTCCCTCAGGACAGAGAGAAGTTTCTTGGCCTGGAGAAGAGCTGTTCTCTAACAAGGTACATGTATTGTGTCCTTGGAAAACTTCCTCTTCCCATTTAAACATGTTATTGGGGATATCTGTGTATTTCTATTAGAGATGAGTCCAAGCCATGAGGGTGGATCTAAACTTAGTCAGACTCTGAGGTTTCTTACAGTAGGGAGTACGAACTCAATGTGTGTTTTTGGCTGCAGTTGCTCTCCTGTCTGCACAGCCCAACACAAAAAGCATCACTGGGCTGTTGGGGAAGCTGCTGACACAACTAAGAAACTGAGTGGTAAAGGCTTGTCATCAAAACCAACAAACCTGAAGGCATATGGGAACCTGGTGGTGTGAGTAATCATTACCTCTTGCCCAGCCACTTGGAGCAAACTTTCTCTTCTCAATAATCAACAGGTTTTGTGAAAGAAAAAAACAAATTGCAGATGAAGCACAGAGCAAAATGTCCCTGCATTCTTCTTACTTGGGTAAAAGAAAAAATATCCTTCTTTGGGCTTAGTTTGTGCACGCCTTTGCTGTGTAGTGAGCTGCAAACGGTGGCCTCTCAGTTCATTAATTGACAAACACCATCCCCTAAACATTTTCAGGCACAGTCATTTTCTTTTCTCAGGTTTACTCAGTGGTTCTTACTGAGGTTTACATTTTTCCACGCATGTACTGAGGATAAACTTGCCTCTACAATCTCATCTCTTGTGCCCTGAAAAATTTTGATAATGTAATTCATAAGCAGCTTCATTTTCTGGGTCTTTCTCTTTTTGCAACTCTCCTGGCTTTGACTGTTTACTACTCCCTTTACAGCAAACTGCCCCATTTCCCAAATACCGCAGGACTTTCTGAACTGCAGCATTTCATTCCATTTGTCTTTCTTTTTAAGAGGCTGATCTGTCTTAAAGAAATTTTTCTCATTTAAAAATAATTTTGCTGTGGTTTTACAGTCAGCATGGTTCCCCCCAAAAGAAACAAAAAATCCCTGCAGGCCTATTTCTTCTCATTCTCCCATGATTACACTGGTGTAAATGACATTGGTGCCAATGGAATTATTCCTGTTTTACACCAGTGTAGAAGAGACTAAGTTCTGAAAAATGGGACATATTCAACATCTTCACAAAATCGTATCAGGGAGAGGGCAGAAGGGTATCTCCATCTAGCAAAAGGGATGTCAAACTGCTCTTTCATCTTCAATGTCTCAAACAGAGGAATTTAATCGTCCACCAGCAGGACACAACAACCCCCAGGGTGGAATCTAGCAATGCATTTAACATGGAGAAAAGGCAAAGGCAGCACAATATGGCCCCTTAGGAATGGGCCCAAGGAATACAGTGTCCAGCTGAAATTAGTGTTACTATTTGCCTCGTAGAAATGCTTGGGAAGCCCAGCCAAATTCAGGGCTCCAGCCTATTAGAGCAGCTGCAGTGAGGGCAGTCTCTGTTCCCCAGTGCTCGCGGTCCCAGTGACAAACAGCAATCAGACCGCGGGCCAGCAAGAAGTGGAGCCAGGCAGAACTAAAATATCCCTGTTGGAGTGCGGTCCCATGAGGACAGTGTTATGTCTTACCAGAAACAAAGAGAAGAGCACATTTCCAGTCTCAAAGACTTCTCTGTCCCATTAAGGAAAGCTTCAGACTACAATTAGAAAAAAAACAAGAAAAAGAGACATAGCCACAGTGTGCCAGTTTGCATCCAAATGCAGCCTAGAAAAAACAGTTGTGCTCCCAGGAGAAATTGCTAGCACCCTCTTAGACTGGTGGCTCTAGCCACCTCACTCAGGGGGGCGGGAACGTGACCCTAGAGGGAGACCATCCCTCCCCCAAACCCAGAGCCACTGGGTAAATATTGACTCAGAGCAAGGAGTGGCTGAATCACTCCTTCCTGTCCTAACAAGGTGTTTCCCTCCACCCAGCGAGTGAACAAGCCCACCCTGCACAACCCAAAATATCAGACAGGAGTTGGTGCCCATGGCGATCAAAGGACATGGACTCAAACGGAGAGACAGAGCACCTCTGTTTGGGCAGGACTGACGTGTTTGTTTGCTCTCAGAGTGGGCAAACACCTCCACCATTTAGTTATTCAGGAGGATACATGGTGAGAAGGATGGGTAAGTGGAGGGATGAAGTACTTGGAACCTCCTAGTGCAGTTCTTCTGTTCTTATCACGTGCAACACTCCTCAAATTCTCTGACTGCTGTTCCACAGCTGCTGATGGTGTGGTTTCATACACCAGTTAATAGTACAGCAAGGGCCTGTGTTCATGAAATCTCTGCCCCAAGATGCACTGAAGTAACAGTGAATTTGTGAAAAGAGGTAGGAAAAAGTCCAACTGTCTCAGTTGTCCAGCTGTTTCCAGCTCAGGATTCAACCTGGATTGGGTGATTTGGATCATAACTAAATCTCTTCAGTTCATAATCTAAGGATATTGAAGTAAAGCCCAGGAAAGACCTGGGAGCCAAATGGTGATGACCACTGACTAGAGCTGTGAGTGGGTGTCATGAACTTTTGGGTGGCTCCTAGCTTGTATAATCCAACTGGATACAAAGGAAGGCTGAGTTCATTGTTGCAAGCACAGGTCTGGATTTCATTTCATGTCTGCTACAGATTTCCTAACTGGGTCACCATGCTAGCCTGGAACACAGGCATGATATGTTCCTCCTCCACTGAGATGTTACAGAGCTCAGATTTGATGGTTTAAAAACTGGTTGAAGATCTCCCAGAAAAAGGATGTGTAAGAAGAAGCATATGCTATGGATCTCTTTATATACACTATGTTACCAAAAGTGTTGTATTTATGTATTTCAAAACTGGGCACTGGGTTACATTTTCATTCCCCAGTACAAAGGCAAATACATTCCAAACAAAGCAATGTTGTTTCAACAAAGCAAGGGTTGAAATCTCTCCAGGGCTTCATTCTGTCTCATTTAGATCGGGCATAAGATCTTAAAGCAGAGTTTAGTGGTCGGCCGATCATGCTCCTCTGGGAAATGACAGAGTGGTAATTCAAAAGGGGTAGTGAAGTACAGCATTGTCTTGGTCTGCAGGACTGTTCTTCAATAAAACCAGCATCTTACCCAGCTTACAGGAGAACATTTTGTTCCAAAGGAGCTGTGGCTCTTCAATAAACAAAAGAATTCACCTCCGGCTAGACTTGGGTGTAAAATGAAAATGTTATTGGAGACAAAATGTCTTTGTGAAGACAGCATTTCCATGATGCCTGCCACAATTGCCTAGGCATATCAAGCAGTTGAAGTGAAAGAGGATAAAAGGTACATCTCCAAGGCATTGATTCCATGGGTGTTTAAAACTTCTTTCAGGCTTGGGAAGTGGTTTCAGTCCAGGCTGGAAGCTCTAAGGAGGGGATAAGCAGCCTGAGTCCTGTCTGGCCATGGGCTGGCACTCACCCTTTTTGTAGTAAGGACTCAGATTTGATCACGAGTGAGTTGAATCTTTCAGGGCTTTCCTGAAACCCTTTGCTTGGAGTAAACAAGTTCACCCACATCTGACACAAGAGATTGGGAAAGCATCCCAGAGTATCTAAACACAAAAAACTATGAGATATTCCTCCTCCAGTCTGAAACTCCTGGTACACTCAGGAAAGTTCACAAACAGCAAAGGAGTGGTAGGGTCATTCAGGGAAATAATTCATGTCCAGACTGGCATAGCTCAGGTGTTCAGATATGGCTGTTTCCCACCCAGATTAACTCTACAGAAAAGATATGGTCTCTGTGGTTCCTTGGTGTATGAAGATGATAAAAATCACCTCAGGCTGTGCAGTTTCAGGGGATTTTCGTTACAAGATTATTTTCCTAAAAATGGTACCATGCCTCTGGGGATGAAACAGACTGGGAAATATATGAAAATTTAATCAATTACAGGAGTTAGTTCCGACTTTTCTTGCATACTTATGGCAAGATCATTCCTTTGTCATCCTCAGATCACTGAGGGGCTCTTTATTGTACAGTCAAGATGTCCACTTTTAGCTTGACAAGCAGGTTTTGGCCTTCAAACTCTTAGGTGAAATAAAGGCTGAGTAGGAGGCCATTATCAGACATACCACAAAAGAACTGTCTCTGCGAGATGAGCTTAGCTGTTGCTCTGCCTGAGTTGCTTGTTGAGGAGTACCAACAACCTTGTTTCTGCTCTAGGTGGGGTGGGGGACTTTCTGCACACTTTTTCACTGTCTCTTCCATTTAAATAATGAGTTTACAGAGCTTGATGGTACAAGATAAGGACTGCTAGACCACTGCTCTGCTACGGAGACTCTAAGCCTCAGCAGAAGCCTTGTGCTGGGGCAGTTGGATGGCAAATACCCAGGAAAATACAGAGTTCAGTGGGAAGCACAGCTGTGGCAAGCCTTCAAGAGAGACAAACCATCCAAAAGCACAGCATTGAAGAGGTTCAAGGTAATCCAGCCTGCATGTAGATTGTTTCATGAATCAGCCCAAGAAAAGCCATATGGTGTGTGCCAAAGAGGGCTGTCCACTGCTTGCTGGACATTGTCCTTGCTGGATTCTCTGTAGGAACCTGAAATCTCATTGACTCATGTGAACCAAATTTCCAGACTTGACTCACTGGCTGCTAAAACCATAAGATTGCATGGTGTGTCTCATATTTTTCCTGGGAAAAAACCAACAGGAAAATATAACTATCTTTGGTTAATTAACATCTGAATCTGCTTTGAAGCCTTCAGAGAATATATGTTAAGAAATTAAACTAATCTCAAACCAGCAAAGAAAAATAAACCTAAAATATCTGGACCATCAAGATTTGTTTCCATAAATGCTCCTGCTTGCCTCATCCTGAGATGCTGAAGCATGTCCAGGGAAGGACAACAGAGCTGGAGAAGCGTCTAGAGCACAGCTCTGATGAGGAACAGCTGAGAGAGCTGGGGGGCTGAGCCAGGAGAAAAGGAGACTCAGGGGAGACCTTCTCATCCTCTACAACCATCTGAAATAGGTTGTAGCCAAATGAGGGTTGGTCTCCTCTTCCAGGTAAAAAGATGAGAAGAAATGGCCTCAAGTTGTGCCAGGGGAGGTTTAGATTTGATATTAAGAAAAAAATTCTTCACTGAAAGTGTTGTCCAGCATTAGAACATTGCCCAGAGAAGTGGTGGAATCATCATCCCTGGAAACATTCAGAAAATGTTTAGATGTGGCAGTTGGGGAGATGGTTTAGTGACAGACCAGGCACTCTTAAGTTAATGGGTGGACTTGATGATCTTCGAAGTCTTTTCTATCCTTAATCATTCTATGATCCTTTGGTTTAAAGGTAAAAGATACACATCCTGTCTACTCTCTTTTGTACCTCTTAGTACCTGCTGAATATTATGGGATCATGGATTTATTCTAGGGCTATCTGTGGCAGGAAGTGCAATTGAGAAAGGTACAAAGAGTACACAGGTGGTTTTAGAGAAAATGCTCCTGGCTGATCAGTATCA
Source organism: Phainopepla nitens (assembly GCA_013400175.1). Lineage (NCBI taxonomy): Eukaryota > Metazoa > Chordata > Aves > Passeriformes > Bombycillidae > Phainopepla > Phainopepla nitens. The sequence goes on along the minus strand of VXBQ01002739.1, from coordinate 399,426 downwards.
AAAATTCCCTGCATAAATGGAAAAATTTCCTCACACAATGCAAAACTGAACTGAGAAGCTCATTGCTGTAGGAGTTAATTGCCAAATTCTTGCCAAACGATGAGAAAAAAGAAAAAAAGAAAAAGGAAAAAGAAAAATAATAAAAAAATTATGTGATGTTTACAATGCCAATAAGACCATAATAGGGGCATTTAGAAAGACAATAGTACTTATTAGGAAAAGAAAACAAGACTCAGAAGAATTACACGTGTTGGAAAAGCTGTCTGTTTCAAAACAGGAAAATCCCTTTGGTGTAGCTAATGGCCAGATCCAGAGAAGTAATTACACACAAGCTCTTTCAGCTGCAGTCCATGCAGTTGCAGTTCATTTTGAACCTGATCTTAAATCAAATCTGTTGACTTCCATCAAAGGTGATTGTTGATAGTGTAAATATCTGTCCTGGGCAAAAACCCTGATTCATTAATGGAACCTCAGGAAAATTTCCTGCAATGGACTAAGATATAGCTGTTATTGAAGATTTAATAATACTTCCTTGGAGGCAGCCTTTACTAACCATTGACAGAGGCAGAATTCAAGGCAGTCTGAACAAAATGCTCTGAATAATTATACCACTTTCTTCTTCTTCTTCCTGTTTCTTTTGGCTCTCCAGAAGTAGTTGTCAGTCTTATTTTAGTTTCAGAGGACGTAAAAAGTCTCCTGAGCCACTTTGCCATCCTCACTAAGTTGCTGGGAAGGGAGCATATGTGGGTGGAGGAGATGTTCTTGTGTGGCCGCGGGAGGGCTGGGCTGGCAGTCTCCTTACGCACAACAGATTTTTCTGCTGTGCCTTTTTTCTGTACTGCAAAGGGGAGGGAAAGAATCTTTCCCCAATTTAAGAGGTTGTGTTAATAGAAGCATAGGGCAATGGAGCCATCAGAGGGCTGCATTGTCAATGGTGATTGATGGGGAAGATGAGAGTGGTCTTTGCTCCTGGCTCCGTGGTGGACTTCTGTCAAGGCATTTCATTTTTCATGTGCTTGAGTCGGGCCCCCAAAAAGTGCAGCCAGTGTGGGACTCATCTGCGCAGTGCTTTGAGCACAGCAGGACAAATGTGTTAGGCAATGAGCACTGTCATGAGGAATTGCCTGCTGCCCAACAATATTACCTCTCCAACGTGCCTACCTTCTCTTTTCCCATTCCCTCCCCGCACTGAGATGTCAGGGTATCCTCAGGGACTCTTCTGTTTTCAGAAATAACAGGAGCTGCAGAGCACTTGAAAAAGTCTGGCTCTGTCCCTTAGGTGTCAAAGAAGGACCTCAGGTTCCTGGAAAATCTGGTCCCAAATGAGTGTAAGAACACACATTTTGTCAGGAAGTGAATAAAATCTCACTGAAATTAAGCCAGGGACAAAGATGAAAAAGCAGATGGCCCATGACAAACTGTGAGAACAAATTTGTTCGCATGACATGGGAATAAGTATGTACTCATAACAGACTATTACTCAAGAAATTTTGAAAGAGCACAACTCCACAGGAGTCATAATGGGATTAGTCACATAAAGCTCAGTCCAGCTAAGCCTAGTGTACTGTACCTGAAAGAGAAACAGTCCCTAAAACAGACCACAATTGAAAAAAAACCAAAAAACCAGAAAAACTAATTCTGAAGACATGCACAAGTTTACGAAGTCAGAAAAACTTTTAAGAGAATTAAAATCTGTAGAGTAGGACATGGGTTGTTATTAAGTTGCTTAAAAAGCAAGAGGCCAGAGGAAGGAGCCTTGCTGAGATGACTCAACCTGTTTGACAGCACAGAGGCAGAGTTGTTTTTGGTGAAACGTCATGGACCCTGGAAGAGACTTTGCCATGTGCTCCCTTTCAGAACTGTTATCACAAATGACAATTATTTGCAAAATCCCTTTTAAAAAAGCCACAAATTGCAGGAATAGATTGATTTGGAATAGTCTGATTCTTTAATCAATATTTTGCACAAAACTCCTGACTTGAACAGACATGTTTAGTTACATAAAAACACTTCTGTCATTAAAGGCAGAAGCATCTTGATATATAAAATATTTTGGGATTTTTCTACCTATGAAGGGAGGAGTGTCTTAAGACACATATGTGATTTGCTTTATCTGAAAAGTAATTAACAATAAGCTTGCCTAATGCTTTTATGAATTTTCTATGCATTTCTAAGCTGCTCACCCAAAAGCAAGTGAGTGTTCAGAGCTAGTTTAGATTGATTAATTAATTAATTAATTAAAGGCTAGGCTACAGCCAAAATAGTATCTAGAGCCAAATTCTGTTTCTGAAATCACGNGTTGGGACTTGAGTTTCACTTCTCACCAGAAAGCGGAGGCAGGCGTATATTTAGACTTTCTTGGGAAGCAGCTGCGAAGTGCAGGGGGAGCACACACGCACTCGGTCCCGTGGGCACACACACAGACACCGACAGCTTTAGAGCAGCTGCATAGACCTGCACGGCACAGAGGCCTCCTGCAGATCGCTGTCTCACCAAAGAGGCTCCTCTCAGCATCTCAATATCCTTATCATTGAATCATAGGATCATAGAACAGTTTGGGATGGAAGGAATGTTAANACCACAATTGAAAAAAAACCAAAAAACCAGAAAAACTAATTCTGAAGACATGCACAAGTTTACGAAGTCAGAAAAACTTTTAAGAGAATTAAAATCTGTAGAGTAGGACATGGGTTGTTATTAAGTTGCTTAAAAAGCAAGAGGCCAGAGGAAGGAGCCTTGCTGAGATGACTCAACCTGTTTGACAGCACAGAGGCAGAGTTGTTTTTGGTGAAACGTCATGGACCCTGGAAGAGACTTTGCCATGTGCTCCCTTTCAGAACTGTTATCACAAATGACAATTATTTGCAAAATCCCTTTTAAAAAAGCCACAAATTGCAGGAATAGATTGATTTGGAATAGTCTGATTCTTTAATCAATATTTTGCACAAAACTCCTGACTTGAACAGACATGTTTAGTTACATAAAAACACTTCTGTCATTAAAGGCAGAAGCATCTTGATATATAAAATATTTTGGGATTTTTCTACCTATGAAGGGAGGAGTGTCTTAAGACACATATGTGATTTGCTTTATCTGAAAAGTAATTAACAATAAGCTTGCCTAATGCTTTTATGAATTTTCTATGCATTTCTAAGCTGCTCACCCAAAAGCAAGTGAGTGTTCAGAGCTAGTTTAGATTGATTAATTAATTAATTAATTAAAGGCTAGGCTACAGCCAAAATAGTATCTAGAGCCAAATTCTGTTTCTGAAATCACGTGTATGCAAACACCAATCCTGGAGTGCTCACGCTGATGTTTCTGTTCAGACCTACTCCACTGTCATGTCTCATGGCCTCTTCACCCAAGCTGCTGATTTAACAGCTTCTCAACTTGCTTGAAACCCTTCTAAGCTTGACTCAGCCTGGCAGTGGGAAGCGATGCCACTCCATCTCAATCAAACCTGAGCAGCAGGAGAGTTGGCTCCTGATTCACGTCCCAAAGATGGGTTTTGTCCGTGCAAAAGCAGCGCCGCCCTCAGTGACGCACATGCTGCTCTTGGGCTTTCATTTACCGCAAGCTGTTGGGACTTGAGTTTCACTTCTCACCAGAAAGCGGAGGCAGGCGTATATTTAGACTTTCTTGGGAAGCAGCTGCGAAGTGCAGGGGGAGCACACACGCACTCGGTCCCGTGGGCACACACACAGACACCGACAGCTTTAGAGCAGCTGCATAGACCTGCACGGCACAGAGGCCTCCTGCAGATCGCTGTCTCACCAAAGAGGCTCCTCTCAGCATCTCAATATCCTTATCATTGAATCATAGGATCATAGAACAGTTTGGGATGGAAGGAATGTTAAAAAAATTTGTCATTCCAACCTCTCTACTCATTGCAGGGACACCTTCCACCAGACCAGGTTGCTCAAAGTCACATCCAGTCTGCCTTTGAACACTTTCAGGGAAGGCACATATTCTCTGAGCAGCCTGTTCCAGTGCCTCACTACCTTCTGAGTAAAAACTTTCTTCTGATGCTGAGTCTGAATCTCTCTTCTTTTAGTTTAAAATAATTTCCCCTTTTCCTATTGCTATCTTCCCTCTTTAAAAGTTCTCCCTCACTTTTATAAGCCCTCTTGAATTGCTGGTTATTTAAATAAATAAAGTACTGACACTATTGAAATAGATTGTTTGTTCAGTCCTGACTCACTTGAAAGATTACCTTCTCAACCACAAGCTCATTCCTTGGAGCACTCTAGGGGGTTCAGGTTCTATTCTCCTGCATCTTAAACCTTATTGCTATGGTTTTGTGCTTTCCATGGGAACACAGAGGCAGCATTACCCATCTGCTATTGAGATTTGATAGGAAAATGGTGGTGCCAAGAGGATGGAGTCAAGCTCTAGTCTGTGGTGCCCAGCAACAGGACAAATGGCAATGGGCAGAAGCTGATGCCTAGGAAGTTCCACCTGACCATGAGGAAGAACTTCTTTCCTGGGCAGTGACCAAGCATTGGAATAGATTATCCAGAGAGGGTGGGGAGTCTGCTTCATTGGGGATATTTCAAAAATATCTGGACACAATCCTGTGCCCTGTGCTCTGGGATGGCTCTCCTTGGGCAGGGAGCATGGACAAGATGACCTACTGTGGTCCATTCCAGCCTGATTCAGTCTGTGATTCTGTGAAATTACTCGCTACATCTACCTATAGAGTGAGGAATCCAGGTCATCCAGCTTCAGCCATTTAGAAGATACTCAGCCCATCTAAGGTAGCTGACTTACCAGAAGTTCTGGGAGGGGAAGGACACTTCAGGGCATGATCCTTTACCCCACTTAGGGACTTGATATCTTGGAATGGCTTTACCCCAGAGGTGCTTCTTTCTTGACTGGAGCCAAGACAACTGCCTCATGCTAGCTGCCAGCTAAAGGGCTAATGTTAGATGAGCTGAATCTGTGGAAAGTCATGCTCCTGCTTTTCCCTCAAGGTTTCTTCTTCACAGACCTTTCACTTGTTAGTTGACAATAGACTAAGAAATCAGAGTTTGCAGCAATTTGGCTGCAGGGCAGATAAAATCAGTAGGCTAACAAAAGCAGCTTAGATAGCCAAGGCTGACTCTAAAGTTAAATACATGATCTTCTCATACAGCTGAATGCATTTAAAATAACTTTAGTTTGTCATTCTCACAGGGCAGACCATTAATCTTTTGGTAACATCCATCATCATGAGCAGGACAAGTACCAGGAAACCCCCTTCTGGAGGTGCTCCTCTTGTCCCTCTCATTACTGAATTACCTGCCCTATTTACAGTCCATGAGTTTTGAACACCCTGATATCCTCTTGGAGGTGGCAGAGCAGAAGTGTTCCTTCCTACTTGCAAATAGGTAAACCAAGTTTGTACAATGGCTTTCCCTTTGGGAGATCCATAGTAGATCAGGAGTGTAGGAAATGTTTTTAAGCTGGGCAGTCATTTTTATGCACTGGTAGAGTTCTTTTTTGTAATGTAGGCATTTTCAGATCATGACATCCACGTCCAATTTAGTTATCCAACATTATTCCTAGCAAAGTGATGAGGACAAAGGTCTCATTCTAGGAATAAAGGGGTGATGCTCAATTTATTTAATCCACTGAATGCAAAGAAAGGCTCAGAAATTAGATAACATATAGACAGCTATGCTGCAGATTGTGACTGTGTATAGACAGACAAGCCAAAGGTGACTTTAGGGAATGGCATGAAGCTGTATCAAGGAAGGTTTATGTTGGATGTTAGGAAAGGCTTCTTCACCCAGAGGGTGGCTGGGCACTGGAGCAGGCTCACATGGGAAGTGGTCATGGTGCCAAGCCTGGCAGAGCTCAAGAAAAACTACCACACACTCTCAGAGACGTGGTGTGATTTTTGAGTTGGATCTGTACAGGACCAGGATTTGGACTCAATGAGCCTGGTAGGTCCCTTCCAACTCTGGATATTCTGTGATTCTGTGACTAGAATCCCATCTCAGTAAAACAATCCTCCTGAAGGATAAGGTAAAGCAGCCTATGCACTCAATATCAAAGAAGTGACTTGTGAGGCTGCTCAGAGAGATACATATTATGTGTTTAAGCTTTCATTTAGGGGGCTTTCCCTCAATACACAACATGGAAAGTGCAGGGACTTCCAAGGAATTTCTTCACCAAGCACTTTTGGTTCAGTTGTTTAGATGAAGTTGATCCCAACCCAGGTTTTCTGAGCCCTGGATTCATCTCCCAACTGATGATATAAATTTTCTTCTAAGCTACAAGCTTGCCCTGAACAGTCAATCTTTGCATGTGGGAGTAGGCTACAGCATCCACCCAGCTTCTGTGGACTGGGTGTACTGGGGATGCTGAATGACCAGGAAAAGGTGGGCTGATATCTTTAGGGAAGGTGACTGTATTTTTCTGAGCGCTCGGTATTCAACATCTCTCTTCTCTGCAGGCATCCATTGCAACCCCACTTAGCTCCAGCTCTGTCTAGATGTGGATTGAACACCCCCAGAAGGGGCAGTGCACCTGGATGCTCCAGAGAGTTAAGACTCTCTTTCTGTGAGGGCTGTACAAAAAAAAAAAGTGGAAATAACCAGGCACTAAAGTTGTAATAAGCTGCAATGAGAGAGGGAAAAAAAAAATAGCACTAGAGAGGAAGGAAATAAAGACAATCATCCTGTTGTATCAGATATGCAACATAGTTGCTTGCTCCATCCTACTCAGAACCCCCTTATAATTGGGCTTTCTCAAACAGGAATTTTGACTTTGGAGAAAGAATTGTTGACACTGCTTTGGGCAGAGTTTGTGACTGGGCAGTCTGCAGAGGTCTCTCCCAGTCTCAGTGATGCTGTGATTCTGCAGTCTTTGGATGCTGAGCAGCTGGGTCAGACCCATCCCAACCATCAGTCACTCTGGGTTCTGTGATTTGAGCACTGCAACAGCTCCCACATGCCCTGGATACACAAGGATCTGTGGGCAGGTGTCCAGACACCCATGATGTGTCCAGACACACCAGTGGAATTTCTTAGATGGAAGTATGGGAGCCTGATGAAGCTGATCAAGTTGTGTTTAAAAGCTGCATGGCATAAATAAATCTTACAGGGGGATTAGGAAAATGACAAAGCTGTGGCTTCTGATAGGGAAACCACACTGTTTGGAAAGGTTTCAGGCAAATGGAAGAGCCTTTGGTGTCCAGATTTTTGCCTCTATTTTAGTCTGTAAAAGTTGCTAGTCTTTGTATATTAACCCCAGTATCTCTGACTATTTAAGAATTGTTTGTGACAGTTATTTGCTACAGTGCTAAACCAGATTCCATCAAGGTTTGTCGAGCTTCCTCTGCTCTCTAATGTATGGCAAAACATTATACTTAGTTTGGTTTGCTCGGGCAGTGTGGACAGGGATTAGCCACACTATATATGGACCATAAACACTGCTCTGGTTAACACCACCGTGCAGCCAAGCCTGAAACTTTCATCTCAGTCCTTGCAAACTTTGGTGGTTTGGATGGAAAAGGAATCTGTAGTTGAGCTGTGCTTTATTTTTGTTTTTGTTTTTGTTTGGAAAAACCGAAGGCAAATCAATAGCACAAAATCCAGCATCCTCAGCCCACCTCCAGTGGGCTGGGGTATAGTGCCTGTGTAGGCAGGGACTTCGTATTGGGAAGAAAGCCAATACACAAAGGAAGGAAACTATTTCAAGGAACCTGCAGTAACTCTCCATAAAAATCTCAGAAACATAAAGGCAGACTCAATTTTTGTGTCATAATCCCCTCCAAGTTACATGTGTCTGGTTAAGAACAACATAGTAGTCCCATGTGGGACAAAGATGGGCTTTTTCTGGCTGCATGTCCAGCTGGTTTGGTATGAGGAACGACAGGGAAAAACCTTTGCTTTTGAGTCAGAATTTTGGTTTGCTATCTGGAATACCAAACGAAAATGGATTTCTCATATAAGATTTTTTGGATGCCAGAAATAATAATGGCATAGTGTTAACACCTCAGTACTTGGCTTTCTCTAGGTTATTTTAACCTAGATAAATTTATTAATTTCTGTCTTTGTATCCAGAGCAGTGCCTTAAAATTTGCACTTAATTGCAGCAAAAGTAGTTTTAAAATCCATCTGTCTTACACTGACCACTCCTGTAGCATCTCACCACCTTTTGTAAAATGTGCTCCCAATGCTAAAATAAAGATATACAGTGATATAGTAATAATAGATTATATATAATAATCTAACAATAGTAATAATAGTAATAATAGTAGATAAAGATGTACAGTGATATAGTAATTCCACCTATGCAAATCTTTGAAGCTCTTGAAAAGGTAAAATTTCCTATTATAATTCTGGCTTTCAGAATGATTGTAAAAATAGATTTCCTTATCCTTACCGTCAGTGGGTAGAGCACCTTAGACCATCATGTGTCTCTCCAAGCCTCTTTATATCATCCAGAGGTTGCTCTTTCTTCCTATGCTGTATGATGGACTCAGTCCAAGCAAGAATGTTTCTAATGACCTTAGTGGACATCAGATGAGGTCCAGTAAACTACTTCCAAGAGGGCACAAATGTCAGGCTGAGATGCACACTGTCAACAATTTCTTTCTGACTCTTCTTTTTGGTTTTCATATCTGAAGTTGCTGAAGGATCTAGGCAGGGATATATATCAAACTTGATTGTGTAAACTCTGCCATGTTTCCACTCATAAAAAAAAAATTGGAAAGGTCTAAGCCACCAGGTAGGTCGTATTGTGTCTAGTACTTAGGTCTGTGTTCAAACCAAAATGCTGAAGACTGGGACCTTCTGTAAATCAGCAATTAACTTTAGCTCTGGCAGAAGCTGTCCAGCCCTCTCATTTACACAGGACATCTGAGTCACATAGAACATTACCATGGTTCCATGACTGGCCAGGAAAACAAGTAGGTAATTCATCAGCTAATTCATAGCTATGAGATGCCAACCATAAAAATGTTCAGGCCTGTCCACAGGCTTTATGAAAGATGAGAGTGGAAAGATAATTTAGTTTTATAATATTTAGCCCATGATTACCTACAATAGACTCCTGTCTTAGATTACATCTGTTTTTTTCTAATGGGCCTACAGAGACTATCACTGCCAGCTGGTGAAATTTCCTCTTTCATCAAAGAAGGCTAGGTCCCATTGAGGGAACGCAGTCTGTATGTAAGTAGATGTGTGAATCAAGGCTCATGCTATATCTTCCTTGCAGATTCAGATCCTTGCACTCCTGATGCTCCACCTGCTGCCACTTCACCACCAACTTCTGAAGAGCCTGGACCTTTCACAGCTCCAGCATCACCCTCCTGTTCCTCTGACACTGGCACTGCATCATTTTCACCACCATTACCCACGTGCGTTGCAGCCTTACATCCAAAACCACCTCCTATTTCACCATCAACATCCACTTCTGCTGCCACTGTTCACCCTGGACTTCCTTCTCTTCCTGCCCCACCTGCCTCTGCTGCATCCCTGCACCCTGGGATTTATCTGCCAGTTGTCCCACCCAGTGGTGCCACCCACCTCATTAACTGGCTGCCCTTCCTCGCCTCAGCAACGCTTGCCACCATTCAAGGCAAGGAGGAAGACCAGCCACCCATAAGCACAGGCTCCCTGGAGGGCATGAAGACCTGCAGCAGCCCAGCCCCACACCCCTCCCAAGAGGAAAACCTCCAGGCAGCACCTATGGGAAACAGCGCTCCGGGGGCTGCGTCCCCACCGCCAGCTGCCCAGGCCATGCCCACGGGCTCCGAGGCATCGGCCAACGTGAGCGACATTCTGGCAGAGCTGTGGACCATGAACAGCCACCTCTCCACTATTGCCCGAGCCCTGACCCAGCTGGCATCGTCCCTGGCACCTCAGCAGGATGCTGGTGGCACCCCACCTCCTTAGTGCCAGATTTCGCAGGAATGGTGCTGGCCAGAGGAAAGGGACCCTCCCCAAACCTGCCCATACCATTGGAGCGGGTTCGCTGCGGTCGCAGACACCAACCATGTCTCCCCAGTGGGTTTTTCTGTTTGGTTGTTTGTTTGCCCCTTGTAAATGGCTGCATATATTAAAAAATAGTTTTGTGGTCTTGTTAATAAAATTGTTTATGTTTCTTGCGTTCCTTTCAGATGCGCTCACTCCCCTCCTCTCACCCATTAACCACACGAGCGCTGGTAGGAGCCGGTGAGGTCTCACACAGAAAATGCTGCTAATGTGAAGTGGTGAGAAGTTACCCACGAGAAAATGCTCAAGGAGGTGACAAAACCACTCCGGGCAATGTGGGGGGACACAGAAAGGAAAGGATACAATGAAACTCTGAAAAATTCCCATGTTTATCCTCATCCGTGTTGAATGGCACAGCTCTGTTGAAATTGGAGCCCTTCCCAGTGTGCTAAATCTCAGGGGTAATTGTAACTACCAGCGCAGGTACAAGCCATGATAAATTGTTCAGAATACAAAGCAGGGTAACTGTCTGAGCAGCACTGGGGCTGAACAGCTACCAAACAGCCTCATCCACCTCCTGCCCTCCAAGAGAGACAGAAGTGAAGGTGCTTAGCTCAAGTCAATCTGTCTTATTTGCCAGTGGTGGCTGGGGTCCTTCGAGGGGATAAACAGACCAAGCTAATTTACAACACTTAGCCAGGCACACGTGGATAAATCCTGACATTTCACAATCTTTCCCTATTGCCAAGGAGCAGCAGCTTGCTTAAAGGTGGCATTGTAGATGTGAAACCATAAACAAGCCTCTTGGTAGATGGAGAAAAACCTCTTGGACATGAATCTAGGATTTGCTCCTCCCAGAGAAGCTGGTGAGGTACCATTGGACAGGTGGAGGCATCAGAGCTGGGAGATGAAGATTAGGATGTGCTTGGAGCTCTGGATGAGCCCCTGGAAAGAGAACTAACAGCTCTTGCAGAGCTGTTTTGTGCATCTCGGCCATGGTCTGCCCATAGTGCAAACAACCAGACCAGGTTGTTCCTGTCCATGATGTCCCTGATCTTTAAGGTCCCTTCCAACCCAAATCATTCTATGATTTTATGAACCATCAGTCAAAATATCTTTTCCCAAAGGTGGGCCAAGCACAGTCCTGGTGGCAGCTGAGACAGGCTATGCTGCTGCTCTGCCTTTCATCCCGGTGGATTAAAACAAAACACATGCTCATGGCAAACAGAACAAAATAAAAGTCTCTGTGAAGCTGTGTATGATCTCGCCGTAATTTAGCTACACAGCCCTCAGATATCAGGATCTGAGACCATTTCTAGGAAAATCCCAGACAAACAGACAGATCACTAGATAAGATTAAAGAGGAAGTATTCTGTCTATTTGCAAATACTTCTGTTACAGATGAGCCTAAGCCACAAAGATTGAATCAATATACAAACTTCCCCAAAGCTCAGGTGTATTTGAATTTGAGGTTTTGGTTACTGCATATGTATTTATATATAAACCTATCCATATTTTTTGTGTCTGTGCCTGAGAGACAAAGGAATTTTCCTGCTCAATCATGGATTTTTTTTTCTCTAGTCTGATCAGACCTTTTTTCCCCTGCTGTGTTTAGCAAAAATGTGAAAAAAACTCCAGCCATTTCAGAGATGTCCTACACCGCCTTTTAAGTGTGTGTTTAAATATGTGTTTCAACTAAAGGAGATAAAATGAGTATTTTAAAACATTCTGGCTTTTGATTTTCCATTGCAGTTTCCTTAGACTGAAAAAGCAAAAATAAAGGAAGTTTATCACTTTTCCTCCTTTCATTTTGAAATATAGGACAGGAAAGAAAGGGGAAAGCTCTTTGATTAAAAAAAATTAAAAGGAATAATTTTCATTTTTACAATCTTTCCCTCTTTCATCTTAGCATAAGTAGTAAATAAATAGCATATTCTCCCACTGTTGATAATTTTGCTTGATTGATCCTGCTGTTTTCCAGTAGTAACCTTTCATGTCCTAATATTGGTGAAAATGTCTCTGTAGTTTTCTAGATTCATGCAAGTCATGCAGCCATAAGTTCAGAAAGTCTTACTGTGCAGCTGCTTATGCTTTACCAACCAAGGCTAGAGCTGGCTTCCTTTAGGTGTCTAAGGGATTTGGGAACAGTTTCCATAGCGTGTAAATCCAGAAAAAGCCTGAAAAGTTGCCTATATTCAGCTGCAAAGGCAGTGTTCTTCATTCTCAAAGATGCTATGAGTATAATCCAGCTGGCAGGTAGGGAAAAGTGCTATTCCTGAACCTGTTCCTAAAGGAACAAGATTTCTTTGGTGTCACAGCCAAAGATATTAGATGCTGAACACTTCTGCAGTCTAGACTCTGAGCTGTCTGGTTCTGCAGCATCCTGACAACAAAGGAGGACCAGAGCCTGTAATCAGAAGTAGCAGATTTTGGATTGACTTGGTGACCACTGCTGGCCCCCACGGGGCACAGCAACTGGCTGTGGGGCCAGTGGGGCAGACAGAGCCTGTCTGTGGGCAGGGGCAGTCCCTGCACCCTAAGCCAGCATCAGCCCAGCTGGAGCTCTTCTAATGCGGAGTCCCCATCTGCAGAGTCTTCTGCAGGGTTTGTGCCCGGCCCATGTGAGTTAAAACCCAGCTCAGGTACGTCTGGGCAGCCCCACCACAGCACAAAAGGGCATCACTGCCATGCTGAGAGGGGCCCTGCCCACAGGCGCCTCATTCAGCAAAGTGCATTATTCTCTACTCAGTGTGTTCAACACTCATGTCCCTTGGGAATCACTCCCTCAGCTTCATTAAACCACTTAAACACTGCAAGAAACAAGTGGTTGTTCTGACTGCGTTGCTTTGCTGGCAAAAGTTTAACTCTATCTCAGGTTTTGTTTGCTCTTCTTGGCTTTCATCTGTCCCCATCCCCATCCAGCTTGGTGCTACCAGCCCAGCTGCTGCTCTGTGTATGCTCAGCAGTTTTACTGGCACTGCTGAGCTGCTACTCCACATGTGCTACACTACCAGTCAAAAGCTGGAATGCAGCTTACAACAAAAGGGTCTCCTAAAACCCCTAAAAGTGGAAACAGAATGACTGAAGAAAGACAGAAACCCCAGAAGAGTTGGCACTGTGTCCCCACAGTTCCCCAGCACCTGGGGAAATGACAAGTCCAGGTTGCTCCAACGTGACAGAGCCACACAACCCACGGTAAAGAGTTCAAGAGACTTTCTTCTCTAAATTATTCATTTTGATTCAGCTCAAAGCGTGAGGTGCTGAAAGTTACAGTGCCTTGGTGAGTGTTCAAAGTCCTGTGTAGAAATAACCTCATCATCTCACACTCCAGGGACTGTTAAAATATTAAAAATTCCCTGCTGGCCTTCTCTCTCTTGTGACATCTTCAGTTGCTCCTTCTTCCTCTTCCATAGCCTTGTTATTTTCCAAGGCAGGAATTCATAGGAAAAGATTTATTTTAAAATTGACAGATGCTGCTTTGCTTTTCTACTAAAAAACTCTGAAGCACTCTGGATGAGAAAATGTAAAGGCTGGAGGCCAGGTTGTTAGAGTCAGCATTGCGATCAACACAAACCCTTGTGGCCTCTCTATCAAAATCCCAAACACACTGATCTCATCTTTCACAGTTTCTTTCTGAACAAATATTGAAGTTGGGTTTCAAGTCACCACACCTGAATCATCTAAACCTTGGGTTTGTAATTCCTCCATAGCCATGGGTTTTCACTATGCTGTTCATCCCAGCCTAAAAAAAGGTATTTAAAATAGGTAGGAAGGCATTTGACTTCTGGCAATGCCCATGGCTCTCCCCAGACTATAGATGACTTGTGTAAGCCAGATGCTTTCCTTCTAGGTGGTTTGAAGTAAATGAAATAAATCCTCTGTTGGTAATTGCAGTTCATTTTAAACCGGTGAAACATTAATATATCACATTTATTTGAATCACAATAGAAGTGTGAGGTACAGGAAGAGGGGAAATGGAAGCTCAGGAGAATAGGACTGACAGTAAAACTGGAAGCCCCCATAAAATATCCAGCTCCAGCCCCATGCCAGGAGTTATCCTGTGCCAGGAGAGCACACAGAGGGACATCCAGGTCATTTCATTCTCCCAGAGAGTTAACTCCTCAGGATGTGGAACTGAAAGCTAAACAACTTCATGGGGTTTGAGTGATGTACTCAGTGTCTGCTACTCCAGCAGGAGTTATTTAAGGAGGCAGCAGGCTGTACAATATTGTATTAGACTGCAACTCAAGAAGGTGGGAGAAATCACAGGTTTACCCAGGAGAAATAGGAAGCCGGGTGGTTTTTCACTTTGTATTCTCTAGCACACATTGTTCTTCCAATATTTGTACACACATTCACTGTAATGACACTCAAATCTCCCAGTAAAAATAATTTATAAAGAAGCATTGCTGGGGAGTGCATTCCTTCCCATTAGCCCAGCTGTGAGCTGGCAGCTCAGAGCCTGGGAGTGAGCTCCCTCCTCCAGACAGGAGGATTTTCCATCACAGCTCTGTCTGGGAAGCACAAAGCAGGTACCCTCTGCCAGATGCCCCTGTGGACACCCATCTCTGCCCACAAAGCCATAGGGTCTATGCCTCCAGCTTCCTCCCAGACCTTTCACTACAGCATTTTGAAGAGTTCTTTGGGTTTCTGTTAAATTTTTTCAGTCTGTGAGCAACAAACCAGGACACCTGTGCCAGGGACTGGCTGCACCCATAACCACAGGGCTTTAGCCTGAGCCCACAGCTGCCAGCCTGGTGAAAGATCCTCTTTGGATGCCACAGGCAGAACGTGCACCACTGGTGCTGCACCACCAGTGTGGGCAAGGATACCCTGTGGCCCTGACTGTCCCTGTTCTGGGCTGTGTGTGCAGTGGTTATGCTGGTGCATGGCTGTGCTTGGGAGGAGACAACTGAGTCACCCAGCCAGGGACCAAAGCCACATACTCCATACTCATCCCGTGGGCTGGGGAGCCTCTGCTCACATCACCCAAGGACGCAATAGAAAGGCAGGGTCTGCCCAGCTGGCTGTGGAGCTCACTGTGCCAGAGGAACACCGAGGCAGGCAGCACTGCTCCCAAAGTGCACAGGAGCTGAATAAACCTGGACAAGGGTCTTTCCATAACATGGCTGAGCTGGGAGACTGATTTTGAAAGTTAAAAGCACCGTATTTTGTACTTGCTCAGGTGTTTCTGGTCATCTCCCACAAGGAATTTTTCTTCCTTTTGATAGATACTGAAACCCTGCTCTTGGCTT
Source organism: Phainopepla nitens (assembly GCA_013400175.1). NCBI lineage: Eukaryota > Metazoa > Chordata > Aves > Passeriformes > Bombycillidae > Phainopepla > Phainopepla nitens. The sequence continues at coordinate 384,245 of VXBQ01002739.1, read as the reverse complement.
ACCCATAAAGGGTTAGGCTGTACAACACAAGGAAATTAGTACTGGGCTTAAAATAGGAAATAAAGGTGACACACTGTGGGCTTTCAATTGTCATAGAATCAAAGAATGGTTTGGCTTGGAAGGGACGTTAAAGATCACCCAGTTCCAATTCCCTGTTGTGGGCAGGGACACCTTCCATGAGATCAGGTTGCTCAGAGCCCCATCCAGCCTGGCATGAAAGGATGAGACTGTGTCCTTTCTCCTGGGCCTGCCAGGACTGCCACACTGAGCGAAGGAGTCCATCTGCTCCTCTTTAACACTGATTGTTCTCTGCCCCCTCCCACCCTCATTTTACACCTAACCTGTACATTTTCAGAGCAAGGAGTAGGTTTTTGTTCTGCCATCATGCAAAGCTTAGCATGGAAAGGGGTTTTAAACACTGTAACAGCACAAGGTAATTATAATAACAAGCGATATCATGAAACTGAAATCTTCCTCTCAACAAAGAGGAATTCAGTTATGTAGAAGTTGAAGGCAGAAGTGCACCACAACCTCTTGTCAGGTTCTGCTGCAGACTCTCTAAAATAAGCCAGGCTGAAACAGTAACTTCTCACTACTGCTTTTTCTTGTGGAAGTGGTTCCCAGACACTTGCTGTACATCGTATAATGTCAACATCTGATTTGATCCACATCGTTCCCATCTACCACTCAGCCTGGCTTCCCATTTATCTTGACCTTTGGCTGAAATCTCATTTTATTCAGAGACAGGTCTTACTGGAACAGCCCTCTTGAAGAGCTTGCTACTTATAACTGTAATTCAAAACATATTTTGAACAGAAAATTGTGGATTTCCACCAACTGAAGCCCTTGGTGATTCATGGTGATGGCAACAAATTGTTTTTGTCACAAAACAAAAATAAGAGGCTCCTGAAAAATTATGAAAAATCCCAAAGACTGTTTCTATTTTTTAATATTTATCTTATTAAAGATATGAAGCCACGCCAGTAGTTCAAGAAATAATTGAAGCATTTTGCTTCCTCTGCATTGCTACTTTACCTGTTTCCTCAAATTTTTTTTACAGTATTTATTTTGGGTCAATGGAAAATGACATCTCTTTTCCATGTCAGCAGAATCAAATCATCAGATACTCATGTGATTCTCCTAGGAGAGTATAGTGGATTTTTAATTTAACTTGGCTATCTGTGAATGGAAATCCAAACCCCACAGTTTCTCCCAGATTCTTCAAAGTAGTGAAAGTGTTGGTGACATCAGTCTGGTGTCCCATGGTCCATGACATATGCCACCAGTGAGGTGGTAAACGGCTCTATTCCCAGCCTTGATTGGGAAGGGAACTCAGCCTGTGGGTGATATAAATTTCCATGGGATTTTGAGCTTGGATTGACCTACCAGGGCAGTTTGATCTGCTCCAGGTGGGACCTGACTCCACATGTTTTAGTAAATGGTGGTAGACATTGGACTTTTCAAGCCATGCCAACAGACATGTGATTAAAGCTTCCAGGGGCTTATTCATTTCTTCTGTATAAAATAAGGCAATTTGCACATTTAATGTTAATTCTGTATTGACTATCACTCTTGGGAGGTAAGGATGTCATTATTTTTTAAACACACAGGGATTTACTCAATCAGACTCATTTGTTTCCTCTGATGGAAGAAAAGGGCCTGAGGTGGAGAGAAGTTAAGAGCTGACTAGGAGGTTTTAACTGAAGTAGTGGGATGAATGTGAGCCAAGGAAAATTTAGGCTGCATATCAGGAAAATTTTCCTAACAACGAGGTCTATTACTACGTGGAATGGTACCCCCAGGGAAAAAGGGGAAGCTGACTAGACAAAGCAATGAAGAACACATTGTAGGGGGCAACCTTTAAACAGTTAGGGAATGGACCAAATGACCTAAGTGCATTTTCCATCTCTGATTTCTCTGACTCAATCATTGCAAGGGTATGGTGTAGAGTATATGACTCCTGCTTTCTGCCACATGAGTGCTGCTGGGGAACACTTCCCCCACAGCCAGGCCTCAGGATGCAAAGGACAGCTGAGCTCTGACCTCCAGGCTACTTCACTGAGGTCAGACAGGCATAGGCTGCTCTTGCTGGGACTTTTGGCTATCCAGGGACCACAGGGTGCATGGTCTCAGGTCATTTTTAACTGGACTTTGTTTCCTTCTTCAACTTCAGTTTTCTTTGCCTTTTTCCCACCCTGATTTCTTCCTCTTATATGAAAAAGCTTTTCATGCTCAGAAATCGCTGAGTTGCTTCAGAGACAAGCTCAAGCTACACAGAAAGCTGACATAAAGCTGGATTTTCTGAGCACCTGATGATGCCCATGTGACAGCTGTCACAGTAGCAGACACCCAGGACCAAACCAGGAGACTTCAGAGCAAAAAGTTGAACTTCAGATGACAAACCAGCTTACGATGCAATTCTCAGGTCCTCATTTTCCTGACTGAATTGGACTGGATGAACCAAGGAATACTTGAATGGGTCAATGAAACTTGAGAGGTTTTAGTTTGGTAAAAGCAAGTGTGACTTCTAATACTGAGGAATAATTATTTTTCTTATCCTTGAATCCTATATGTTTGTATATCAATGGTCTTGTGGCAGAGTTTTTCAAAGCTTGTGTATAAATCTTCTTAAAAAAAAAAAGTTGATTCAATAGCAGCCATAAATTTCTACAGGAAGGGCCAGTTTCATTACAAGTTCACTCAAACTTTCAAGGTTTTCACACTCCAAAAGACATCCTTTGTCATTTTTTAAAATAAAATACCATAAGCGGGCTGTCTTTTCAAATTTTAACTAATTAGAGTAAATTGAAAAGAACTCTTGCTATAATTCAGGGAGCTGATGCTTTTTTCCTCTCAGAAGAATGGTTTAATATGCCCAAATTACAGTGAGCTTTGTATCTGAGTATTTTTATCTCCTGAAAAAGTTCAAAATATCAACATTTCCATAGAAGAGAGAAATACCTCCCTCTTTGGCTTATTTATTGTTTGAGCAGGAATTGGTTGAAAATATAGGCAAGATAATGAAAGGCCTTTTTTTTTCTGTGCCTTTTCTGTAAAACCTGTATTTATTTTTAGTTTAAATATGGCCCTGAAAACACATGTTTTGAAAAAATAGTAGTCCTGTTATAAGACAAATTCAGTGTACCATGAATGAGGCTGGAGGAGCTGTGTAACTTTCTGACACAGACTTCATTTGTGCAAATTGGAATTAGTTTTTCTTTTCATCAGCCTCAGCAGTTTTTATCTCTCAGTTCACATCTATCTCCTCTCTGTGCGAGGTGTGTGCATGAATGCAGGGACATCTAACAGTGAAAGAGCAGCTTCAGGCAAGAGAAGAGCAAACTAGTTCTGTATTCACTGAGAGCTGACTGCAGACCATAAAAATAGATATGAAAATGCAAAGACGAAATGGCTGAAAAAAGCTTCTAGACAAAGTGATTACTTCTACATGTTAAAAAAAAAAAAAAGTCAATGGAGTCATTAGAAGCAATGACTTTAGAAAATGCACTGGGACAAGACAGGACAAATATCACTTACAGGGGGAAAAAACCTGTCCATGTCAGTAACACCTCTATCAACACCACTTTCGTTTTACCAGTTCCTGTCTAGCCGGGAACTAATTTCTTTACAGTTACTGAAGCAGAGTAACCACAAATCAAACAGTAGGAAAATGATAACCTGCTGAACTCCACAGAGGCCCCTTGACTGGGCTTGGTGACTTCTGAACTATGCTTAGACAGTTGTGAAATGTCTAATGTGGGGCAGTCAATCAGGCTTTGCCCCTGATCTTGTCATTTTGTCAGGCAAAGTGGGAATTAAAAAAACAAAACAAAAAAAAAAAAAAGAACCCCACAAATATTTAGAAAAGTCAAAAGTGCTAAAAATTATTTATGAGCAAAAGTTGGATATTTCTTGGAAGTTGACACTAGAATCCTTTAATATATTATGACAATATAAAGCATGAAGGGGGAGTATAAATTGCAGGGAGAGACCCTGTTTGCAGGAGTTTTTCAAAGTTATGCTCCGTTGGCTCAGGCTGCACCTCACTAAAATGGAACTTACCAGGCCAATAAATACAGCACTGCTGAGCAAAAAGAAGAAATCGTACTAAACTCTGATAATGCTGACATCAGCTGGCCTATAACTTATCGCCCAATAAAAACTATCAAGATGTGAACAAAAATATCCCAGATATGCATTCTGGAAAGAAAAAACAGCTTGGATATATTCCAGCACAATAATTCATATATATGTATTTCTTTTTAATTGTGTTCATGTAAAGATCTATTTTGTCAGCTTCATCTTTAGGCTTTTTTTATACTCACTCTTCTCCTGCAATGAACAGGGAGGTCTTAACTCAGACCAGGGCGGCTCAGAGCCCTGTCCAACCTGACCTTCAGTGTTTCCAGGAACAGGGCCTCCACCACCTCTCTGGGCAGTCTGTTCAGTGTTTGACCACTCTCCTCATAAAAAATTTCTTTCTTATATCTAATTTAGATCTGCCCTCTTTTATTTTAAAACCATTACCCCTTGTATTGCTGCTGCTCCCATCTTTAAAGTCCCCTTTAAGAATTGAAAGGCCATTAATGGAAAAAAAGGCTGTAGAAAAGACATCTTTCAATATGATCTCCTTCTTGTAAGAGATCTCAAGGCTCTGAAGGATATATTTTTATTTTTCCATTGTGGTGTGTATATATATGTAAATAGTCATGATAGAGGCCTCTTGAATAGAAAGGGATATCTGTATATCTGTGAACAGCCTGCCCAGAGAGATGGTGGATTTCTTGTGCCTGGAAACATTCAAGGTCAGAGTGGACAGGATTCTGAGCAACCTGGTCTAGTTGAAATTATTTACAAGGCCATGTCGTGACAGTACAAGGGGTGATAGCTTTAAACTTAAAGAGGGTCAATTTAGACTAGATTTAGGAGGAAATTCTTTACTGTTATAGGACTAAGACACTGGAATAAGCTGTCCAGAGAAGCTGTGGCTGCCCCATCCATAGAAGTGCCCAAGGCCAGGTTGGATGGGGTTTGGAGCAACCTGGGATAGTGGAAGGTGTCCCTGCCCATGGCAGAGTTGTGGAACGAGGTGATCTTTAAGGACCCTTCCAAATCCAAACCATCCTGTGATTCTGTGATGTTCACAGTGTAGCCTGTAGCTAAACTTGATTTTGTCACTGATCTACTAAGTCTAGAATGCCTCAGTTCCCAAAATTAACAGTAAAATAAGATGAAAAATCATAATGAGAGGAAAACAGATCATGAGAACTCAGGTTACTATCTGTCCCCTGTGTCTGAAAGATGCTATCTTCACTCTCAACCTCTCCTATCATCAGTTGAGGTGATGACTGGGAGCAGCACCAGCTCAGATGTAGACTGTGCCACCCACTGAGTCACTGGTACTGCTTCCTGTTGGCACAGCCCTCCTGGTAGGAGCTGTTCTTCTGCTGAACCTCCCTCCTTCTTCTTACAAACAGAAAGCAGAAGTGATATGAGTCCCCTCAAAGACCACCTGCTAAATTCTTCTTCTGTGGTCTTGAACCAGATGCCACCTGCTAATAATGAATGTGAAGAGAGAGGTCTTCAGGATGATGCTCAGAATAACACTCTTTCTTCAGGAATAACTACCTAAGGTAAAGCAATAAATATCAAAAATATGAGGGCCCACTTCTCAGGAGTCCCAAAATTCTGAAATTATTGCCTTCACAAATGACTAACCACTGCCTTTACTCACCTCTAGTGAAATAAAATCCATTTTAAGGAAACAAATCCCAAATATTAAATATTTTTTTGTTCAAAAATGAGTTAAATAACTTTCAAATTCATCTTTAACAATCTGTATTCAGGCGCATTTTCTGTCTTTTACGAGACACTCCCAAACTCAGAAGATGAAGTATGTCTAAGTATGTCCAATGGAAGACTGGCTTCCATCTCCAGTGTCACTCTAACTCCTTTCTTCATATCCTGAATTATTTGCTGAAGCAATGACTGAAACCATGAAATTGTGACAGCCTGCACACTTGGAAAAGACAGCTGGCACAGCATCAGCAGTTGGTAGTTTGCATTTGTCCAACATTCTCATAGTTGTAACTTCTAGCCAAAGATTCAAAAAGAAAATACTCACTTCTTCCACACTGCCACAGCCAATGCAATGTGGGTCTGTCGAGCTGAAGTGCCCCCAGATCTCTGGGACTTATGAGCGAACCTGGAATTTTTGTAGAAGTAGTAATTTGAGGCAAAGCAAGAAGAAAAGTCGCTTTCATCTTTTATACTCATCAAGTCTGGGACAGCTTCCAAATCAATGAGTACATGCACTCAGTTTTGTCTTGGTTTTTGAGTTACAACCATGAAATAACCAACTGAGACCCATAGATTTTAACAAACCAGTGCAAAAAACAATGTGGTCTTTGAAATTGCTTTTGAATCTGTCTATGGGTTAAACACTCTGAGTTTTTTGCCCTTGAAAATCCTTAAGCAAAGATGCCTTAGCCTCTGAGGAATGACATTTTATTAATGTTCATGCTTGTGTATGTTAGCGTGTGCATATATGAATGTGAATATGGGAATATATGAAGAAAATTATAGACAACTATTATACAAATACTTCTTATAAAGACATAAGTTTATGGAATTTAAAACAGTGGCCTCAGTGTTGTATCTCTGAACAGGTAACATATGTCAGTATTTAGTTGATATATACCATTCAAGAGCATATTTATCACCCAAAACCATTCCTTGTTTTACACTCTTTCTTCCTGTACATTATTTCGGGCAGTCATAATTCCATAGGCATTTATTTTGACTAGTTTTTAAGTGGTAAAAGAAAGAAAAGAATCAGGATATAATGGCAGGCCAAACCCTGATGTCTTTACTTAGATCTTATTCAGATATAACTGCTCACGACTTCTACCTGCAGAAAGACCACAGGAATTAGCCCTACAAATGGTTTCCCCCCTCCCAAGAGGTAAATATGTATCTTTGTTCTTTTATCTGTTTGTTTCCAGGGTGACAGGCTCATGCAGCTTGAGAGAGGCCTTAGGGTGTCACTTTAAGATAACCACACACTCAGTTTTCTGTTTAGCTTCATTATTTTATTTTTAGTTTTATTCATAACAATGTGCTACTGAAAAATGCCTATTGTCAGCTCCAGGTGTGTTTGCCAACATTAAAAAGTATAATCACAATAAAAGAAAAGCCAGGAGCTATTCCACCTCCCACATGCCAAAATTAACAAACCATAGCAAAAATTAAAATCAACAATATTTTACTTCCCTCCCTTCCTTCCTTCTTCTCTCTATTTTCTACTCCCTCCTTCCCGCAATTGCCTTTCTTTCCAAATGCCTGGATAAATGGATAACGCGCAGATTGGATGTTCAGTTGATGCTGCAAAACCACAATTTTGGACCTGTTTTCATACCACTGACAGGGTGTCCAAGGCAGATTCCCTTTTTCATATTAAAAATTCTCTTTTTCATACTAGTGAAGTGCATAACTATACAGAAGACTTCTACATAACTTCTGTATAGTCATCTGACAGTGCAAACCCAAATATTTCCTTTTGCCATGGCCCTTGGAGACATGGAAATCTGTAACTATCTCTACAGCCTATAATGCCCCTTAAGTTTTTAGTCATCTTTCTAATTCAGACCTCTGTTGTAGGTAAGGATTTTCTTTGAAAAAAATTATGCTCAAATGTTGATTTTCCAGTGAAGAAATTCCATCACAGGTCTTAAAATTTAATTGCATGTCACATATGAATCCTTCCTGTAATTCTATTTCACTTTGGAAGTCTGGAGACCAGACCCAGGCACAAAAAGCCAAGGCAATCTGCAAGATTTCTACCATGTCTTGAACCACAGAAAGTGAGTACGCTTCCTATTCTTACAATTTTCCTATTTAAATCCAAGCTCTGAGTCCATTCTTTGTGTTGCATCATGGTTAGCTCATGTTCAGATGTTCTCTGTGATTTCCAGACCTTATGTGGAAGCAATGCCTGCTAAGACAGATCCATCCATGTTTTATGATGTTTATATTCTTTGGGTAGGATTGGGTTGGTTTAAATCCCAACCACAGTAAAATTTAGATATCTAAATTCCAATTTCAGACCAAGATAGCATCCTGCCTGCTTTTTTTTTTTTTCCTACTTCTGCTCTCCACACCTTTTTAGCCTGAAATTTCCTTAGAATTTAACTACAGCTGCTCAGATATTAATGCTCTCAGGACCTGTCTCTGGCTAGGCATCAGTGAAAACTCAGTTATGTACACAGGTCTCTTCCCCCAGAGAATCTTTAAAAGCTGTTTTTATTTAAATAAATAAAAGGTAATCTTTCATCCTTTTGTTTGCAGAAAATGATGGCCCGGACTTCCCTCTTTGTCCCACCAACTGGTGGTGTGCATAGACAAGCTACATGAGCAGTGACTTAGGAAAGTGAGTTGAACTTTCATTGGTGAATTTGGTCCCATAATTATTGCAGTTGCCTTGGCATCCTAAAACTCTACAGATTCACGACATACCTAAAAGTTTCAATTTGTCTTCCTCTTTTCTGCACAGAGCTGTTTTAAGGCTGGTGAATGAAGCCAGAGAAATGTTCAAAAGCCACAGGACCAAGCAGCAGGGTCTTGTGGCTAACTGTAAATGGCAGAGAAAATTGAAAAAGTCTATATTTTAATCTATGCTGGGTTGCACAGAGTTCTTGTCCTATGGAAATTGTGTCTGTTCAGAGCTGCTTGGCTAAACTCATAGCAGGGTCCACACATTGACAGAAAGAGATGGATTTGCATAACCAGAGAAGGTGGGAAGGCAGTTGCAATTTCAACAGCTTTTCAAGTGTATTTAAGTCACCTGAAGTATGGCCCCATGTGGTAAAAGGCAGTTTGGCTTGGGCAGTGTTAGGATGTGTGGATTCAGTGAGTTTTCTCAGTAGCCTATTGTCACTGGACCGCCCGGAGCGCTGGGATACCAACCCTGGCTGTGCAGACCCGAAGGAAGAGCCTTCCAAACTGATTCCCCTCTGCTTTGCAAACTGTTGGGCTGAAGCACGAAGGTATGAAGAAAATTCAGTAGAGATGGACAAATCCCGTGAGGCTCCAAAAATGTCTTTATCTGAGAAAGCTGAGAGCTTTTCCACCTCCCGCTGGCGCCCAGCCACATGTGGTGAGCCAAGACAGGTGGTCTGCTGGCCTGGGAGACACGCTAAGACAGTCTGGTCAGCCGGACGCGCTGGCATGAGGGGTTCAGTGAATGGGACTCTTCTCCTTGCACATGAACGAGTCCAGTGCAGTACAATGGGGTACTGTGCTGCTGAAGAAGTTGTTCTTTGGGTGAGACATTACACTCATAAAACTCAGTGGAGGTCCTGACCACTTTGTGGGCATTAGTGATCCCATGACTTCTAGCAATGACTTTGGTGTCCTGGCCATGATCCAACTTGGAATGCTTTTGTCTCGTTGGACTCCCTATACAGCTCCTATTCAGAAATGTTGTCTTCACAAAGTCTACGTTTAGATGAGCTCATGTTAAGTTGCCGTTTCAAAGTTGATGCCAAAATGGAAAAAGAATTGTAAAAACAATTAGCGATGATTACTGATAATTACCTACACATGGTTGGTGTACCAGACTCAGAGAAATACCTCAGAATGAAAAATGTCATGTAAATACAGGGTGTTACTAAGTCTCTGGCTGGGGTTTTGAAACACTCATCATGGTACGTATTGAATCACATATACTTTTTATCAGAACAAGAAGTGCTGTCTTGGTCCTTAAGATCTAAAATTCAGATTCTGCACTGGGTAAGTTACCAGGAATGTTTGCAAAGATATGAGATCCTTAGAGAAAAGTCTGTCCACAAATTCAAAAGTGGGACTTGAAGCAGCTTCCTTTGACAAATGGAGCTTTGAATCACATTAATCACTGTAAGAGGAGGTGCCCACCACACTTCCCTTCATCATTTGGAAAAGTAGGTCAGACACTGGCAAAACCAGGCCACTAAGTCTTCTAGAGGCAATTTAAATACAACACATCAAGATAACATTTGCTTCAAGCTTTTCATTTTCACAGCCTTACTCAGTGAGACTGGCTTATGAAGTCTCCCATTTAAAGCCTGATTTGTGATTTATAGTGATTTATAACAACACTAAAACCTCTCACAAAAAACAAATTAATACTCAGATGCTTTTTCAGCACCTCCTTTGAGAAAAAGAATTTTGAGCCAGGGCCAAGGAGTGGGAGACAAGTATTTCTACCGAAACACAAATGGGTGGCAAGCTCTGGAATAACATTTTGGCATGAAATACATGTTACATTTTTGGAGTCTTTTCTCTTTAAAATGTCTGACCTTTTCAATTTAACAAATTAAACTTTCCCTAATAAAAGGAGTTGGTCAAGGAGAAAAGAAGGAATTCAAGTTAAGTCTCCTTAAATGTTTTTTGCACATTTGTGTTTAAAGCCTGCTGCCTGGTCTGCCTCTCAGTTCATGGCAGTCCCAAAATACTGAGTACTTGTTTTGGCTCTAGGCTTACTATTATATTGCCATTAAAATTCCAACTAAATCCTCCAGGTTTGCAATTAGAACTATGGAGAGACCCAGGAGTCAAACACAAAGGATGCTGAACTTCAGCAAAGGAAATTACAGCAAAATTTGATGCGAGACGTGTTGGATGAAATTGAACGGAACGAATCAGTGAAGCAGATAGGGAAGGAGAGTATATCCAAAGATCAATTAATGCATGTCTGAGTGTTATGAGCACTGCTAAGCAGCAGTGCATTGAGGCTAAACTGAGACGCTTAACAAATGCAAAAGAAAGTGCAAAAAAAACATATGAAGGACAAAGCATGATTGATGTATTCATTGTGTAGAAGAGGAGATAAAAAACAGCAGGATTATTTGATGACCAGTTAGAGAAGAGAGGTAATAAAATGTCATGCTTCACAGTATAAGCTGGTAACCATGGGGTGCTGTAAGTAACTTCTTCCTTCTCTGGAACATTGCAAAATTGCATGACAGGGTCTTTACAAGGATTGTTCTTTATCTCCCTCTCCTTTAGTCTTCTGGCTTTGATTGAAACATTGGTCGTGTGCCAGTCTCAGACCTAAAACAAGGCTGATGCTCAAATGGTCAACTACAGTGAATTTTATTTTCTGTCAAAAGGAATGAAAATCAAAATAAAATAAGAGATGAACCTGAACAAAATAAGATTCCGGTTCAGTCTTCCTGATTTCCGAGAGTTTTATAATGCTTTGGATGGAAATTCTGTCCCAGCATGGACTGCAGGATTGACTTCTTACTGATGACAGATGAGATTTTCTGTATGTTACCAGCCTGCCAGGTGTTGTTGGCAGCAATGAAGGCCAGGCTAAGCATCTAAATCTTTTTCTTAAAATTACAACACAAAATTTCTCAGGAAAAATAGCCTAGAAGCCGTAAGAAACCAAACACTTTCCCCAGGTACCCTAGCCAGTATTTCCCATTCATCAACATAGAATATAATAATTAAATAGCATCAATTCAGGAAAAAAAACCCTACTAGTCATGAGTTGATAAAGAAACACTGAATTTTCCACTGTCTTACCTCAGAATGAATCCAAGTATCTCCAGAGGTCAAATGTCTCCGTAGGATGCTATCTGCCCCCTTTCTTTACTTCTCCCCATCTTGATTTATTGTTGATATCACATATTTTGCTGCTTCCACTCTACCTGTCAGGCATGAAGGCAGAATCCACATTATCCATGTGGTTCCATCTGAGTTAACGACCTAAACTAATCATCAATGGACAATAAAACAGACCCTTCTAGTTCATGGTTGATTTAATCTTAAAGTAAATGTAAAGAGCCAGGGAATGGACAAGAGCCCTGGCATGAGACTTTTCAGACTGATAAATTGTTAGTGTATAATGCAGAATTACTTCTGTCCAGGCCACCTAGCATTGTACCAAGGAGCATTTAGGTCTTGTTCTTGGTGTGGATCAAGGATGTGTCCCAACAGACTGTTTGCATGTGGCCACCCTGCTCTGGAGGTGAGTTGAACTGCGCCATTGTGCCATCTTCCACTGGACTTGAGTCCTGGCTTGTTTTATTTATTCATACAGCAGCTGTGGAGGCTTCACTCAATAATTTTAAATCCTCTTCTGCTTCTTTTTGACAACATCTTGGTGATGCACATGAAGTTAATATCAGCTACAAGCTAAATCATTCCTGTGAACATACATCTTGTCATAAGTGGGAATGAAGCTTATTCATTTTATTTTTAATTTCACAAAGAAATTATAGAAAGGAAGGAATAGAATAGAATAGAATAGAATAGAATAGAATAGAATAGAATAGAATAGAATAGAATATTTCAGTTAGAAGCGATCTACAGCAACCCTCTAATCCAACTACCTGACAGAGGCATGTTCTTACCAGATCCCCAGACTGCAGATTTGACCAAGAAAAGGTCAGCTAAAGTAAGATAAAGCGGATGATGAAACAAAGCCACTTATGATAATGTCATATCTTTTGATTGCCTCCAAGCAAGATCAGTAAAAATAATGTTGTTGACAGGCTGTATAGTTCATTCAGCTTGATGCAGAGCTGACGGAAGGGTCTACAACTAGTCCTGAGTCAGGTCTGTGTCATCATGAACTTAGTCCTGTTTTAACAAGAGCAAAACAGTGCTGGTGCAAATAATACTTCAAAGCTCTTCCTGTGATGCTCACAAAGGAGAAGGGTAAATATTATGGAACCATGGAATAAGGGGACTTGCCATAAGAGGGGACAAAACCTGAAGCCCTCCACACCTGAAAAACTGGGACCAAGGGGCATTTATTTCCAAATTCAACCAGAAATGGCATGAAGGACCATTTTAATGATATTCACAGGCTATCTTAATGATGTTCAAATTCCCTGATAAAACCATTTAAGATGCTTAACTGGCAGTAGGAAGAAAGAAGCATACCTCACCCTTCAGGTGGCAGCACAGATGGTACTGGAAACCTCAGCTAATCCACGTATCCCGGGACGTTTCACCATGACTGCTTCACATTCATCAGTAGCATAAGAATAGTGTGCACTGAAAGAAGAGTTCAGCTTTACATTTAAGAAGGGACTTGGGAAAGATTAGCAAATTCTACACTTGTGAACATGGTTTCAGGAGTGGTAAAATAACTAGAAGACAGCCACACACATGTCAGGGAAATAACCACAATACCATCATTGATGAAAGGATGGCTTGATAAGAGGAGGCTGCAGACATCATCATCATTAATTAAACACTGAAACTGGAAAGAGGAGGGTTCTGTGGTTAAAATATTGGACTCAAACTCAAGAGATCTGGGTTGCATTGCTGGCAGAATAAACATGGACAAGTGCCTTAACATCTTCTTTTACCAGGTCTCCATCTGTAAAGTGGGACCAAAATGCAAAAATGCTCCTTTCCTTTGCCTCTTAGAGAGGGATTTTTGCCCTTGGATTAGCCTGCTGCAGGCAGCAATGCACAGTCCTCAGCATAGATGAATGTTCCAGGTGCTAAAGCCATTCAAACCAATAATAAGAAATAACAGTACTGCTGATAGAAAGCTTTGCTTCCTTGAAAATTAGTTTTCAATTCATTTCTCCTAAGGAAGAAATTCTATATTTTTACAGGCCAGAAGCCTTTCCCCCCCCCCTATTTTAGTGCTCACAATGTGGGAGGTGAAAATAGAGTTCATAATGAGAACTTGATTCTGTGGGCTCCCAGTGGGAGCATACAAGTTGCAGGGTAAGTGTCTTGCCTTATAACAACTTTTCCTGCTACCACAGCTGTAACTAAACAGGTAGAGCAGAAATAAGAACATGCAAAATAGGTAACAAGGCTATGTTTATTTTTTAAAAGCCTCTGCTGAATGGATGAGAAAATAACATGTGGATTTACATGAGTTGCATCTCACATAATACAGTTGTTAAATGAACATGAGACACTCTGGATTTCATGGAAAAGCTTTGTTCTACGTATTTTCTGGAACATCTAAATAAAAGATTATTTTCCCCTCGTGCCCTCCCTTCAGGGTAATTTCATCTCTCTCTCAAACACCTCGAGCACTGGGAGATTAATTTTTGCCATCCCAGGAAGCATGTTTCACCTTCCTTTATAAACCTCCTCTCATTTCCACATCAACCTGGCCTCTAAAGCAGACAGAGCTTTGGTTGTTTGTGACCTTGCTGCATTTTATTGACCCCAAATGTCTGGATATAGTTCCTCAGCTGTGGAACCACATCTGTGTAATGCCTCCCTCTACTGGATTTATGGAGATGGCTAAAGCAGCTAATAAATGGTTGTGGGTCACTGATAGATTTGGGAGAAGATGCATTTCTGTGTACATTCAAAACTGGTTTGCCCTGATTTTACAAGGATTAAAAGAATGTCATGTATGCAGCTTGGCTAAACAAGGGCTGAAGGAGATGTGATAACTATCTACAGAAAGCTGTGAGCATGCTGGAGTTTGCAGTTTACCAGAGTTTAAATGATTAAATTAGGAAGGGCTGAACTTTGCAGTGTCTGGGGCAAGAAAAACTCAAACATTTTTTTGAGTAAGTGGGGGATTTGGGAGATCGGTTCACAGAACCGGCCTTGCTTTGCAAACTACTCTCTTTCCACTTGTAATTTAAACCTTTGCTGGTTCCTTCCCCACTTTGAACTCAATTAAAAGAACATGTGCTTTTGCTGCAGACAAATCTGTGATGTACAGTGAGGAGGGAAGAAAGAGCCATTTAAAAACTGTGCAGTCACTTCACTGTGGTATCAACTGTTCTCTTCACCACAAGTGGTAAAAACTCTGGCATAAGACATGGATCACTGCAGATGTGAGTCAGAACTGATGGCATGCTTGTGGTCCACCTGTATGAAGCAGCATGAATCTCTGATTCCTAATGAAACTCCCTGCCATACCATGATATTAACACTTCCTAATATTTCCACTTCCCCTCTCCCTATGTTTTCTTTTTAATCATACCATTTTGACTACTCCATCTCACTTTTTAAAAATTCCTCTTTATTTGGACCATCTGTCAATGTATCAGCAAAGCTTTGAACACCTTGAGCAGTCAGTGGGACTGAGTTCCTCAAACCATACTTGTGCCAGGGAGGATTTTCCAGCCAGGTTTGGCCAGTACCTTGAGGGCATGCCTGAAGGAAACTGGGAATGCCATCAGAGTCAGAGCAGGGTATTTACCGAGTACCATAGAGGCATTCTTGTACATGATGACTCTTCATAGCAGAATTGTCCTTCACAAATGCAGAGATGTCATTTGCTCCTGGCTTAATCATTGGATAATGTTGAACTGTAGCAAAGACTGTATCAACAGAGAGATCACAGGGAAATGACACTTTGCATGGAGCCAAATAATTCAGGATGCATCTGGCTGCATTAGTAATCTAAAGTGAGATCATAGTGCAAGAGGAATGTGGGGAAGAAGAAGGAATATCATTTAGTGAGAGAGCTTAATAAAACTTACACTTAATCAAGAAAACACCTCTGTACATGACGATGCCCACAAAATACAAAATTACTCCCATGCGAAAGGCCTTTGTTAAAATCCTTTAAAAATATCTTTCAGAAGTTTAGGCAGATAGGATTTCAACAAACAGAAAAACAAACTGGTGAGGGCTGCTGGTTACTGTGTTGGATTGGTAAAACAGAGCCTCGGCTGCCGGCAGCCACAATTCCCCCATGTCTTACAACTTGCAGAGAGCAAAGGGTTGCAGAAGTCAAAACTGTGGCAGATCTGGGATCTTGCTCTTATTTTTTCTCATTTCTGGGTCAGAATCATGTGCTCAAACAAAACAGACTCAGCAACTGAGAAAGCCTGTATAATTTTTCAGGTCACTTTGAGACACTGGTTGATCATTTATCACAACATATAAATTGTTTGAGCTACAAGGAAAAAAAAACCTAAAATGAGTAAGTCAAGTTTTATAAAATACTCCCAAACCATCTACTAAGATGTCGTCCTTTGATTGCAGTCTCTGGCAATTTCAGAGAACAGCCAGGGAGCCTGTGGGGGTATCCTTTTCCCTGCCTTACATAACTTCCTTGCTTCAATCCCTTCGAAACACGTTCACACCCTCGCTGGATCTATCCTTCATGCTGCAGAAGGAAATACCTCTGAAGGACTGCTGTCTTTGAAATACCTTTAGGGCCCATCTTCCCTGTTATAAACTAAGAGGATCTAGGAAGTTAGGATAATGTTAATAAAAGTAACATTGTTTACAGGAGCCTGTTTTGCCAGGAGCAGGCATCGCTATCTATGTCCCGCTGTCAGAATGATGCTGTGATTTGAGCACCTTCCAGTGAGATCCACTGGGGTGGAGCTGGAGCAGACAATGAGGTGAGGGTGTGGATGAGAAGGAAAAAGGAAACACACTGAGAGTTTATTTCTGTGTTTACAAGAGGTGACTTTGTCAGATCAAATTTATAAAATGCTTGCTTTGTCAAGATTTCTGAGCAAATGTTATCCTAATAAAAATCACAGCTGAAGAAATCATCTTCAGCTTCTACAGGAAGGTCTTTGGCTTTCTCTCTGAAGTGACCTCCTCATCTTACCAAAGCAGCTGCAGATGACAGCAACATCCAGGTTTCCACTGACACTGTTTCCCAGGCTGCCTCTTTTACCTTATTCCCAGCCTGGTATATCAAAATACCTTACTCTGCAGAGATGAGACCTTCTAAAAACCTCAGAAAAGGCTGCCTTCTCTTACCCCAGTCATGTAAAAATAGCCTTAATTCCAGTTTCTTCACAAATTATGAATAAGACACATTCAGGGTCTCAAAAGTTATTACCTGCTGGCCCTTTTCCCTGTACACTGCCCCTAATGTACATTCATGGAGGACACCCTATTTTGGACCATGACTCCTCTGGGAAAAGAACTACATTTTTAGCTATTTCTATGAAGTACTTCTTACATAGTAGCAACAGAGATCTTCTATCATGGCCTTAGTTCTCAATGACAAATTCCTTCACTGGCACCTGAAACCAGATGTGCTCTGTGCATCTGAACCGCTCATATCTCCATTTCAGCCTTTTACATGAACCAGCTGAGAATACAGATGGTTCAGATGAACTGAGATATTAAAACAGGCTTCAGAAAGCTTAGACAGAGCAGAGACATGTTCTTCCATGGGTGTTGCATGCTGATTATTGGCATCATGGTTCCATGTAAAGAAACCTAGAATAAGACAACTAAGCACAAAGACAAGACTGGTTTTAGCACTGAGAACTGAGGCAAGAACTTACAAATTGTGTTTAAATTGTTAAATATTAATGAATAACCCTGTGACTCCCATCATTAAAAAAAATCCATTCTATCTGAAAAGAAAGGTAGGGTGGAAAATGTCTTTTTGCATTATAAACTTTCTTCAAAAGCATGTAAATGTGATAACAAGACAGATATTGATGTGCTTTTGGGGTGTGTGTATTTGTTTTTGTCTAACTCTCTGCCATCTAGAGCTGAGCAAACAGTGGAGTCAGTACAGTGCATTGCAGGGCTTTTCCTTGTGCAAATAGCAATCATTTACTGGCAATGTCTGATGCATTATCTCATGTTTGCTGAAGTGGGTGAAACCAAGAGGAAACCAAGATGAATTGCTGGGAGAGTTCAGTGTTCCCTCATGATGCCAGGTACCTGCATCCTGGCAGTATCCAGATAACTGTGATGCGTTCTCTGGACGTGTCCAAGGCCAGGTTGGATAGGGGGCTGAGCAACCTGGCCTAGTGGAAGGTGTCCCTGCCCATGGCAGAGGGTTGGAACGAGACAATCTTTAAGGTCTCTTTCAACTCAAACCATTCTATTACTTTCCTACATAGACGGCATCAACTTCACGACTCTGATTTAGGAACTTATATTCTGATTGGGTAATGCACAAGGGAGAATTTGCCTCAGTTTACATTCCCAGTTCATTCTGTAATATATGCAACAATAAAGGTTTTTTTATCGATACAACTTAAACATTCAAAAGAGGCCACAAGGATGGTAAAGGCTCTGGAGGAGAAACAGGATGAGGAGCAGTTGAGGTTAGTTGGTCTGTTCAGCCTGGAGAAGAGGACACTGGGGGGAGACCTCACTGGGGTCATCAACATCCTCACAAGGGGCAGTGGAGGGACAGGAACTGATCTCTTCACTCTGATGACCAATCACAGGACTTGAGGAACTGGCTGTTGCTGAGTTAGGAGAGGTTTAGGTAGGATATTAGGAAGAGGTTCTTCACCTGGAGAACTGAGCACTGTAAGAGGCTCCCTAGGGAAGTGGTCACAGCACCAACCCTCACAGAGTTCTAGAACTGTTTGGACAATTCTCTCAGGCACATGGTGTGACTCTTGTGGGACAAGGAGTTGAACTCAATGATCCTGATGGGTCCCTTCCAACTCAGCATATTCTGTGATTCTGCAAATTTACCAGCTAGATAGGGATCACTGTGCTGGCACAATGGCAGGGATGCAGATGCATTGACCTCAATGGTGCTACCTTTCCATAAAAATTATTGAAAATTCAATTTGGAAGGTACCTTCCCATTGACTCTGGGGCTGCAGGAACCCACTCTGCAATCCCTTTTCTGATTGCAGACATCCTTTAGTCTGTATTTTCTCTGCTTGGCAGTGATTTGTAATGTGATTATAATGTATATTTACACACACACCCTCTCAGCAATAACTGCCTGGCCACACTAGAAAACAACGATGAAATAATAAAAGCAGTCAATCCCCTTCCTTCTTGAAGTTTAATGCTGTGTGGTGAGTGAAAGACTCTTAAAAATTGTTTTATTAAGGGAGTAAATGTGAACCAGGAGGTGTCTAAATGTCAGTCACTTTACAAAAACAAACAAACAGAACCCAAACAAACAAAAAACCTTGTTGTTGTTTTTTTCTAGTTGTCTTATTTTCTTTTTTTCTCCTTTAGAAAGAAAATCCCTGTTAAGAACAGTCCTCCTCACAGGAAAACAGAGAAATAAATCTTTTATCAGTGCTTAGGCACTTAGTGATATTCAAGAACTGAGGTATCAGATGGAGGTGGGTCAGGAGAGAGGAGAGGAGAGGAGAGGAGAGGA
>VXBQ01002739.1:346896-364868 GCA_013400175.1 Phainopepla nitens | reverse complement strand
GGAGAGGAGAGGAGAGGAGAGGATTAAATGAAGCAGGCAGATTCTGTGTTGGAGTGAATGTTGTTTCTGGGATATATGGTGCTTAGAAAGTCTTTGGTCCCTGGTTTGCAGAACTTTATCTTTTCCATTGGTTGTAAGATGTCATTTGTATTAGTGGGGAAATGAGGACCCAGAGCTTTCCCATTACTGCTCCTTGGCTCAGTAGGCAGCAGCTCAAATCCATGTCAGGACATTCAGAAGTAAGACCTGGAGCAGAGAGGTCACCAAAGCCAGTGAGGTGCTGACTGAGTGAGGCTCAGGAAGGGTTGGTTTTCTGTAATTCTGGGCCCAGCAGTAGTGGGAGCCACTGGTTTCTTTTGTGATCACTCAAGGACAGATCACTGGTGAGAGTGACGTCCAGGGAGCTCTGTTCAGTCTCCCAGTATGCCACAGATGCCTCCATGACAGAGCCAGATTATGGGCAGGCAGTTCTGCAAAAGTGAGGAAATGAGCGCTGGGCTTTGAAATGTCACCCAAATGGGTTTGAGTCATCATTTCCTCAGTTTTCAGCAGGAATTAGTACTTGAATCTTCCTCAAGAAAAGCTTCACTAATCCTCAAAATATGCCCAGTGTCTTTCTGGGCTAGAGCCAGGCCATCTAAATTAAGTGACATAAATTAGCATAGTAGCAACAGGTCACCTTCAGAAGGCAGTGAGGTCTTGGTGGCCTCCTTTCTGTGCTGACTGCAGGCGATGTCTGGTTCATTTAGACTCATCTGCCACCTAAGCTGTACATGCCAAGCAAGGCAGGAAGAGCCTGGATCTCATTTTCTTTAAAATAACATCACTCCATCTTCCAAAGGCACAGTTATGACCTACAAGATGGTCCTGTGGTCCTGGAGTGGTGGAGACTGACCAAGCACACGAGCTGAAATCACTCTTTAGGACCGAGTTGGCCGAGCCCACTTTTCATCATCTCCTAAGTTGCCTGATACGTCCTTGAATCAGCACCCTCAATGCTCTTGGACATGGATGGGGCCCTTGGTGCCTTGTGACACCAGAGGGTTTTCTGTGGCACTTTGCATGACCCAGCTGCCGAGTTCCTGGCGGTGGTGGGGACGAGGATTACGGATTTAATACACCCGCATGCTTATCCCCGTGTAAATCAGAAGCAACTCACTGATTTCTTTGGCATCCAGCCCACCCAGCTCCTAATGGAGCCATTCATAAGAATCCCACTAACTTTCCATGGGGGAGTGTGGATATGGCCCTTGCCTTGGGAGGTCGCAGTCAGCCCAGTGGGGTTATCCTGTGAACGGGAGGGAAGAATCAGCCCTCAGGCTTTTCCTTTCTAATTCTGAGCATGCTGCCAGGCTTAACCTTGTTAATAATTAGTCCATAAGCCTGGAATTCCCTTCTTCTATTCTGTGTGGCTGCCACCACCAAGAAAAAAAAGGCAGCAAAAATGTAGGAGACCTGAGCTGGCTGCCCATGAGCACACCTTACAATCTGTGGGATCTAAACAAATGGAGAGGCTAATTTCCTGTAGGAAACTGCAGGAAATCTTCTCCTCAGCACAAATCTTCTGTTGCAGGTGAGAAAAATGGGAAGTTTGCAAAACAACTGCATATTTGGATTTTATACTCTGCACACAAATTAACCTCTTTGAATAGGGTCACTCCGTTATTATTATTATTTTTAGATACGTAGTTAAAGTTATGGTTAGCTTTATCCCCTCCTGTGTTATTGTTGTTATACCACATATTAATGTAGTGCTTCTGTAGCTGGGAGAAGTATGGTTGAATTACAGTAACATGCTACAAGCAGAAGGAAAGAGCTGTGGTTTGGCTGGTCCACTACTAGATATACACCAGCACATCTGGACAGGAGATCATGTGACAAGTAGGAAAGCCAGAAACATATCCTGGATACTATAAAAAATGGGTTCTGTTAAATTAAAAAGGCTTTAAATATTGGCTCAGCTGGTTTCTGTATAGCATTTTTAGTAGTTTTGGAATGTGTTGCAAGATTTGTGATCATCAAGAATTTGATTAAATATTACAAATCCATTGTGCTGCTAGTTTGTTCTCATGGGCTCCATGTTTCTTGCCAGTTCTCCTGTACTCTTGTAACACAAGCCATGACTTCTGATTCTGGATGAGAACTTTGTGTCCTCAGAACAACTTCTGTGCAAAGAAAAAAAAAAGAAAAAAAAAAAAAAGAAAGAAAAGGGAAGAAACCAATCACATAGAGCACCACTAAAAAAAGTCACTGCTTTTGCATAACATTTTGGATACTTACAAGGCTACAGTAGGTTTTCAACTCCTGCAGGATTCTAGACATGACTGCCTCTGGTTAAAAGCCAGTCTGTTGACTCATAGAAATTTTAATCCTCAGCCAGGCCGGTTGCTAAATTTCACTCATGTCTATTCACGACCTGCTATGAAGTGCTGTTCTGCAAACACAGCTTTGTGGCTGTATGTGCTATCCTACCTTCTTCCTAAATGACCTGAAAATCCTGGATAGTCTTTGGTTTCACGTCTGGACAAAGGTCATGTTCTTCTTCCTTTCTTATGCATGGAAGCAACAGTTTTACTGGAACAGATTGTGGTTCTCCAAGGAGCAATGTTCCAGCAATATTAATAAATTATTGCTATGGCATCACAAAGCAAAGCGTCATATCATCATGTAAATAAAGGGCTGGAAGGGATCACAGACTCATGAATCATAGAATGGTTTGGATTGGAAGGGATCTTTAAAGATCATCTATTCCAATACCCCTGCCATGAGGGGTTCACCTTCCACTAGATCAGGTTGCTCTGAGCCCTTTCCAACCTGACCTTGAATGTTTCCAGGGATGGGGCATCCACCAACTCCAACACTGTGCCAGTGTTTCCTGAATCAATTTGTAAAAAAATTATTCCTTATACCTAATCTAAATCGACCTTCCTTCAGGGTAAAATCATTACCCTTTGTCCTGTCACAACAGGCCCTGATAAAAAGTTTATCCCCAACTTTCTAAAAAGCCCACTTTAAGTACTGCAAGGTCACAAAAAGTCTCCCTGCTCCAGGCTGATCAACCCCAGCTCTCTCAATCTGTCCTCTCAGGAGATTTTAAGGGATCATTGTGTCCAAGCTTCTGTTCTGATATTATCTCTTAACCTGTGCAAGGCAAAAACAGGAAGAACAGGAGATCGCTTGGCTAAAGCATGAACCCTTGGAATCTCAAGCATAAGAAGTGGGAGTGGACACAGGGGGCAGATTACCAGGATGAGTGTATGGGAAGAGCAGAAACGCATGAGGGAATAAACTCAAAGAAGCCAAAACATAAAATAGGATTAAAGTTTCAATAAACATACAGTGTATGAAGAAATCATTCTACAGATTCATCAGCAGTATGAAGAGAACCAAGGAGACCTGGCCTATTACCAGCAGAGGAAGAACTATTGTCAGACGAGGCTGACACAAGGATACATTTAACACCTTTTTCAATAAGTTTTCATTTAAAGGCCTAAAGTGATCAGCATCATGAACAATGAATAGTTCCATGATTTATTTGCTCTCAGATTGGTTGAGACTGATGAACTCTGGTCTAGGGTGCTCAGAGTGCAGCTTCATATCCCTTGAGTTTGGTTGGGGAATGCACTTTTATAGAAGATCTCCTAATCAGCTCTGTTTAATGTGCTCTGGTTTTCTTTCCAGACAGGCTTAGACCTCAGAATGAAACTAAACAGGAAGACACACTTTAGGAGTGTTAATTGTTAGCTGCTAACAGGCATGAAGTCCCTGGGACCAAACTAGAGCCAATCTGAGGAAAAAAACAAACAAGCTGAGTGTGGTCACTGAGAGTAAATGTTTCTTACGACTGATCCACTGCTTTTGCAGCACAATGCTTGCACAAACAGACACAGCCTGGAAGAGCAGGGCAAAGCAGACTTGCAAGTGTTAGCAATTATCTTTGACAAGCCTTTGGCGGAAAGGTGAAAAACTGGAACTGGAAATAGTGTCCATTATAAAAAGAGGCAGGAAAAGAAGCCAAGGAACTGTAGGCCAGTAAGTTTATGTTTTAGGCCCAGAAAAACTCTGGAATGAATGAGTGAACAAATGATTACACCTGGACAGGAGTAGTAGCTAGTAAGAATTTGCCAAGAATAAACCAATCTAGTATTCTTTCAAAAGAGGAAAACAGGTCTTTCTGTTTGGGGAAAGTTGAGGAGTTTCACAACTGATGCTTTTTCACTGGCCATTCTCATAAGCAAACTAAAGACACTCCTCAGGTGAAATTAGTTTAGGTGAAAAACTGACCAAATTTTTATATCCATTGAATAGGTAGGATTCTGCCAAAATCAGAAGATATAACTTGCCAAGAAGTTTTCACAGAGGTCAGTCCATGAAGCAAAGAGTAGATGTATTAAATTTGCAGAGGACACAAGGCTGGAATAGACCGCAAAAACTTCTTGAAAGAACTATCATTAAGCACTACCATGACATTTTCCTTCTAGTCCTCTACTGGGAATGACCACCCCAGGAAACACTGGGGGACCAATTTTCTAGTTTATCCCACTACTCTCATTTAGCAAAGACTAGAGACTCGAGGAGTCTTGTTTTTCTCCAGCCCCAGGATGGTACATAGAGAAGACCTCACAGCCCACAGATAACTGCCAAGAGAGTCAGATTTAATCATCCTGAAACCTCAACTCCATCCATATGAGCACTTATGTCACTCGGTCAATAAACTTACAGAGTTGGGGATTTTCTTCTGGTTCAGCCCTGCTCTCATTTAATCAATAACAGAACTCCTGAGGGCTGTGAGCAACCACGGTGCCAGCTGAAGGACTGGTGATGCTCTGCTTTATTTCTGGTTGGTCTTGTTTGAAAAGCAATGAGTAGGGCAGGGAAGGACACGTTGAACAGCACATCTATCAAGAGATTCCTACACGCGGTGTCTGAGACATTACAGTTACATGGTCCTTTGGGGAACCATCTCACACAGTGTGTACATTATGGTTTCTTTTAGAGAAGCTTATGGGAATCATTGAGCTCCGTGTATTAGTCACAAGATGATTAATAAGGACCCAAAGGTTCAAATGCACATACTTCCATGTTAATGAAGCCCTCATGCTTTATGCATGAAGCAGAACACAAAGCTCCGGAAATAGTTCTCTTCAACGTTCTTTCCAATGTTCCCATTTTTTATGCTATAATAGACATTGATTTATTTGAAATCAGCATAAAATATGTACCAGCTCAATAAACCCCAAAGAGGTTCTCAGACTTTCTTGAGTGTCCTCATCAGGCAATAAATCACAGAAGCAATAAAGTACGTTAAATAGCTTAACCAATCATGAAGTGCAGAGCCATCAAATGACTCATTTAAATGCTTGTAGGACATTAACCAAATAAGAGATACTGGAGCCTTTAAACACATATTTCTTTCTCACACTTTCACAATAAGTATGGAGATAGGGCAGTGGAATTCTGGGCCGTACATAAAAAAATTAAAACAAAAAAATTCTTTTCCTTATGTTTGTAAATGAGAACTGCTATACACTCTATTTACTTAGCATATATCTAGTTAAAGTATTTTGTGGTGAACTGCAGTATGTGAAAGCTTAAAACCCTTTGCTATATTTATCTTTGCCATATCCTATAGAAAAAAGGAAGTAACCTTGTCACCTTCTTAAATTAGGGGAATTACAGAGAGACAGAGAGGACAGAGAGGATTAAATCTATAAATGAGCCACCACTGGCATTTTTTAGGGTTTGCCAAAATAATCTAGATTCTTGAGAGTCTTACTTTAAATCTAATGTTAGAAAGATATATATTCCCTTCAGAAATGTAGATTTTCAGTGTCACAGGAAGCCAGGATGGGAGGCAGCTTGCAGGTTAAGACACCTAAATCTGGTCAGCTGAATCAGTGTGAAGACCTCGCTAACTCTGCCAGCTAGAACTTCATTAACTACACCAGGAGCTTAGACAGCAACTTGCAGATATTCATCTTCATTTACATGCCTTATTCTTAACCACTACCACATCCTGGCAGACACCTTCTAGAATCTTCTAGAAACACCCCAAGGTCTTTGGGCAATGACCTGCATTCATGGGGCAGCCAAAAACTTGACTCTAACCAGCTGAGTGATTCCCTTCTTCTGGCTTTATGGGGGCCTTTGAAGTTCGATTCAGGTCAGTGTGGGAGAAGGAAGTTAAGGCTGAAATTCTGCCTCGCAGTGTGGCTGTTTAGGGTCTATTTTAGGTTTAGTGATATTTTACATAGTCTGTAATGAGAATCCAAAGCTGAACCACCTCCTTTTGATGCAGAAAAGGTCTACAGAATATTCAGACAGAATTTCCCACTCTTGCCCTCCCTCAGGTTTATTACGCTTCTTGTTAGACATGTACTTAAGAAATAATATATAACAAATATTTCTCATGTTTATGTTATATGAGTGTGTATTTTAGGAAAATAAAACTATATCTATTCCTGTGTATTCATGGGGCAGAACTGTCAGTAGGTGTTTCAAATACATGTGCTAACCACTGGACAAGATCATCTCCCATCTACTTTCCCGCTCCTGGATTGTGAATTTGCTCTGCCTGGAGAGCCAGTTATCTCAGTGAATATGGGAGTCAGAAAATGAGCTTAACACTGGCACTGATGTTCAGAGAGTTCAGGATTCTGCAAAGACTTGGGACATGAGCCAACATGATGGTACAGTTCCACTCAGGGAAGAGGACGGGTCAGTAGATACGTAGCACTCTGCAGGAAGAAAAAAAAGGTCTGGGTTGAAAGCCAAGGAGAGGATTCAAATGTGGAACTTTCCACATTAACCCTGAAGGCACCAACCCAGGCCTAATTACATTAAAGGAGATACTCCCTTATAATTTCTGTGATAGAGTAATGGTAAAGCCCATAATAAGCAGGTGAAAATAGGGGGAGTTTTCATAGTGTGCCCACTTGTCCCACAGACTGTTCAGCAGAGGGTTTTTTGGGGTTAGAGGCTACAGTCTGTTCACCAGCACACCTATTTTTATTCCTGGATTTTTGAATCTCACCTTAAGCTTATTCACACTTCTGGCTTTTGTACAAGCCTGCAACAATGAATTCCTCTGCAAAATTACATTTTTGATTAAAAAAAATACTTATTTTTGATCTAAACTTGCAGACTGATGATGGTGTTCTCCACTTCCTATCTTCTACAAAATGGAAAACAAATGTTTCTGTTCACTTTCTCCATAACCTTCCATTTCTCCAAGTCTCTACCAGCTGTCTCTTTTTCAACTTCCCATTTTGCAGATACCATAAAATACATACATCTGATCATCATTGACCACTATTCTCTTCACCCTTCCTGATCTCCTGCTGTGTGCAGATCTGCAAAATTTTCAAGAAATGAGCTCAAGGGATATGCATATAATTAAAATATTATTTTTCTGATTCATAGATTAGTCTTTGCTTACTAATTTTCTATCTCTGTTTGCATTTTAGACTGCTGACACCTGTACTCATATTTTCAAAGAGTGACTCCAGGAGCTTTCTCCTGAATTGACAATAGCCTGTTTAGAGCTTCTTATTACTTATGAACACTAAGAACTGCTTCATTTTTCACCAGAGGCCTTACTCCACCTGTGAAAATCATATATTCAGATATAAAACTTAATCCTCTTTCTCAAAAACTAATTTATTTGCTTGTTGCAGAATCAGGGTGCTTGGCTGGAAGCACACCTGAGCAGAGGTGTCCACTTGTTGCACATTTTGTATCCTATGAGCATTGATAGGAGTCCTGTGTTAGCAGTAAGAGACCTGTGACACCAACCTGGAAATAACCTCTGTGTTAACTACATAATGGGTACAGAGTGTGTTCAACTGACTCTAGGATATGCGGGCACATGGGATGGGAGGGGGTAGTCATGTGTGAGAGGACAGAGACATGTTGACGTAGAGTCAGAGAATCACAAAATATCTCAAGTTGGAAGGGTCCCATATGGATTAATTGCAGGAATACCAGCAGCATATCTTGAGCACAAATTCAAGTTTGATTAAAAATGCTCAAGAAGAAAGATGGAGGGAAGAAATATGGTGAACCTCTGGTTTCTTCCCTACCTTGTACTCATCCCTGTTGCCTCATGAAACTGTGCTTCTTGTGTTTCCTTCCCCACAAACAAACCCTCTGCCCTTTCAGAGTCCCCCACTGGCAGCTGCATCCTCGCTCCCTGGCAACCCTCACCCTGCCTACATGACCCCTCATCCAAATCCCTTACCTTCCCATCCCCTTTGAACTTGAAGAGATGTTCTTCCATAGGAGCTGCTCAAAATTAAGTACAGTTGTGCTTTTCTTGTGTGGGTTTGGCTACCACATCCACTACAATCCACTTGCCCATCAACACTTTTCCACAGACCCTCTGGCCTCAGTCAGCTCCTTCTCAGCCTGCCGCTGATCCAGAACTGCTGCTGCGCTTCTCAGTGGGTTTGAAATCATGTCCTCTACCCCAAACTATCTGTGCACCTTTCTCCTCACCTCCAGCCCTGAGGCACCATGACTGACAAAACCACACCTCTTGCCCTGGATCTCTCCATAGAAACCCTTCTGCTCATTGTGGTGGCTTGGAAAGCCTGGTCATCACTACTTTTATGAATAGTCCTTCTGGAAGAGATAGAGATAGGAATAGAGATAGGAGGGGAAAAGGAATATGTCTGAAATTAGGTCTACAGGAGCATCAAGACCAATCTCTTGGCTCCCTGTGCATCACCTGATGAGACCAGTGGTGAGGTCTCACAGTGCAATACCAAAAAAAACTTGGGGCTGAGGGTCTGCTCATGACTACTTCCCAAATCAGAGTAGACCTTGGGCCAAACTCCAGTTCTTTGGGGCTGTAGGTGAACTGACTTAAAGTTAGGAGTAGGTACCTACTGAAGGTCTTTACTGAAGGACTAAATGATCATTGTAGACCCTTTCCAGCTGAATAATTCTATTCTATTCTATTCTATTCTATTCTATTCTATTCTATTCTATTCTATTCTATTCTATTCTATTCTATTCATTTTGATTTGATTCTAAATGTTCCATTAAAGGCTTGATTCAAATTCTCTGAAAATTAGTAGTCACTGCACCCTCCATTCCAGTCATGTTAGCAAAGTTTAACAGGCAAGGCAACGTTACTAATTCTTAGCTTGGGGAAAATTTTCTTGGCACTCGCCATTCTCCTGTCCTTCCAAATGTCTCTGAAGTTTTGGCTGAAGAATTATTTTCTTCCAGACACGGTTTTCTCTCTGAGTGTGTGAGTGTCCATGCTTGTGTGTGTAGGAAACAGGATGAGTTATTGTGGCTTGATTTCTTAGCCAGATCACCAGCTCCATTTGCACAATCACTGTTCATGTTTCCACAGGATTATACAACGCACTGGCCATTCCAACTCGGCTGCAATATTTGGCATGTTGATGATTGACTCCTCCTTTTTCCCAAACATCCCAGAGACTGGCTGCACTCCACTGAAGCCAGTGGAACTACAATAAAATAAAAAGCCAGTGTTGTGGAGCAGAGGAATCAAGCCTATCTGACGACATTTCTTTAACAATCCACTCACTTGGTAGAGCTCAGGTTCTGGCAAGTGACAGCTTGTAGATGGCTCATTATTACCACAACATGACAAGTCAATACCCACTTCTCAACAGCAGCAATGGGACTTGACATGTACCCATGGGCTTTTTTTATTTGATTTATCTAGTTTTGTGTGATAACAAGCCGAGAAGAAAAAAAAACCGAACTAGTTAACCTAAATATTATGCTACAGATAAAATACAGATTTACACGTGCACTCTAAATGTAAAACACAAAGCCTGTTCAAACCACCATGTTGCAGATGAGATTTGCCACCTACTGAAACCTTTAGGCATGAAAAAGAGCACAGAAGAACCCATTCCAAGCTGGGAAAGTGTTGGGCTCCTGCCTCCTCTCCACACAACCCTCATCTGAATGAGTGTAATAGTACAGAAGGAGTTTAGCTGAGCAAACAGGCAGCACTTCAGCTTGGCTTTGTTGTGTTTACCAGTGCCAGGGCAATTTTCAAAAGCACTTCAAAACAGTAGGATGAGCCTCAAGTCAATGCAGCTGATTTCTGATAGATAACTTTAATGTCTCCCTCCTTTCCAGAGGAGGAGCTGTAGAGGGAACCAGTGACAAAGAGCAAAAGTCTGTAAGGTTTTCCCAAGAGCATAGAACAAATGCAGGAAAACATGAAGGGGAAGAAAATAAATCAGGATTCAAAAGGATGCACTGTCCACGGCAGCAGCTCTGAACCTTCAACAAGACATTTTTTGAGCAAGATTTTGGAATTTTGGTGGGCTCTGACCTGCAGTTTTCACTTCCAAAATAACTTGACTTTTCTAAAGTGGTAATTTCATTTTCATGATAATGCTAAACTCAAGCCACATGTGCTTTAATTTAAAGCAGGACTCAGGCGGTGGACCCTGCCAAGAAACAGTAGAGAAACATGCTTATTCTACTAGTTTGCTTGAGGCATTCAGCATTTTTGAATGCCTAGGCAGAAATATAGTTTTTAAATAAGCCAATCCCAGAGAGAGAGAGAGAGGGGTAGAGAGAGGAAGAGAAAGAGCAGAAGAGAGAGGGAGGGATAGAAGATTGAAGTACATGTTTGCATTAAACTTTCTTTGCATTGGGTTGTTAAATAAGAACTGATGAGCTGGCAACAGAGGAAATATTATTTATTACCTTCACTGACTATTTTTTTGACAGTGAAGGGTATTGTCCAGACCCCTTCTCTTTTTCAGACAAAAACTGGCTTGTTAAACTTCATAATGGCAATGGCTATTAGATTGCTTTAAATACACTTTTGGTGGTTGCACAGCTCTTTTTTACTAATTAAATCCCAGGATGAAATCTGTATACCGTCCTTCTGGTGGCATTCTTGGGATTATTTTAAAGTCTCTTGGGAGATTCAGGAAAGCAACCTTGTCTTTTCTTTAGTAGGAGGAAAAGAGAGAGACAAAAAAGAAAAAAAGAGACAAGAAGGAGTGGACAGGGAGGGTGAGAATTCCACCCCCCAGAAAGCCAGAAGACTGAGCTCTTAGATTTGGGGCCACTATGTGTGAGTGCAAATCCAGCTTCTTCTCCTCACTAAAGAGCCTTCTAACTCTTTTATTTGTCAGTAGGAAAAAAAAAATTCCTCAGATCTGCATCAAACTGCATCACCAAGGCAAGAAGCTCTTAATTTCCTGGTAGAGAAAATTATACAGACCTGGATGGATAAAGTCAAAGGTTGTCGGGTCAGATCTTGAATTTTAGTGACTTCTGCTGCATCCTTTTCTTTGTCAGGCTGCCCTAATCTTAGATGTTCACAAAAGAGATGTAGGTGCTTGAGTGCTTGACATGGGGCACCAATGGTTGCATAAAAACCACCAATCCTCCCCCCAGACAAACTGACTGACTACTGTGAAAACATGTTTAATTTTATTGGCTTCCAGACACTTACACTAGAGGTGCTCTTGCTTGTGCCTCTTGGGGATTTTCTTCAGCTAAATGTGCACAGTTAATAATTACAGGAATTGGGAATGGCAATAGCCACTGCTGTGTTACTGTCCCAGCTGTCTGTATCTACCCCACAGTGGCTTGGAACTGTGCAGATAACACAGAGCACATGATACAGGGGTGGTAATTGGAGACCTGTTCTAGCAGTTATTGGCCAAATATGCTTATTTTAAGCAGTCCCATTCTGGTGGCCTTGACCTGACCCTTCTGTTCTGTGACAGAAGTACAGCTTTAATCCTTCAGTCAGGGTTTCCTCCTCTGCTTCCCTCAGCCCTGACCCCAAATGTCCTAAGTGGTTAAATCCTGAGCTTTCTGATCTGTGTTATGGTCCCTGTAGGTGTCCCTTACCTGGGACACAGCTATTTCCAGCCAAGAAATCTTTCCAGCATGCCAGTTTCACAGTGCAGCATCAATTTTCTGTTCCCATAGTATCCGACCACGTCTTAAGTGGAAGTGGGGTCAGTGTGACAGATGTAGCTGGGTTCAGGTAAAAGTCCTGACAGGCACCAGGTGCCTGCTGTCATAATTAAAATAAACCCCACCCTCATAGGTAAAACCCCAGTGATCCACACTAGTCTACTCAAGACAAGTTTTTTAAATCCCTTTAAATAATAACTGATGTTCTCAAACAAAGTGCGGTTTTCATCTTAAAGAAAATAAAAGGTGTTCTAACAAAGAAGTTCTAATTTTGAAAGGCTGAAAGTTGCTTTTCAAACAATTCTTCCCTGGCCCTGGAACAGGCAGCCCTAAGACCGTTGTTTTATGGTGAAATATCTTCAGTAAGAAGTATTTAGAAAAGGAACCACAATGCCTCAAGACAGACATGATTCAATGATTTCCCAAAACAGGGATTTTAAATAAATATTGCATTACATCTTTCTGGTTTTGCTTTGTTTTTATAAGCCATCAGTAACATACATGCAGCAGCTTCCAGGAAGGATGTGCAGGTAGTGAATTATCCATAAGAAATGACCAGGGGCTGAAAGCTCAAAGCTTCCCTCTTTCCTTGAATTACCTGGCTGGCAGGCTATAACAAACATACATGCCACCCACACACTGTTTTAAAAGAGCATTATTAAGGTTGCAAATCAATTCTTAACTCAAAAATGAACCTTAAATCATTCTCCTTGTGTGTATGAATTATATAATTCTTTAATTAAATGAAAAGCTTGTATGTTTTCCACCACCTCATATAGAGTGGATGGTGCTCTCCTAATTCAATATTTTGTTCTCTGCTTATTATCTGAGGTGTGACCCCAGGCCTTATTTACAGTAAAAATCTCATTCTGAAGACAGAATTATTAATTTCCTTGTGGCTTCTCCTGTGGGGCTCATCACCACAGGATTCAAAGGACTCAAAAACATTCACTCATGTCTTCCCAAAACAGAGGAGGGGATGCTGTAGTCCTTGCTGGTTTGTCAGAGAAGCAAAGCACAGGAGGATGGAAAATGGGATTTGAGGGGACACAGTATGAGACATGCCCTGATCTTGGCTGTAGTTGAGAATGACAGCTGCTGCTGCAAGTCAGAATCCACAATCTTATCAGATACCTGGAAGATGAGAAATGCAACGTTAATGACTTGTAGGAAGAATTTGGCTTCAGTGACCAAAGATGGGTTAAACAAACACCAGGATAAAAGTGAATCCAACTGAACTAATTTAACCGAGACCATCCATTCTTGTCTTGCAGCCTTCATTTTCCAGTCTTCTCTCACCCTTTTTGTGCTTTGAAAGCGCTGAGAGCAGGACTGAAAATGTCTTTCATTCAGGATGTCAGGTCTCAGAGCAGACCCTCCTTGCACTGAGTGAAGCAGAGGGCAGTGGGAAATGCAGGAAGTCCTCAAGCCAATAAAATCTGTATGAACACCACTTAGACACAAGAAACCAAACTGAACTTGCACAAACCCATTAAAATTCAATGATTCCTAATTTTTGCATCATCCTGCAGTTAACATTTACTGTTTTATTTCCCAGGTTTTTAAGAATCCAGTCTGAAAAAATCGACTTGGCCAAAGGAATTATGCTCTTGGCACCCACAAGGGCAATCAGCAGGGCTGGAGCCTCTCTAGCACCCTCTTGGACTTCTTCACTTGAGATAACAGAAGAATTGGGCAGAGGAAGACTTTGGGGAGGTTGCTTAATGTCTTCAAAACTGTGTGAATTGTGGTTTTTCAAAAGCCTGAAACTTGGCCAATTCTGGGCAGATTCTCACAGGGAATGCAAAAGACTCATCTCAACTATAGCAGCCAGCCAGCTGTAAAAAAGTTGATTCCCATTAGAAATCAAAGGCAATTGTGTCCAGAGCTTAATGCCAAAAAATAATTTAGTCTTCTTGCAAGTGGCTATTTCACCCTAAATTTCTCTAAAAAGGAAAAAAAAATCAAATATAAACTAACAACTAAAAGGGAACATTTTGGTTCCAACAGAGAATCTTGGGCAAGACACAAATAATTGGAAATTAGAGTGTTTTAATAGTATTTGTTGTGCAATTCTAAAAGTTATTGTGACAGAGAATAAGTTTTTCTTTCATCTGGAATGAGGACATAACCTGAAAGATGATACGTCACATCTCTTACCTGTGCTTTGTTTGCTTGAAGCAGTGCAGATGAATCAGAAAATGTGATCCATTTATCAGGTGGTTCAGTATCTCTGCTTGACTCTCTAGTACTTTGACTTCTCTGGTAAAAATGTTGAGAGGAATATATGCAATAAAAACCTCAGATCATTACTACATCTACTCCCACTCCCACTCCTGGATGAGACCGTAAGTCAGCCAAATCCTTTATGGTTTCTAGTAATTGGTTTAATTTTCAGAGGTGTGAAAAGATTACAGTACCCTCATATTTGACTAGCACAACTAGAAAATTAAACATCTTTGCTGCTCAAATAGGAGCTGAGTTGCCGAACTGGAAACCCTGCGATTGAAAATGCTTGACCTTGTTTTTGAGATGTTCAAGGCATTATCTTGTCTATACTGAGCAAAAGCCAATGAGAAATTTAAGTGTTTTTTGGTGCCTGGCCAGGTAACTCTATGGTAGGTCAGGGGCTCATTTATTGTTGGTTGTTGTCACTAGGATTCCTTCTAAAGAGCAAATGTCACGTGCTGTAGGACACAGAGCAAGGATCAGTCCACCCACACCCAGGTGTGGCACCTCCCTTAGCCCATCAGCCGCCTGCCAAAATCACCATACAAATGAGACCTACCCTGCACACAGCAGACAGAGCAGGGAGCAGAGGAGTGCCAGGAGGTATTTGCAGGTGGAAAAGGATAACATCTCCCTGTGGGGTCCTGGTGCTTGTTTTTGAACACGTTGCTCAAGCCTAGCACAGGCTGGGGTGCCTCTGCTGGATTTTTTGCAGCCAGAGTGGTGGCTTTCCCAAACCTGCATACAGAGCCAGCATGGAAGTCACCTGGGAATGGCTTTGGAACAAGTGGCTGGAGAGCCCGAGGTTGGCCATTTGGGTATTACTTTCATTTACATTCTTCTCATATGCCAGCTGATTATTATTGGATGTGTAAAGCATGTTGTTGACGGCAGCTGGCTGGTAATTGGGTGGGGTTAGAGAGCATTTTTTAAAGAAATCTTTTTGGTATTTTGTGACAGAAATGAGACTTTGTTACAAAATCCCTCTTTTTTATCTTGGTGAAAATAAAACACTCCCAAATTCAGATTAAACACATCAAGTGTTCTGCATATTTTCCCCATGAAGCAGTTTGCCAAAGTATCTGAATTTTGAGTAGTAATGTGTTTTTTACCCCCACTTTTTCAAGTTGAAGCCAAGCAAAAAAAAAAAAAAATATTTTGCCCAGTACTAGCTGGGAGATCATTCAGATAGATGCTCTGTCAACAAGATCTATAGAATTTATCCCCTCGGGTGTTATATCTGTGTTTCTCAAGCTCTACTATATCATAGCTTGCAATATCCTTGGAAAAACCATAGCTAGACCACTAAATTAATCAGGTGTACTTGATTTTTGCCCACTGGAACTGGAATAAACAAAATAAAACTAATGTCTAAACCAGAAAACTGCATGTCTCTCTGATGGATTAGGAAATCCAAGTATGGTTTTTTAAAGCATGAACAATGGAGAGCTGACATTGCAAAAGGCCTGATAAATGATACTATATTGTTTTATTTTCAGTGCTTTCCACCATTGCCCACTTGCTTCAAGCCCTAAAGACCAGTTCCATTAAAGGAAATTTTGATATTAGTGAATGCAACATCTTCCAATGGAGCTCAATGATTTATTTAGTCACTCTGTAATTAAAACCCCTCAATCTGGATACCACATTCTGTGAAGGGCCTTACTAGACTGTTCGATTATTTGTAAGAAGAATCATTCATGGTATTAAAGAGTAAACTTGTGCTAGCAGTGAAATATTTAAGTCACCTGGGCACTCAAAAGTTTTTTTGGCAGTCATCTGAATTGATTCTGCCAGGATGTGCTCCTGAAAAGTAATGGAATAAAAAAAAAAAAAAGACCCCATTGTTTTAATACATGGTTATAAGCAACCAATAAAATAGTCCATTTTTTTTACCTCTGTAACACTTGCAAGTTTAGCTCTGTAAAGGTTAAATAATTGGTTTAACCTGATCCCTCTATGACTCTCCTCTACCTTGTGGGAAAACTCCTGTAAGCTTATTGTAAACATAATTATGCTGTGTGGGCTTTTCATTAATCTACCAAAAAACCACAAGATGACATGCATCAGACTGGTTTTTTTTTTTCTCTTTCTGGAACTTGCCTCTACTTGCAGTTGCAGCAAGATGCTTATTTGTATAGTCTGAGCTCTTTTGCAAATGTACCGTGAACAAAATCTTTGCTTTTTGCATTCTGAGAATCAAACAGAAGTCATCCCAGGGTTAATTATGAAAAGTTTAATACAGACCCACCTCTGTAGCCATTACACAATGGAAAGAAACCTCTCACCATCCTATTCTTGGGCTTTGTTGGCAAGTCAAGCATTAATATATGATTTAAGAATGTGAAATACAAGGAGTGGAAGTTACTTTCAGCAATAATGCTGACTGAAGAGACACATTGCACAGTGTCTTGGTGGCAGGATAGCCTACTGATTTACATGCAGTTTGCAAGCTCCCAGGTGAGGATCCTCTACCTTCCATGTGGCAGGCAGCTGTCTTCCTACACTGATGCCAAGAGACCCAAAATTACTACTCCAGAGCCATCTGAGCACCCAGTCAAGGTTATTCTGCAGGGAAGCAATTGGGACATCTGGGAGCTATTGGCTTCTCCAGCTCCTAAAGACTTTTGGAAAGCACTTTCTGCTTTCTAAAGTATGTGATAAATATCTGGTGGCTCTTTGGGGATTTTAGGTCAAGATATTTGGAAAGGAATGGCTTATTGTGCTGGGTTTGTGGTGGGTAACATGGACTTTTAGAGTGTGTTCATTAAATATAGGTTAAATTCAAGAATATCCCAGTTTGCACATATCTAGGCTAGTTGGGCTGTCTTCCTCTTCTTTCTCCTTTTCCTGTCAACCACACAGGGTTATTCCAATAGCCCAATCTCTCCCATATTCTAACAGTTGCCTGTTGTAGAGTAGCTGATGAAAGACCAGAGCTGGAAATCACCCTGCAATGTAAGACCCATTTCCCTTCACTGTCTTCATTTACTAGGAAAAAAACCAAAAGATTGTAACACTTCTTAAGTTGCCTAAAAGGATGTTTGGAACACAAAAGGATAACATTGGTAAAAGAGCTTTAAATAGACCTGTTACATATGGCTTTAAACTGAAAGAGTGTAAAATTAGATGGGCTATTACGAAGAAATTCTTTATTGTGAGAGTTGTGAGATACTGGCACAGCTTGGGCAGAGAAGCTGTGGATGCCCCATCCCTGGGAGTGTTCAAGACCAGGTTGGATGGAGCTTGGAGATGAAGGTGTCTCTGCCCAGGACAAGTGGTTGGAACGAGATGAGCTTTAAGGTCCCTTCCATGTCAAACTGTTCCAGGATTCTATGATTCTATAATGTACTGAAATAACAGGTACAGATCCTTTCTTGTCTCCAAAGAGAAGGTGCAGCCAGTGCTAGAATATGCTTTACAAAGTGAGTTTGTCAGCGTGGCCTTTCACAGACAGCAGGACTCCAGAGTGGTTGTGCCTGAAGCAGCTCTGATCCCAAAGCAGCAAGGGGCTCTCAGAGGGCAGCCCCGTGCTGTCAGCACACTCAGGGATCTAACAAAGGCACTCAGCTTTCAAATCTGGGCTGATTCCTCTCCAGATGAACCACTGCAGCTCTGCCTGCAGAGGCCAGTGCAGAAAACCCCACAGCTGGTGCTCCTGGCGTGGGAGCAGGGCAGGAGCCACCTTGTTCACAGCATCCAAGACACATAATCCAGATCAGCTGCTGGGACACAGATGCTGCTTCCAACCCTACATTACTGAGGTTTAGGTAAAAGCAGAAAATAAACTCTAAAAATACTCT
>VXBQ01002739.1:217387-346853 GCA_013400175.1 Phainopepla nitens | reverse complement strand
TTTTTTAATCCCACATTTGAGATTCAGAGGTTGGGCTGCAGTTGATATTGAAACAACATCCATATCATCATCAGTAGACAAATAAGGAGAACACACAAGCTTCCAGTCTGCCAACACTGCTACAGCCCAGGTGGATAAGGTGGGGACAGAAAACTTTGCACTTCAGGACCTTCCTCTGCAAATCAAGGTATTTAGGTCTCCCATCACGTCCTAAAGCTGTGGGCCAGAGTTGTTAAGTGGGAATTACAGTGCCTGTGAAACAGCACGAGAGGAAAAATCGCTGTTGTGGATTTTTTTTAAAAGAAATCCTGCCAAACCAAACTAAACTTTTTCTGGCACAGCAACAGACCTTTTGGATAAGGGAGAAGCATAGATGTTTTATCTTGCCTCTAATAAGCTTTTGATATTGTTTAAAACACTATTCTTTGGATCAAGTCAAAGGGATAATAAATGTGAGAGGAGAAATTGCTGAGAAACTAAAGGCTGCCAATACTACACTCTCTACCAAGAAATATGTCAAGAGCAGTAGTCTCCTGTGGTAATATTGAATCCCCTCATGAATTAATTGGTGATAGAGGAGAGAGAAAACTCATTAAGTACAAGGTTGATAAATTATGCTGGCATCCAAAAGTGAATTCTGAAAGTATATTCAAGGACCAGAGTAGAATTAAAATAATTTTCACAAAATAAAGAAATGATTGGTAAAAAATAGGATGCTATTTGACAAGGACAGTAGGGAATCTTATTAATAAAATGTGATATACTTCTGCTTTACTTGGTTTGGCTAAATTTAAATTGAATTACTCTGTTCATTTTAAGAGAAATGTAGTCCAGTGGCAGAAGACACACAAAAGTCCAAGAAGAACAGTTAAAAAGGCAAGAAAACATGACCTATAAGTGGAAGGAATTAGGATTATGTTTGCTTTCCTTTAGAGAAGATTGCAGGCAGATAAGATACTGTTCTTCACAGATATGAAATTCAGAGTAAAGAGGAAGGGAATAAAATATCCTCAAATCCTAGTGCAGGTAGAACAAGAAGTAATAGGTTTAAATTTCAACAAGAAAGATTTAGGATAGCCTGTGGGAAAAAATGTAAACATAAATGTAATTAAGTACTGGGATGGATTGTTTTGCAAGGCTGTGGAATCTCCAGTACAGGAGGTGTTCAAAAACAGGTAAAACAAGCATTTGTTGGGAATAATACAGCTATCACTTACCTAAGGATGGTTTCCCACAATAGACTACATGACTTTCCAAGGCTCCTTCCATCCTTTCACAATTTTGACAGGAGAGTAAGCTATAATGTGTTAACTACAGCACTGTAAATCTGGAGCAGAGCTCTAAGAATATCTTTATTTCTACTCCTAATATGTGACATCATTAAAATTCTTTTTTTTTTCCAATAGTCTTCCTAACGTTTAATTGCTTATCCTCTAAGTTATTGCATTGTACTTCTAAGTATCTTTGATTCAAAAATGTCTTCTGTGCAGGTTTTCATATAACCAGTTATATGGATCAGTAAGATATCAGCTAGGGTATAAAATAACATGAGTGGGTTAGCAGAAAATGATCATCATTTCTTAAAATCCCCACTATCCTGAATAACAATTTTATATGAACACTAAGGATTTCTGCATTTCCTTCACCTTTAAGACATCTTTTCCATAAAAATATTCCAGTTGAGAAGAATAGCTTTAGCTCCTTGATAATACTGTTCATGTCTTAAATTACATTGCTTAGTCATTCAGTCTCTCTTGAAAATTCAACTTACTACATAGGAAACACTTGACAATTCCATTGTGCTGGAGCAGCAAAGTCAATATAATAAGTACAAAGAAGATTCAACCCACAAGGCAGGACAAAACCATGACAGAGTACCCCCAGGATTTTCGCAGACCTTGGCAGAAGTATAGAATTCAAAAGGCAATGCATTTTTATAATATTAAACAGGATGTGACTTCAGTATTAGATATATATATATGTAGATGTGCCTTAGTTGAACATTAGTATCTAACAATGTTCCTTGGATGAACTGAATATGGTCCTTGTCTGCATGATCTGGAGCTCATGCCATAAATGAAATTCCTCTTCTCTTGAGGACTGCTTGCATATTTGAGTGACTGATTATTGTGAAAACAGAAAGAGATGTCCTGCCCTGAGCACTTATGAGGAGTGACTCTGAGGAGCAACTCTGAGGAGCAGGGTGGATGCCAAACACTTTGCAGTTTCTTTTCATTTTGGATGCAGTACTGGTAGATTACACTTAGCATGTATTTTGAAACTAATTAAGTTTGACTGTTTATAATGTATCTAAAAAGGCAAATGTCTAATTTCCACTTTTTAATATTCCAGTTTAATCTTTTCCATAGCAGATTGCTAGTGAAAGCACTTAAACTAGAAAGACTATGACGCATCATCTCAAGAAATAAAGATAAGGCTAATTTTTTTCCCCACATTTGCAGAACTTTTTTCCATACACTTCTTTGGATTGAAAAGCCTCATCTTTGGGACACATACCACAAAGCAGAAGGATAAACCAAAATCTTCCGTGGCTGTTATTGCAGCATGTTGCAGGAATCCCCTAAATCCCTTGTGACAGAGCAGAAAGCATTGAAACAACATTTCAAAGGAAATAAATCCTGCAGAATGTACTACCTCAAAATGAACCTCACCTAGAGTGGCTTCCTAGACCTTAGAGGTGTTCAGTTGCTGTTTTTCATAAGCAGCACTTTGATGCCCCCTGTTTTGCCTTAGGTATTGGCTATAGATCCTGCTGGCTTCGGGACTGTGCTTTTAAGTCAGCGCAGGCATTTTCCACTGACTTTACTGGTCATGGGATCAGGCCCTATAAGAACATATCCAACTTTGTGAGAATTTCATTAAACCAATGCACATGGGTCCAGACCATCTCAGCTGACTCTGAAACCTCCGAAGGTGAGGTATGCAGGCACTTAGATCAGGCTCCCTGATGCTGTCAGATTATTTCTCTTTTATAGATGATTTAGGAAACATTGAAGAAGAATACCTACATTCAACACATCATAGAGGTAGGATGAACACACCTATGTAACACCTGTGCAACTGAAAACCCAACTAGGAGCTGAGAGATGTGGAATCACAGAATGGTTTGGGTTCGAAGGACCTGACCATGGGCAGGGACACCTTTCACCTAGACCAGGCTGCTCAAAGGCCCATCCAGCCTGGCCAGGAGCATTTCCAGGGATGGGACAGTGGTCACCACAGATGCTACTGTCTCTCTGAAGTAGACCTAGAGGAATTCTCTGAAGGAACTTGTAATGCTTTTGCTAGTCATGCAACATTTTATCATAGAAAGAAATTTTTCCCTAGTGCTGAATGCTTTCAAGATATGACAGCCCCTGTGATTTGTTAATATTTACTATTTTGATTAGTTTAATGCTTTAACAGATACAAGGAGAACCAAGGGGGAAAATTACATCCAACCATGGCCAGAGATGAAAGACGCTGTAATTTAAAATAAGAAATAACATCTCAGACCCATTGTCTTTAGCTTCTGTATTGCCTCTAAAGGCTTATCCTTTTGCAAACCCCTTGCCATAAATTAAATACCTTCTTCACCAACTGTAAGAAGGAAAAGATGATTTTGAAAGCTGTTCTCCACTGGAAGTCATAGAGAAAATGTGTATTCCAGCTGGACATAAGGTTGTGTAGGACAGGGACCAGGAGCCAGGTGCTTTGGGGCTGCAATATCTTGATTCTGGTCTTGTCATCTCTGTGATACATTGAACATTCTGAGCTAGAGAAAGGCAGCCTCTCTTTTTTTAAATGCAAATGCTATAAAAATTAACTCTCATTTATAATACTGACTCAGCACAGTTTTCTGATTAATAAAAAAAGTCCTGTCTTCCTCCAACATATTGATTGCTCTCAAGAGTAAAACAATTGAATACTCCCTTATCATCAGGAGTGAAGTCATCTAAATTTTGCTTAAGGATGCTCACACTATTTGTCTCCAGATCCTTTGAACCAAAATCCTTCCTGGCTATTTATTCTTTGCCTAAAACAATGCCTCCTTCAATTCTTATGCTGATGTCATCTGAGGCATTCAGGATGTGCTTACAAAAACTGATGGATTAAACCTCACAATGACCCTGGAAAACAGAGAATTATTATATTTCTGACTTGGTAGAGCGGGGAATTGAGATGGAGCAAAAAAAAAAAATCTCTTTAGCAAAAAGACAGCTACATACAGTCTGAGCAGTGGAAGGCCTCAGCAAACAGTCATTATTTGTTCTCTGGACTTCAAGTCCATTTTCTAGCAGTAATACAACACTTTCCCTCCCTTTTGTAATACTTTCCCCTCTTCCTTCGAACATCTGTCCTTGAACCTCCCGCCTCGCGTAAATGCATTATAATCCTTAGTTTCAATATTTCATTCAAGTCATCCCATAAACAGACACTTTCAAGAGTAAATAATTCCATTTTGAATCACCCCCTTTTGTATGTGAGTCATTCTTCCCATGTATCATATTTGCAGTCAGATGTTTTGTGCCTTCCAGCTGAAAAGTACCTCTGGTCTCAGTAATTATTTAGGAATCAGTATCTGCTTTCTATATATTAGTGAGGGAAAGCTTCCAGATATTCTCAGATGTTTTCTTGCATTTTCAT
Organism: Phainopepla nitens; assembly: GCA_013400175.1. Taxonomy (NCBI): domain Eukaryota; kingdom Metazoa; phylum Chordata; class Aves; order Passeriformes; family Bombycillidae; genus Phainopepla; species Phainopepla nitens. The sequence goes on along the minus strand of VXBQ01002739.1, from coordinate 342,206 downwards.
CATAGCCAATTCAATAGCAAATCTGATTTTTATTCATATTCAGAATAAGCATGTCAAGTTTTAAATCCCAGTACAGTCTTTACTGCAACTCTGTATTATGTATTCCATTTATCCCATGTTTCCATTGTCTTCAAAAAGCACCGGATCAGGGAGGAATAGAGCTGAGATTTTGGAACAGGTTTTTATTGGCATAAATAGAGTGAGATATCTAACCTGAGGCAGTTTGCATGCACAAGTGTCATGGCTGTTCAAAGCCTTTGGGGATTTGAAAGTCTCTTCCGAATGCCCAGTGCAGTAAAAGAACCAGATCCACTCACACTTTGTGGGAAGTGTGTCTGGATGGGATGGCAGTGCAAAAGGGAGTGTGTGCTGTAAACTCCCACCTGAATTTGCTTCACAGCAGCTGTCCTGTGTAGAGAAGCCTCTGAATTTATAGCAAAGGCAAATAATTGTGTTCACCACTCTGCTGTTTGGTGTGATCGTATTAGATTGGACATTGGAGTTCAAAATTAAGGTCTTGCCATCCTGGTGGCAAAGTCTGGGTATAATTATGATATTTCCAGTGTCTATGTGAAACAGTACATCATGGTCTTTGCAATAGTCTGTGAAATTATTCATGTCATGTCTGTGTCCTGCTTTCTGCCCTGTTTTGTTTTTAAACCTAGGAAGAGAATTCACTTAAAGCTTGACGTTTTGGAAAAAAGAATAAGGATTGATCAAATTCAGCAGAGTAACAGGACACTTTTCCTGAAAGTTTATGCGGGATTTTGACATCTAGAGAGAAAATTATTTCTCTTTTCTTTTAAGCCTCTTTCTGATCTCAGGAACTGAAGCTTCAAGGCTTTGGGCAGGTGAATGACGTCACAGTCTACTCCAGGAGCACCCTGCAGTGACTGAAAGGACACTTGGCACACTCATAACTCCTTCCCCATCCACGTTAATGGAGTATCCTCAGCTCAGGTTGGCCTTGGTGACTCAGCCCAGAAAATCCCCATCCCTGTAGTCACAAGTATAGGAAAGGCTGACTAATTAAATAATTCTTCCACACCATTTTCCAGGTCCTTTTGGAGCAAATGAAACAGAAAGAAGCCCCAGGTATGCCTGAATTAAGAACAGCAGGGTTCAGTATTTGGTACCCATTTGGAGGGAGGGGAAAGTGAAACAAGATAACAGAGGCAGATATGCAAAAAATTGCCTTTGGCATCAGGGAGTCAACAGATAATGAAATGTAGCCCAGGAGAAATGTGGGCAGAGGGAATTTGCTTTAGCTTATAGCTGGGATTAATTTGTGTTGTTGTGGTGTTCACACATCTGAGCCCACCTGACAGAATTCTACATCTCTCCATGCCTCAGTAGTAACTACACAGTTATTTGTACATGTAGATTAAATGTACATGTCTAAGAAAGGTTATAATGGTCCAGCTGGTGTTTCTAGAGCCTGTTGTTACTTTGTCATATGTTTGGTGCCTGGTGATAACACCTGGTGTAGTTCAGGTGAGACAAGCACAGTGTAGGCTCAGTCAGGGAGCCAGTCCATTCCCCACTGCCAAGCAGAGGTTATGTCAAGGATTTGACTGATCAACCATGATTTTTGGTTGATCCATTTTCAGCAAGTATCTTTTGCATCAGCAAAAAAACCCCAAAAATTTAAGTCCTTTGCATCACAAATAGGTGATCACAAATAGGTGAAAGCAACTGATGTCTGTCCAGCTCTCACAGCTAGGCTTGAGCTGTGCAAAAGCTGTGCTGAAATCCATGCTCTGCCCACCTCACAATTAAGATTTGAACCTGCACTTTCCTATTTCTCTGGAAACTTTCCTAGCTGTTAATTGTTTGTGTGTTTTTCACCAAGGGACTGTACCTGCCTAGCTCAACTTGGTGCCCTGCTGTTTAAGTACCTGTGTACATGTTAGTCCTCCTACAACAACAGCTGCTCACATGGCCAGTAGGAAACAACAACAACAACAAAAAAAAAACCCAAAAAAACCCCAAACAAACAAAAAGAACTGTAGGAATCCAGGCAAGTTCTAGTCTCTTCTTTAAGGTCTGTAGAGGAATTGATATCTGCAGAAGAAACACTCTCATGACAGCTGGGATCTCCCTGCAGACAGAGTGAAGGTGCAGGGAATGGATCTCATCAAAGACAGGCATGACCAGGAGCCTCTTTGGTTTTTGCTCATTCATGCCTTGCCAGTTCTGCTCACTTTGATGATAAAATTCCTTCTCGCTCCAATTTCAAGGAAATGGGGAGAAAACACACAAAATACTTTGGAAAATGTCACTAAGGCTATTAGAACAATTTTCTGTTAGGAGGCAATGTTTTGTCTCTAAGGGGGATTTGCAGTGTTTCAACCAATACTAAATAGAAAACTAAACCAACCTGTCACTAAAAGTAAAATGTTGACTCATGTTGACATTTGAGCCGAAACTCGTAACAGGCCTTGGGAAGAACAGCTAAGATCTCCTCCATCTGCTTCCTATCTGGAGGGAGAGGTTATTAACTTTGCTTTACTTCTGACTATGATAAAAAAAAAGATGAATTAGCACCAAAAATATAAACCTGAGTTAAATATAATAAGTCTCCCCATATTTATAGTGTCTCTCACAGAGAAGTAAACTCTTCATAAAACTCTCAATATTTCCATAGAATCACAATGCTCATTCTTTAAACTTTAATTAATCCCATTCTAAGAAAGAAAGAATTCAAAGTATTCTTAGTGTTAAGTGTGGTGAAGTGGGGAAATGCTAAGAATTCTGCTCCAGTAACATTCACTGTTTGCAACAGCTAAAATAACAACACCCAAACTCATGGACAAATCTGACATGGAGACAACTTTCCTGTAATTGATGCCCTGTAGCTGATGATGCAGAGGACTGTAAGTTCTGAGAGCTGCAGATGATGCACATCAGCTATGTTGAGGAGACAACCTAGGAATATTAAAACCTGAAATACACATAACAAGTGACAAGCTAATCAGTCTTCCATAAAACTTAACAAAGCTCTCCAAAGACTTAGTCTTAAGCAGAACATCTCTCTAAGATATCTGTCAGGGAAAAAAATAAAGAAGACCCATTTCCACCACATTTTTGAAGGTTAGAAAATACAGCACATCTACTAAATCCGGGAATATATGACCACACAATGGTAACAAATTGTCAGTCTCAGAACCTTAGTTTCCCAAACTCTGTTGGAGGTGAATGAGACTCATTTCCAAACTTTTCAGCTAGGATATTTTATTTAATGGGTTTTGTTGTGTGGGAACTGATTAAGACCAGTGATATGATAAGGTCTGCCACTTAATTGGGAGATGGTTTGACTTAATGAATTTGAGCTCAGCCACTGCCAAGTGCTATCAGAGGGTGAAATCAATGTATCAAAAAGCCCCACCAAACCTTGTGTTATGGAAATGGGTGGCAAGATCTGGCTGGATCAGATTCTGATGGACCTAATGTGAGAATCATATGGTGAGGTTTTGTGGTTGGCCTTATGCAGAGAGTCAGTCTAGGTAATCTGAATGATGCCTCCTGGCCACAGCAGATACTAAACAAAGGGATGTTTTGATCTCTCTGTTGTTTAAAACTTATTTCTTGTGTCTGTTTTTGCACTGTAAGTGCAAGGTATCCACTTGCACTCATATTTTTGAGCTCTTAGCTACTCTAATCAAGATCCTGCAACTGTTGTCTTTGGGAATGGACCTAAATATATTCAAAAATGTTTGCAGGAGTAGGTATTAATCAGAGCAACCCTTTCTAAAAGGACTGCTTTTAATTAAATTAATTATGCTTCTTTGTATTTAATTAATTCCATGCTTCAGGGTTTCACTGGAGGCCTAGAGAGGCCAGGAAGATTTTTTTTTCCCCACCTTTGATGAACAACTTGGCTGCTGATTTTTGCTGTTTATTTTTTCCCTATTTTACTCAGATTTGTCAGAGGTTGGTGGCCCTCTGACATGGGACATGAGGTCAGGAGCACTGCTGCTTCCCTCTTGATATCTTTTTGCTCCTGTGCTCAGGTTTAAACCACTCAGCAGTTACAGGGACAGAAAAAATCTTCTCCATATCAGATTTGCAACAGTTTTGTGCATTGGGTGGATTCCTTGGGCATTTTCACCTGGCCAGTGAGGTGCAATTGAAATTGCCAAAATCAGTGATGATGACTTGAGTCTGCTCTGGTCTCATTATGTGCAAAACTATAGTTTTAAGGTTATTTTGCTTTCTTGCACTATAGATCTAATTGTTAACTTTTTTTTTTTCCCTGAGTTTGGGCAATGTAGCCAATGAAGTTTGGATTTGTGCAGAGAAAAGGCCCGTGGGGGACCTCCCAGGCTTAAGCATCTGCTACATCTTTGCTCACAGAAGCGTAGATTCTGTTACCCGGGGGATGCTCTCCAGTCTGACATCCCTGAGATAAATGAGCCTGAAGTCAGAGCTTAAAATTGGGAAAAATGCATCTAACAGAAGGCAAACTACACAAATGACAACTAGCCATGAATTTAACAATATTCTTATGCTATGCTCAATAAAGATAGGTGATATATTTAAGAAATTATAGGCTCTCATTACAGTTTATAGCAGCCACCATCCTATTAAGGGCTTCAACACTGATCCATGCAGCAGAGCTGTCCCTGGCTGCAGAGGGAGAATTCAGAGCAGAGCCAAGGATGGAGGGTGGGATTTCCTCATGGCTGGCATGAAAACAAGCAGGAGAACATTTCTTGTCCTCCCTCCGCATGACAGGGCTGCATCAGAGTGCTCAGCTTGAAAGAAAACCTTGTGATGAGAGCTGGAACAACACGGTATCCAGGCATGGATAGGGATTTGTGGTGAACATAATTAATTAGGACTGTGACAAACTATTCAGAAGGGACCCAAAAGCCAGTTTTGCAGTGGGACTAATATATTGATAACAAAACATAGCTGCTTTTTTTTTTCTTTAGAAATAAAGCATGTTATTTATCAAAGGGTTTAAATGTGGGTTTTCTACTTTGCTTTTGATTTGGCTTTTTTGTTTTGATTTTTTTGTTTGATGTGCATCAACAGAGACACATACATGAGAAAGTCCCAGAGGAAAGGTCAACATCCAAGACTACCTTGGGCGTGAATAACACAGAGATGGAATTGCAGAAATGCCTTAAAATCATTCTATGTCTGTACAGGACAAAGCTTGGTTCCCACTGGGATAACTGAGACTAAAGCCAATGCCCTTAGACTGAGGAGCAGGGGTCTCCTGGAGCCTTGGGGTCCAGGCCAATGCTCTGGTTGTCCATGTAAGAGATGTAAGGAGAGAGCAGCATAAGTCCTCAACAGTCCATTTTCTGGGTTCTGCCCTGTGGAAGCCTTAATTTATCAGGCAGGTCTTGCTTTGAGTTAAGCCTGGGACCAATGTCACTAGATCTTCTCAGAATCCTCCCGCCTTCAGGTAGAGAGGATGACAGAAATGTTCTGACACGAGTGCTCTGTGGTTCAGCTCACAAACTGAGTTGAGATTGCAAATGCTGTGATGAGGCTCAATGTAGAGTGTTCCAGGGCTTGCTTAAGATCAAAGGCTGTGTCATTTTTCTGCCAGAAATATTGGTCTGTGGGGGAAGGAAAATGATTGCTATTAGTGCATCCTGTCAGGTGTGACTTGCAGGGGTGTTGTGTCCTTAGGGCTCCCTATCGAAAAAAAACAACTTTTCTGGCTCAAGTGAATTTTCTGCAACAAGGGTAAGGAGAAAGATTTCTTATTTCCTGGGCTGAATTGTCCTCTGGTGAAATGTATATCTACCATTGTGGTAGAGACATCTACCTCTGTGGTACCTCCTCTGACATGGGACTTGAAAATATTCCTTGGGAAAGCAAAATCCCCTGTTGCACACCCATATCTGCTGGGGAAGGAGTGACACAGAGCAGATGACAAATGCCAGTGACATGTCTCGGTGGGCTGCTGGAAGGGGGTCATGCATTGTGTGAGGAGCCCAACACAAAAACATTCAAACATACTGTCCCAAAGTCTGTCGCCCAGCACCACCCCAGCTTCATACCAAAGCCATGAGGGGATTCTGCCTCAGGAACAGGATGCCTCTTACAGCCTCAGCATTTGTTGCTCTAAAACTCTGAAAGTTTTTTGTTTAGTTGTTGCATTTTACTTTTTCCAATAAGTTTTAAAGGAAAAAAATATACAAGGAATTCTTTCCCTTTAACAAAGCTGTCTCCTTTTTTAGATTTGCAGCTGAGGAAGGGTGTGTTCAAGGAGGAGAATGCCAGTTTGTTAGGAAAGCCTTTATTTAGCAACAAAACCAACCAAACACCAACTGAAACAAAAGTCAACAAGCTCACGGGTAAGCAGTCCAACACAACAAATCAGATACTAAACAGTAATGTCAGTCAAACAAAAAAAAAGGATTATCATTCTTAAGTAAAAGCTACAGATAGAGCAAGCCAGACGCCAAACTGATTTTATTATTCCTCTACTTTAGCATAAATAGGCAAATGTCAAAATACAGCATCTTGTCATTCAACAAAGTGAAATTCTACTAAATTGAATCAAGTTGAACAGAGAGACGACTGTAGTTTAGACAGGCACTCCCTCCCCTCCTGACACCGTGGGCCTGCTTGGCAGAACGCTCAGGTTTCAAATGAAAGAAATGTGTTGGAATAGAGCAAGTGATGAAGAAAATGTCCTTAACAGGAACTTCATTAATTAAAACCCAAGAGGCTGACAAGCCTTGAGCTAATATCATAGTGTTGGGGTAAAGGGTATATATTACTCAGAGCTACAAGCCAGGTTTATCCCCTGCCCCTATTATCATGACTGGTGGAGGGTTCTACTGTAATTTAAACAGTATTCACTGCTAAAGAAAAGAAAAGAAAAGAAAAGAAAAGAAAAGAAAAGAAAAGAAAAGAAAAGAAAAGAAAAGAAAAGAAAAGAAAAGAAAAGAAAAGAAAAGAAAAGAAAAGAAAAGAAAAGAAAAGAAAAGAAAAGAAAAGAAAAGAAAAGAAAAGAAAAGAAAAGAAAAGAAAAGAAAAGAAAAGAAAAGAAAAGAAAAGAAAAGAANAGAAAAGAAAAACAACATCAATAAAACTGAGCATGTTGTACTTCTGCTAACCTTAGGGCAGTGTGCAGTTCTCATCATTTATAAAAATCTGGCTATCAGTGTGAGGGTGTCATGCTGGGGCACATCACCAGAGTATCTCTCTAAGTACCTAAAGCAGATTAGCCCCAGACTGGCTTCACAGCAGTTGTCATGGACTTGTTGACTTCTGCCATTTGGAAATCCACCTTGGATAGGATTGTGTCTCAGTTTGTCCATGAGTTTTGAGTCTCTCTTAACTTCCTACAGCTAGATTGGGCTTTAGGCTGGAGGAAGATCACCCAAAGGCCTTTCGAGCACCTTCCTGGCAACAGCAGAAGAGATGTTAAGGAAGAAAGGGTACAGCATTTCCTGAAGATCACAGAATCAACTAGGTTGGAAAAGACCTGAGATCATCAAGTCCAGCCTATGACAGAACACCACCTTGCCAACTACTGTTGGATGTACCTTGTCTTCCATAAGACCAATAAAGCAGATTTTAACTTCTGGTTTGTAGAGTTCTGCCTGCCATAATGCTGAAAAGTATTTTTTGTCATAGGATCCTGTGTAAATATTCAGTTTGTCCCTGAATATTTACCATAACTTTTTTCCATGCCACTCATTGCCCTTCAAGCTGGATTTCTCTGAAAGTGTCATCAAAATATTTGATCCCCTTGCCAGTACAGAGGACAGAAAAAATATTTACTCCTGTCAAGCAAGAAAAGGAGGGAGTGACTGGAGGGGAGTTTAGACCAGACAAGAACCTTCACAAGTCTGATGAAAACTAAAACGAAGAACAATTAAAATAGGAACTCTGGGGTGAAATCATTCTGGCCGTGTCCTGATGGAACCTGAAAACAAAGGGATAGTGACTGGTGGAAAGTCACATTCCTGGGCATTATGCAGCTGCATGAACCAGGCCTCATGTCTCCTTCTGCAACCTTTGTCACTTTTAGTCAAATTTCAGCATGTGGTGATAAGGAATTTTTGTGATAATGAAGCAGGAACAGCCATCTGTTCAACTGGGGAGTATTTATCCATTTCACTGAGTTCCTGAGTATCTATTTCACTGACAGAAACAGTGAACAGGATCCAAAAGCAGGGAATTAACACATCTGATTGGGAAATATGAAATGGGCATTCTTCACTGAGGACAACAGAAAGGAAAGAGCAGGAATTAGGGTTAGCACCTCGCTCACTGTGCACTTCTTTGCAACAAAGCAAATGAAAGGATCAGTAGACCTTCTGAGTCTCCGATTGCAATGAGCATCTGTGGGATTTACATGATGTAGAGAAAGAAGAATAAAAATTAAAATTGCAATATTGCAATATTGCAATATTGCAAAGGAGATCATAAAAGAAACTAGTTTGCTATCTTCCCTTTTTGACTTTGGTTTTAAATTCAATATAAATTTCTCACATAGGAGGAAGCATATTTTTAAACAAAACCCACAGCACTTGGAAATTTCATCTTTTCATCATGAAATAACAGACCTTCTTTCCTTTCCTTCTACTGGTCAGTCCAAGCCCAAAACCCAGAGTCCAAAACCCATGCTCAATAAAGTATATAGAATACAACAATTCACGTTAGAGTACCAAACAACTGGTAATAATCAGGCTATTGAAATTAGAGGAGTAAAAGAAAAGGAGTTGGACCCATTTGCCAAAGAAAGAGGAAAACATACCCAAGGCTATTGTAAAAAAGAATAAGAAAAAATGGCAACGAGAAAAATTTATTTCTCTAAACAGAAATTGCTTACTAATATAAAGGTCTCCTGAGGGCAGAGGAAACGAGCAGATGCCTCACTCAGGCTAGCAGCACTTAAACATATTTATCTCATTGACCTTCACCTCGAACTCTATGGCAGTTTCAGAAACCTCAGTGGCAGTGGACCAGCCATCAGATGCCAAGTAAGTTCTCCATCCATTATTTTAGGCCATATGAATGTTTGCATCCAAATCTAAACACAACTTATAGCCTATGCCTATTTCTATTTAAAACTTCCCTTGGCATTAGAGAGCAAAACAGATTTATTTTTCTATTACTATTATTAGCAATGAGTTAAGATTCCACCTTTTTCTGACAGGTGAAGTTAAAGATTTCTGCATGGGATTAGATCACAGAATTCTGGAATATTTCCTACACAAGTTCCTAGTGACTTCATATTTAATGAAATTTGGAAAAATTGGAAAGCAAATCTCAAATTGCTAGAAATGGCTTTCAGTGAGAAATTCAATATCAGTCAAAATTCTTCAGTCTATGGAGTTTATCAGAAAGATAATTGAGCTGTGATGCAACTAGATTCTGTGAAAATGCTCTTAAGGTGGAAAGCCTCAGCATGCAATTGGTCTTTAATCAGTCAGAGAAAGGGATAACGGGAATGGAAGCCCTAAAAATTACAAATATAAATATTACAATGGAAGTGATTATTCATAATTACATACTACAAGGAAAGCAATGATATATTCACCTGAGGAACTTTTCAACAGGCTATAAAATTGTCAGGGATATATTTTAACCAATGCAATATTATGGCCTTGTTGAACAAAAATTATTGGAGTATTTAGCCAGGCTAGTTTGGATAATCTGATAGGTGCATCTCCATATTAAACGTCTTTTCATCACCTTTCTGGCCTTAAATCTGCTGACAAAATTAGTCTACAGTGGTGTCCCCAGTTCCAGCCTTGAACACCCATGAAGCCACAGACCTAATCTTTTCAGAATGAGCACATTTATGGTGCTTTGGCACAGCTGAGGGTGGTGAGGCACTGGAATAGGTTTGTCAGAGAAGTTGTGGAGATGCCCCATCCCAGGAAGTGTTGAAGGCTAGGTTGAACAGGGCTTGGAGCAACCTGGTCTAGTGGAAGGCCCCTGCCCATGACAAAGGGCTGGAAATAAGCAGTCTTTAACATCCTTTTTGACACAAAACATTCTGTGATTCTATGACTGTGGTGTTAAAATTTGAAGGAAGTTGCATGGTTCTGGTTTAAAAGTTGATGCAGGATTCCTACAGCTCATGTGTGTGATGCCTCAAATGTGGTGAAAGGGATTTCAGCTGTTGGAGAAGGCTGTTAAAGCTGTCGGCCTGTGCAGATCTTTCTTCTGAACAAAAACATGCAGAGCTAACTGTGATTTATCAGCATAAAAGAACTGCCAAGGGAGAAATTAAGGTCTTCCCAGTCTCTCACATGGGGCCTTTGAATTCAGGCTGTCTTCATAGTAGGAATATTAAGCGATCTGAGGAGACTGCCTTACAGTCATTCCCAGGCTTCTTTGTGGAGTAGCTGGCAGGAAAGATGGGAGGGAAACAGCAGAGAAAGGTGAAAGATAAAAGGAAAATTTTGAAGTGAAGTGTTCCACTTATTTAACTGACTAAAGTTCACCATCTGTTTAGAGCTGTTTTGAGAGCCAAGGAATTTGCATGTTACAGTGAACCAGTTATGAAACACACAAATACGCATGTAAATACATTATAGTAAATTTTCTTGTAGCTGGGGTTTTTTACAATTAAAAGACCCTATTTACACTAATGTTCATAACTTTACATTAATCATTTGCTATAAGGAATCAACAGGTTTCTAAAAATTCCAGGGATTTCATAGAAAGTTTCTCAAGATTACATATAATATAGTCTTAAGCATTTACTTGAAGTTTTCCATTTCACTTCCAAAATGGAGCCTTTTTTTTCCCCCCCTCTAAATACTCTCACTATCACTTTTAGCAGCCTGGTTCTTAACTTTTTTTTATTGGATGAGACAGTGTGTATTATGATCAAACCAGGAAGAATATTGCAGGTGAAAATTCTCCACGTTATTACACAAAGTGACCTCCCTAATCCTTTCTGGCACATAAATAAGAAGAAATCTCTCTAGGATCAGGTCACACATGGCACCTCTGTGGGTTTGCATGAAGAAATTCAGTTTCAAGCTTAACTTTGTTTATGTGAAAGGCTGCAGATTTGCAACACTGAAGAATCTGGAAGCTCAGCTGCTATAATCTAGTAGATTTTGGCACAAAATGAAGTTCTGAACCCACCTGGTCACTTAATGGCAGTGTGTGTGGGTAGAGAGAGAAACAAGAGAAGATGCCCAGAGATATCTTGTTCCTGTGCATTCTCTTGCAGTATTTGTCAGCAGCATGTACAGCTTTAAATTATTCTGCACCTTCAACATCCACTCAGTCTTCAGCTAAAGTCTCTGCATTTCTTTAAGAAAATCATGATGGCTATTCAGTGCTGTTGAACTCTAATTCTTCTACCTTCTCCATGAAAATAGAGGTTTAGGTAGATAAAACCTACAGAGGGGTCTGCCCTGGTCTTGCTCTTTAAGTGTGGAATGGATTTGGATCAGGATGAACTGAACAAAGTGGAGAAATGGTCTGAAAGAACAAATAGAAGCACATGCAAGATTTCAGATTGAAGGATGAATAATCAATGGTACAAACACAAAATGAGGACTGAAAGTTTTATTGAAAGTTTTCAAGGTGTTACAGTGTATCAGAGGCTGAATGAAGGTGCATAACTGCTGTCATGCTGTTGAGAAAGAAAAAAAGACAAACACAAAACCATGAAGCCCCTCTTGCTCTCTTCAGTATCAGTATGTCCCCAGCTGATTACAGTATCCAGTTCTGACACATCTCTTAGGGAAGAGCATAGCCTGACTAGGAAAGCAGAGAAACTCACCTGAGGGGGGGAGAATGGTGAGAAAACCTGGTCTGGGAGAAAAAATGAAAGAACAATTTTTAAGAAGACAATAAACCTGCAGCAGCTCCTGAAGGTATTTTCCATATATTCCTGTTTACATGCAATGTCCATGGAACATATTTTACTTTCCTACTTTAGCCACCACATATGAAGAACATTTCCCTCTGTTCCCATAAGTGAAAGTTCCCAGGTACCCATAGAGTCCTGTGCCTCCTCACTCAGCCTCCTCCAAATTTGGCTTTGACCTCCTCATCTCAAGCCTTTAGACAGCTCCAAACCTGTCAGCCAGCAGGTCAGGGCTCTCCTCAGCCAGCTGCCTTGCAGCTTCTGGATGAGGAGTTGGCTGGGCCCTGCCTGCTGTGTACAAAATAATCTGGGTTTAGGCATCAACATGTACCTGATTTCTTCCCCCTGTAGAGCAGTGTCTTCCCAGCTAAATTACAAGAGCTCTTATTTTGTGAGATAGCAGGAAAGTAGTCAGCTACGAGCTATAAATGCAGATCCATTGCCTATTCAGTTCCACAAAATAGCAACTGCTCATCTTTAGGGCCATAAAATCAAATATAATAAAATGTATACTTTCCTAAAAGTATAGGCTGTGATTCAGTGAAGCTGAAAAAGCTTCTGTCTGAATAGGCAACTGGTATTGGGTATTGGGATCCAGCCTCTTCCATAGGTGTAGCATTTGAGCTATAGCAGACTTCAGCGCTCACTGGCCATGAGGAAATCTGATTTATTGCATTTCCTCTGGACCAGGCAGGGTAAAAGACATGGAGGTTGCCGGAGCATGTGCACTGCCATTACAACACTTACTGTTGTGCTAGGCAAAGGTACTAATCATAACAAAAAAAAACCCCACCAAAACTAAACTGCCCAAAAAACCCCTAAAGATACGTTTTCATAGCAGAATATTTGATGTAGGAAAAAGTGTAAAAATATATGCAAACAGATGTACTGTACTGGGTAAATTGTGGATACTCCCATTGAAAAACCTGGCCATGACTGACCAGTGAGTTCAGAATAATCTGCAAAAATTGTTTAATAAGTAATCATTAATATGGAATAATTCCAAGGGAATCATGGAAACTAAAAAAAATGAGATAGGACTTATTGGTTACATATTTTTGTGAATTATTAGCCTGCAGTCTGCACATAGCACATATATCTTATTAAAGAAACTAATTTTACTAGAAAACAAGTCTTAGGATAGACCTGAATTATAGTGAATATTCCAGCTGTTCAAACTGATTCTATCTCTGTGAAAACAATTCAAGCCCCTCTATTTATTTTTTCAGCTATTGCTGTTGCTACTGAATGAGAGCGCTGTGACTCCATGTGTTACGTATGTGCACCCATTCAACAATCAGATTATTGACATTCCAGTCCCTGTAGTCTTTAGGCAATATCTCCAATGGAAAACTTCCCTGTGAGGTGATGGAATATTAGATCGGACCTTGTGGTCATGATCAATCCATGAAATGAAGCCAAACACAAGGGAATTGTTTTTTAGACATATGTTGAACAAATCATCTGAGGGCATTGCAAACACTGAACTAAGTGCAATTTGGAGGAGAAAATAGGTTGTTTTGCCTCAAATGTACCAAGCATATCCATGAGCCCACCTTATGGATAGATGTGTGCACCTACACACACTCGCACGCATGTACAGAGCCAGGTACATGCACACACATATCCATGTGCATATAAATAGTTTTATGGCAGGTGCCTCCAAATGGCAGTGTTCCCACAGAATCCCCAGTTCTGTTTCTTGGCATAGAAGCAGACTTCCCTGCCATGTAAAGACATGCTGTTACGCTCTTATGAGTTTTAATTTTCTGGCTAATTGTTGACAGAAGATCATGAAATCTCGGGGCACCCAGTCAACCCTGAGACTGCAAGGGAAAGTGAGGAGCCCAGACACACTTAGCAGCTCTTAATAACTTGTTGAATCTGAACTTCTGTCAACTCTGGCCTTTATTCTTTCCCTAAATCTGTGCTTGGAGCTGTTTTCTGTGTTGAGACATCTTGGGAGCCAACAACCAGCATGAAAGGAAGGATTGCTCTGCCCATCCTTGTAATCCCCTCTCTACAGGAGAGCTGCAGACATCTAAATAAAGAAAATTGCACTTCTTATGTCACCAGGCTCCTCATCCATCATGCTGCTCAGCCAAAATGTATGCATATGTACCTCCAGTGAGCTATCTATGGGGAAACAGGAGAGAGAGCAGGAGGGATTGCTATGTCTGCCTGGTTTCTAAGAAAGCAATGGACTCCCAGGCTAGGGGAAAAAAAGCATTCTGATTAGAACGCCACAGCCCTTTCTGATTCATTGCCTTAGAGAAGTGAGAGCAGCTTTGGCATATACCCCTGCTATTGTGTGCCAGCTCTGAGAGAAGCCACACTGAGAAGCTTGAGGCTATACACCATAGGCAAAAAAAAAAAATCCACCGCAGTAATTGCTTCTTGTTAGTGCAGCTCAAACCCACAGACTGCAAAAGGTTAAGCTTTTGGCATAAAACCTAAATAGAGTCTGTCATGTTGTTCCTTCATAAATACACTACTGTACTGTTTAGATTGTTGCTTAAATCCTAATCTTGCCAGTGTCTGGACCTTCTACAGAAGTCTGAACATGAGAGAAGATTTCTGGTGTCAAATTCATTTTGAGAGTAGACATTTCTTTTGTTTTGTTGGGGTTTTTTTGATGGTGGTGTTGTTCTCTTTAATTATTGATTTTTTTTAATTAATATTCTTACTCTCTTCACTGGAATCAGCCTTCTGCCTGTGACATGCAGAAACACACACACATGCATATGATCATGAAACAGTATTGTGGCCACGTGCAAAGGAGAAGCCCGTGGGCCTGCATGTGAACACCTTCACTGTGGGATCACACCTGAAAGGGTTGGAACTGGGCTCTGGGCTCTCTCTAGGGAGGCTGTGGAGAAGCCACAACCCCCTTGTCTGGGCTCTGAAGAGAAATCTTGAAGATTTCTCAAGCATGGCTAACACTGCCCCAAAAGCTTCTACACACAATTAACTTGGGGAACTCACCACCACTAGACAGAATTGAAACCAAGGTGGTAGTGCTATTCAAAATATGGCTGCTGAAGCACAACCCAGAAACATCCAGAAGTACCTTAGCTTGCATAAAGATATGTGCATAGGGAAAGCAGCAGTGAATTTACATTCCTAACAGGCAAATTTCTGCAGTCTACACTCATTAACAAATTGCCTTAAAAGGCAGTGAAACAGTTAACCAAAGCAACATCTCCCTGCAGAAACTGTGCATAAAAAAGTAGAAACGTTGTTTTCCTTCTCTGTATCAGCTTGTGTCCCAATGAACTGCTATAAATTATTCTGCAATACAGATTCTGAGTAGTACAGTTAAGCTCATCCCAGATAAGAAAGGTTTGTTGTTTGCAAAGATGTCATGGTTTTACCCACAGTAATAATGTATCCCTAGACACAGGAATCTCAGCCTGCTCGTGTGAATCCTCATGACTTGCTACAGTGGGAAAATATCAGAGTTAAAGATGGGTCAGAAGATGTCAAGTGAGTGATCAGCAATTCAGTCTCCCAAACTAACCTCTGGAAACTCTTTTACCAAGTTCAGGCGTGAAATAAATGTTCATCTTGCGCCATTTCAGCACAACCTAAACTGTGCTGTTCAAGCTGTACAGACAGCAGGAAAGCATTTCATAGCAATTTCTCTAATTAAAAAGTATTTTCATTTAACAGACTTCAAATAGATTCAATTTTCCAATGACAACTTTTGTGAAGCAACTCGTTTAAGCACTTATCAGTATGACAATCAGGATATAAAACCAACTTGAGAATGAATGAGATTTTTAAAGCAATTATTTTGCTATAGTTAAGACAAGAATTTTCATAATACTTTTAATTAAACGTATGTTGTAAATAGTCAAAAAACCTAATAATATTGGCAATTGTGTACCCACAAAAATTTATCAGACAATTTTCCCTTCTTTAAAGCAAGCAATTTAAAGACATTTGTTCACCTGCTCTATTCTTTTGCTTGAAGCTATTAAACATTCAGTTACACTGATCTGAGATTGCAATCATGTCTGGTGTGATGAAATGTGTTAGATTAGATTTACTGACTGGGGAGCCTGGATCACAACTGCTTCCTATTCACGTCAGAATGAATCTGAAATTATTCCTTCAAAAATCATTTTATGAACATCAAACCTAATTCAAGTCTCATTTATAGGATGTTTTACAAAAACATATCTCAATCTCTAACCTCTGTCCTGAGATCCCTTGTCAGATTCCTGCTCCACCAGCAGTTGGGGTCCTAGTTGGGCCTGTTAGATTGGGTTCCTCAAGCATGGTCCATACTCTCCTGATCATATCTGTTGCTGGTCTCTGATTTGGTGATGGTTGGTTCTGCCCCCAACTTCCTCACTCCTACCCTTCCCTTTGGTGTCTCTTCTCTCTTTCCATGTCTGCCCTGCCTCCCACAAATGGAGCTCACCCCCAGCTGCTTCTCTATCACCCTTGTTGGGTACTGAGACTCCTGGGGAGCCCAGGATTTGGCTGATTTCCCTCTTACCCAGTATATCTTCCTGTAATTTTTCAAGTCTTCTAACTAAATTGTTTTAGCTGTTTCCAGACAACTCTACATCATAACAATAACAAACCCTTCAGTGCAGTTTTCCTCTGCCTCACTTTTGCCTTACCATCTCCATTTTGGAGTTGCTTTCTTCTTGAACTTTCACCAAGTCAGATCTCACCAGTTCTTTTAAAGTTGCAGCATCATCTTCCTCTGGTTTTTGGTACCGTTTCTTTCTCTCTCTTTCTGTCTCAGAGCTCTCTGCTTCCCTCTTTCTGATACAAACAGGGATATATGTGTGTTCCTCCTTTAGCACTGGCAACCCTATCCCACATGATGCCTTGGCAGATCCTGTCCTTCTTACCTCTGAATTTTTCACTTTCTTTTCATTTTTACTGCATTTCATACCCCTCCTTAAATCATTGTTCTCCCACTGCACCTCCAGGGATACTGGACAGATTTAGGGTGCCAGCACAGTTTGACTGCTGATTGTCCCACTAAACAGCAGTTGTCTCCTTACCCCACCACTGCTGTCCACAGCCACTTCTTGTTCCTTGTCTCACACCTACAAGGCCTTGTTACCAACACTTGGAGAGTCACCAGGACCCACTGAGTCACCAGCAGGGCCCATGTGTGAGCCATTAGCCCTTGGCAAACATGATGTAAGACATCTTAGGTGGGAACTTTATTAACACAGGATCTATATTAATACAGCTCTGAGTTGGGGACCTGGCCCCAGAGTTCAGGTTCCCCCAGCGGCTGAGGCACAATGACTAATAACAATACTAATCCCACAAATATCAGCAAGGGAATGTTTTTGATTACAATACAGATGCTAATGTTTGAACACAGGGCTTCAAAATCTGCTTGCATTGTAATTTAAAAGAAATGGTTGTGCTGTGGAAGGCCCTTTGACCCGTCTATACCTGCTCCCAAAGTGATGTGAAATTCATCCCCTGCAGAAAGGCAGAACAATGAGCCAATTAGACCCCCAAGACCCACAAAGGGTGAGTTATGTCCATAGAGCACCTACATGTTATGAAAGTGTATTGCTGAAAAAAAGTACCCTAACTCTGTAACAGTCTCTTTGAACACAATATAAATGCTACTGTGGACCACAGGGGTTAATCCATTACAACAAGGCAATTAGATTTAGTGACTGTTTGGAAGATAAAAGCAGCCAGTCATAATCAATCCTGAGAACCCAGACATGATAAATTTCCATAATTTCCTCTTACTTCATAGATCTGAGCATGACAAAGCGAGTTAGGGTGGAGTGGTTACAGTCCCATGTCAGAAACGCAAGAGGAATTTTATTTTTATTAAACAAGTTGCATGTGAAAAAGGAGTCTTTCTCTCACTCTCTTTCTGGCAGTCCTGTTCCAGATGGTGATACGTTTAGCTCTCAAATATTTTGACGATGCCTCTTGCTAAGCTTTGAATGTCAGTTTCTGGAGCAAGACAGGAACAAAAGGGGCTTCTCTCCTGGTTCTGCTACAGCAAGGACACTTAAAATTGAAGGTCCTATTCACCATCTTCTTGTTAAACCCTGATCAGGATAGTTATACTCTGCTTCTAGCTTGTTTCACCCACCGTGGCAGGTGGGAAAGCACATTTGCAGTCTTTCCAGTGTCATGCACACCCAGGTGCTTCCCAAGCCACACTTCAGTAGTGGACCAAACAATTTCTGCAGCTGAGAGCAGCAAATCCCCCAGAAATTAAGCAGTGGGCTGTCCACAGAGCCAAAACCTCAGACCAGTGTGAAAGTCTGGCTCAAAGGAAAACCACCCTGGTAGTTTGAGTACTGCAGCCTCCAGTCCACTCTGCAGCAGAGGTCAGCTAACCCAGCTGCAGGAGGATCCTGGCTCCCTGACCATGTCCTCCAGCAACCTCTGTGTTGGTCTGAATTAGGTAGCTGAGGTTGGATGCCTACTTGGTGTAACTCCACTGACCTCACTGAGTTGGGATATGCCTACAGAGGAAAAGATTTTGTTCTCACTGGACATGGTATCAAGGCAACGCCCTTGGAATGCTGATGTGCAGAGTCACTGCTCAGACTTTCTCTGGAGACTTGGGTTAGAGAAGCAGGACTGCAAGCACAAGGCACTGCCACCCTGCACAGCACAGCTCCTCCCAGCAATGCTGCCTGGGGCTGGAGAGCAGCTGGGGAGCTGTGATTTGATCACAGGCAGTGGGATTCACCTCAGTTTTGGCTCTCCAAAAATTAGTGACCTAACCTAGGCAAGCCATCGAGACTCCTTCTGAACTCAGGAGGAAAAGATCAGAGAGGGATTAGAATCATAGAAGCATTAAGTTGGGAAAGACCTTTAAGATCAGGAGCAGGCAGAGGTTACTGAGGGATAAAATCCCTAAATAGGGGGGATTAATGAATTGTGAAGGTGCTAACCATGCAACATAATAAACAACTTATTTAGAAAAGAAATTTAACATTTGAAGAGCTGAAGTGAGATAAAAGTAACTCTTTAAATCTCTAGCAAGCTAAAAG
Source organism: Phainopepla nitens (assembly GCA_013400175.1). Classification (NCBI taxonomy): domain Eukaryota; kingdom Metazoa; phylum Chordata; class Aves; order Passeriformes; family Bombycillidae; genus Phainopepla; species Phainopepla nitens. Next base: position 323,372 of record VXBQ01002739.1, on the reverse strand, counting down.
TAAAAAAATTATATAAGATACCTGAAATTGCTTGATACGTCCAACAGCTAGTTAGCATCCTACTCACCTTTTTCCCTTTTCCTAAAAGAAAACCCCAAATTAGGCAGGTTGGGCAGAACCCAGGCATTGTCCTGGCCCTTTGTAGAGATGTAAGTCCAGTAACACCACACAGGAATTCTCAGGAAGAAAAACTGTCCCTAGTGGGACAACCCTATTTTTTTCCTAGGAGAATATCAGAGTTGTCTTCTTTTCTTCAGTGAGCCCCCAACTCATCATCACAGGAGTTGCCAATCAAAAAGGTGACAGAACTCTAAAGAGTAAATAAGCAGCATTCCCCTCCTCTCCCCACCCACCCATCATACCCAGCGTTGTGCATCTGCTGGCAACATTTGTGTTGGGAGAACAGAGCTGAGCCGCCTCGTGGCTGTGCTGTTACTCAGCGCCTTAAGTGACACATAATCCCGTTTGACAACTGGCCTGCATGTCTGTGGTGATGTGACCAGCTAACAGCAGTTCAACCATTCCTCTACTGTGTGTAGCTTATTAGGCCTTTCAACATTTTTTTCTTATTAATATAAGAATATTTGAGGAGGAAGAACATGGTAGCAATTAAGTACAGCCATGAATTTTACGAACAGTATGCTGGAAACCACATTAATGACTTCATCAAGGCTAAGTGCACACATCAGCCCAGTGATATTTACTTCTTAAAATAAATTTAGAGCTCAGGAAAGACACCCAGCTGACAGCCTTAAGGACCAAAGCACCCTCCCAGCCACAGAAAAGACACAGTGAAAGCAGCAATGGGATATACCTCACTGCATTGCCATGCACATGTGGGCCCCAAGCCTGTTGCAGAAGGGTCACCTCTAGACTGGCAGAATAATTCAATATTACATCCTTTGCTGCTTATCCGCATTTGGAAGAGGTTCCTGTTTACGCCAGCAGTAAGAGGATCTTTAGTGATACAGTAACCAGAGCCTGGATTCTCCTCTGAACTGCAGCAAAACAAATCAAATTACAGTTCTTCAGGAGTCAGCATCATTTCAATGCACCTCTTTGCCTGGTAGGAAGTAGAAGCTCTGAGCTGCCTGTGAATTTAATCTTTGTTTTCTATTTGCTATTTTTTCCTAATATATTCACACCTTTTTTTCCCCTTGAGTTTGGAAGAAGTTTACCATAAATATCCCTAAATTTTGTCTATTTTCATAACTGTGGTTCCCTTCTTAAACACCTCCTTTGCCACACTGTCTAAAGATGGCCAACTTGAAAAAAAAAAGTCTTATCCCAATCCTTATCATACTGACCAGCAGTGCCTCAGTAACTTTGACTCCAGGGCTAGCTGTTGGGTTATTCCCATCCAGTGGGTGGCCAGTGGTCAGCTTTATCCCACTGGAGGATTTATTCCAGCTCCAGACACCAGACACTCCCACTGCCTTGGTACACCTCAGGGGTGGACAGTCTCAGACTATTCTGATGAATGGCTGGCTTTTGAATGCAGAAAGGTGGAAAGTTTCTTTAAAGATTTTTAGCTTTTTAATGGAAGAAGCCACTTTCAATGCAGTTTATGAGGCAAGAACAGTGAGGTCCAGGTCTTCTGCAACAATAACAAATATTTCAGACTAACCCAACCACAAAATTCATATCCAGTTCAGGATTTGAACATCCATAAACTTTGTTCTTGGTTGTGAAATTCAGCTCAGATTCTCATGGCAAATTATTTCTAAGGCCAGTGTCATAACTGGACCCAGGCCATTCTCTGCTAGGAATTGAATCACTGCACATAGAAAACTGGAAAATTGTCAAGTGAAGAGAAATATACTGAAAAAAATGTTTATAGACATCCACTTTAGCAAATGCTGTTACCTGGGTACTCCATGCATAACCCTTTAGGCTGCTTCACCCATTTTTTTCAATTTTTATTCCAGTGGTAGTGAAATTTTTCACATGCTGGTTTTGCATAGGTACTGTTTCATGAGGAGATATTTGAGATAAAACCAAGTTTTGCTATGTATTCTTACTTCATAGGGAAGGAACTAAAAGAGTAAAGGAGAAAAAGTTTTTCCAAACACGAGAGGAAAGAACTTTTTAACAAACTGAACCCGTGAATTTCACTACTTTTAGATAAGATTACCAAATACACCTGAAGACCTAAAACAAATAATTTATTTTAAAGTAATCTTATGTATGAGCAGAGCAGATTAATCCTGGAACAAAAGCCATAATTTAATTTCTTTATAAACTTTCATGGGTTTTAATTAAGTTGAGCAACTGAGGAAGTAATTCTTCAGGTAAATCCAAATAATTGTGTTCTCTTCAACAGAATTGCAAAATCACAGAACTGCTGGGTCTGGAAGGCACCTCTGAAGATGGCCCAAGTCCTAGCTCAGAGCAGGGTCACCTGCAGCAGGTTGGCCCAGAACTCTTTCCAGGTGGGTTTTGGATATGTCCAGGGATGGAGACTCCACAACCTCCAAGGGAAACTTGTTCTGTGCATGACCACCCACCCAGTGGAAAAGGTTTACTCTTATGCTTAAGTGGAATTTCCTGTGTTTCAGTTTGTGCCCACTGTCTTTTCGTCATTTACTGGGCTCCATGAGGTGGGACTGGCTCTGCCTTCTTTTCCCCTAGCCCCTTCAATCAAGCATTTACACATAGGTGTACTTTTATTTTTCTGATCTAAATTCTATATCACACAGTCCCACAAACACATATGTATATGTATATATATCAATTTAAAAATATAAATATTCACATTTATGTGGCTGGCTTTAAAACTCCACATAGTCCTGATCATTTTATTGTTACTCTTGTGTGCAAGCCTGCACAGGATCAGAACATTTAGAATAACCAATCTGGATCCCAACAAGAAATATGTATCTGACCTCAAGATGCCAGGCATCTCACAAACATAGCTAAGAATTATGTATGTCAGGAAACTTACGTGGAGAAAGATTAGAAATGGAAACTATGAATATTTAAGTGTCTCCTTGGGTTTTTTAATGTAAATTTCACTGAGGCCAATCTCTTCAGTCCATATTGTTTTTAAACATTTCCATACCTCTCAAAGTATCTAAGGTATGTTAATAGCCAGCTTTTATGCAACACAAGCAAAACGACACCATTTCAACTTATCAGAGTTCTTGCTCAGCAAAAATGTCACCCTTACACCGTTTTTCACTTATTTTTGTTGAGAAGTAAGGTCTCTTCCTGCGCCTTTTCTGAATTAAAAACGGAAGGGCAAAGGTGGGTGATGAAACGTGCTGTGAAACACAGTTATATATGAGGAACCAGGCATGTAATGTGTATTTTCATAACGTTCCCAGCAGCAGCCAAACTTCCACTTCAGAAGAGCTAGCCTTTCACATTTCTTTTTTTCTATGGGAGGGAAGATTTCCAGCACTGTGTTTAGTTTCCATATCACGCTTTTGCTGGAAATGTCCTCTTTCCATACAGTACCTCTGAGTCACGGCTCAACGGGAACGCTGACTATAATCTCCTCTTGACATTAAGATGTTGCTGAGCGACCAGAGGATATTTCAAGCGGTGGAATTCATGTTCAGCCACATGTTTGGGCTGATGACCAGTTAAGCCTTGCAAGAGCAATATTTTTCTATGCTGTTAGTTTTTATACCAAACAAGGTCTGTAGTAACTGGATGCCCCAATTGAGCAAAGCTGTTTACAAGAAATAAATCACTCCTGGCATTAAGAAAACACAAGGCCCGTGACTCTCAAGCATAGCATCATTCAGATCTTTATTTCTCATAAACCTAACCCCCAACCATGTGCATTCTCCTACATGGTGACTTTGAGTTGTGGTCAGTGCATTTCCATTACCATTTAGTACCGTGCTTACCTAATCTGGAACTTAGCTGCAAATGCATAAGCCATGACTTTGCTGCTCAAAAAAAGGTAAAAAAATGCAGGTGAAGACCTGACATGAGGTAAAAATTTTATTTGCTTAGTAAACCAAACCTTAAGTCTCATGCAAAACCCCCAGCGATGCATGAGGATCAAAATTTGGCGCTGAGAACCATGTGTGGCTGGTGCCAGCCCCTGAGTTTCAGGTCCTCTTTCCACCAGCCCACAGAGGATATGAGTTATTACAACTCCTGGCGTGGCTTTCCGCTCTGGAGGCTCCTGAGTTGCACCCTGACGTGTCAGGTAAGCAGGACCCATCTGACACTTGTGAGCCTCAGGCCACTGTTTCAGACGAGCTTCCTCCAAGCAGAGGAGGAGTACAATCCCTGGCTATGTGGAGCTCAGTTTTCAGACAGATTTTAGACCAGAAGGTGGTTGTTCCATTCTGTTTCTGGAGCAGCACCCTCAGTTTTACAAGCCCCAGGGAGCAGCTGCAGCCAGCAGGGAGCACTGAGCAAACGCTTGGAAGGAAAAAAGGAAACAGATCCCAGCACGCTGCTTGCTTCCCTCTCCATCACAGGAAGGTGAAAGTGGGGTGCTGGACCAGAACTGGAAGTTAACCTCAAGCCCACAAGATGTCAGCCCTGCCTGTGGCCATTTTTGCATCAAAATGTCAATGACTGGGCACAACCACAAGGTCATCTTGATCCCTTTACCTTCCAGTGCAAGACCAGATCATACCCAAGAGGCAACAGAGGTTGATACTCCTTGGAATAGATTTCTTTCCAAGCTGGAAGTTTCTCATCTCAGATAAAACTGATATTCAAACCTCCGCATGATACGTGTCGCTGTTAGTTCCCCTTTTACAATGTCAGGGAAACAGTACTTGCATTTTAATGCCTGTAATCTCATCTCTCCAGACAGTTATCTACAAGCATCAGAGCCTGTTTCTTCCTCTCTTTCTGTACAAGATGTACCATAAGAAGACCTTGATTTTTGACTCAGACCTCTCATTTCCTCACCATGGAAAAGAAAAAAAAAGTTATTTTGAGACTTTAAACAAGTTCTCACGCAACAGAATCTCACTTTTTATTTCTCATATAGGTAGTAAAATGGTACCAAAAGCAAATAGTTACTGCTAAAACATAAACTGTTTTACCTAAATTATATATATTTTATGATTCAGTATTTTATGTGCACAGCCTTTGTCTTGAAACATTTTTTCAAATGTCCTAAGAGTTCTCAGCCCATTTTACTCACCCTTTAAGATTTCAAATCCAACCATTAACCCAGCAATGTCAAGTCCACCCCTAAATTTTGTCCCTAAGCACCACATCTATAATAATAATAATTATAAAAGCTCTCATTTCTGCCAACAAATTAACAAAAATATTCGTCATTCAACCTCAAGAGTGTGTGTGCAGAAATTTTGGTTACTGTAGGAAAGGTGATTGATTAGATATTACTGATGATACTTCTGGTTCTAAAAGCATGGCTTGCACCCACATGAGAGACAATTCTCTGTATTGTTTTCAGGTACTCCGATAATTTTAAACAATTTGCTAATTTTCCCATTCTGGAAATGGCTTTTCAATGATGTACATTACAAGAGAGGCCAAAGGATACTGCTCAGAACAGCTACATTTATTTTAAAATATTAAATGGCGTCAAGCCCCTTTCTCTGGTCCTAGGAGCAGATGGCACAGCATAGATCATATCCCTGTGTTCTTCTTCATTCCCAAAAATTCCAGCACATCATTTCCTGCTTCTCAGGAACACCACGAAGCAGCCAGCACAGACCAGATGAGTGACCAGGTGAGCACCTGGCACAGGCTGAGTTTCAGTGCAGAGGTTTAAGCAAAGGTCAGTTTTTCAGATTTTTGGGGATTTGTGCTTGTTTACATTATTGCATAAAATATAATCCTAGACTGATAATCCAGAGAGCCTCCTTTTTCATACTTCAGCTCTGGACAATCCCCTGTCCATCTCTGCACGGATGCAGAAAAATTGCATTCTTGAGCCAATTAATGGAAGCAGAGGTGAATGTTCCTGTCCCAGGCTGACTCCCATAAATGCAGGAGCTGGGCTCCCTGTGTGGGCACAGATTGAAGCTTGGTGGGCAGATTTCCAGGCTCGGTGGCGAGTGCAGCAGGTAGATCTCCTGAGACTCATGACGGGAAACTCTATGGCTGTGAAGTGCTTTAAGATGCCTTTGAAGTCTCAGCTGTGAATAATCATAACATTTCCACAAAATTGACATAAATTCTATGGTGATTATACTGAGTTCATGTTAACTGTGGAGCCAGAGGTATAAAGCTGTGGCACCGAGTGGCAAGTGTGCTCATGAAATTGGATAGCCCACACTGTAATTTGTAAAACTGGAGCGTGTGTTTGGCTGTTGGAAAAAATTGGAACAGCTTAACTTTGTGTCATCAGTCCTAATAATATTAATAACACTTTTTTCCTAAATAGTAATTTTGGCCAATATTCCTCAAAGTATTTTACAAAGTGACAAGTAAAATTAACTCCAGTTTATAGGATAATAATTCGAGGCACAGAGAGGTGAAATTTCTGGCATTAGGACTCGCAGTCAAAGATCTGAACACCCTGCACACCAGACTGCCTTCTTGGTGGCACTAAATCCACATTTTCAACCAGTAGATTCTGAATTTATGTCTTTATACACCCCGGTGTCCTTTCATTGTTTTATGTATGATGTTTGTAGGTATATATTGTATGTGTGATATAAAGGATTCAGGCTAGTTGCTAAAGAGAAAACAAGTAGTTGCTATTGGAATATTGTTTTGTACCCAAAGCAATGTGAGTGTAAAAAGCAGGTGAAAAGAAAGCAGAATAGGTTTTTTGATGGAGTAGTATTACTTATGAGGTTAATTCACCTTTTCTAAACTGCTTAACCATCCCAAGAACTGTTGTTCTTCAGAGATAGTGAAATAGGGAAGCACAACACATTGGCACAAAAAATTTAAACAGATAAATTCATAAAAGCAATTAGCAAGCAGGAAACACTCAATCAGCTCTACTCATCTTCTAAGCTCAAGTGTTGCCTTCACCCTCTCACAGCAGTAAATAGGAACATAGCCAGACACACTGGTTTTAAAGGTTCAAACACTTCCTCCTCCCCTGCCCAAAAAAGAAGAGAGATGTCCAAAATATTTCCAAAGCAAATTATGATGGAGCCAACCACAAGAATGTCCTGCCATTTTGCAGTGGCTTGTACCAAGCCAGTCTTGTTGTTTTCCCAGTGGAGCCTGGCACAAGAACCACCGTGTGTTCTTCGACCTCAGCCCTGTCAGCCTTTTCCAGTCTCAGGAATCTCTGGATAATTGATGACCAGCTGGCCTCTGTGGCTATCTAGGTGATTAGCAGTGTACTTGCTGAAGGGTGAAGCTGTGCACTTTGGATCACCCTCCCTCACAGATCTCTTGTCATGCTCGGTGCCAAGATTGAGGATGGACTTGTCATCTGTGTGATACTGCTCCACCATGAAACACACCACTGGAAATCCAGGAGGACAACACCAGTGGTTTTTCTGACTTTATGACAGCTTGGCTTTCTCTAGAGTTTTTCAAGACCTTTCTCTTGGCTGTCTTAAGAGTGGTTTCCAGTTCAAATGTCCCATTTCTAAAGGGGACTAATTAAAAGAAGGAAAGAAGCTTTTTACAGAGGCAGATAGTGATAGGAAATGGGGAAATAGTTTTGAACTAAGAAAGGAGAGATTTAGATTAGATATAAGGAAGCCATTCTTCCCTGTGAAGATGGTGACATCCTGGCACAGGTTGCCAAGAGAAGCTGTGGATTCCCCATCCCTGGCAGTGTCCAAGGTCAAGTTGGATGAGGCTTGGAAGATGGTCCATGCCCATGGCAGGGAGATTGGAACTAGATGATTTTTAAGGTCCCTTCCACACCCAAACCATTCTGTGTTTTTTTACAATACTCTTCATTGCACAGCTGTTGGTGCCAAGAGCCACAAAAAGTCTTGGGTGCTTAACTTTTCCTAATTATCCTTCTAAGATCCAAATCCCTGAATTACCTCCCACCTAACTTTGGAGGTGCCTCCAAGGCAGCATCAGCTGTGTTCCCTACATTTGCCACAAATCTTTCCTCCTGGCACTGCTAAAAAGCAAACAGTCTAACATGTATGCAATTTTTAAATGCTGCCAATCCCCTTTTAAGGGTACAGCTGTATCTATCCAGGAATCTACTTAACAGTGGGGAGGACAGGTGAATAAGAAAACTCTAGCCCTCCTTTAACACCACTTGGTGTGGGACATGCTCTCCTTGACAGCACTGGGAAGAAGCTGGCAGGAGCACAGCCCTCTGCAGAACTCCATGAGACCTTAACTCCATACCATTATTCAGACAACACTGTCCTATATGTGGCTTTCATACCATTTTGACACTCCTTTTATATATCTTCCTAACTTTGTGAACTTAACCATTCGGGCTGAAATTTTACAAATGTGGTTCACCTGTTTCCAAAACAAAGCCCAAGAAAAAAAAGTTCCACTGTCTCGCAGTATAAAACTCAACAGAACCCATATAGGTGTTTCATTAAAAAATTCTCCTATCCCTCTTCTCAGGAGCAGGGATTTGGAATTCAGCAAGGGGCTTACCCTACTGTCAGAGACATGCCTTTTCCTGCGAAAACCTTCTCCGCTGAAATTACCCGGTGAAATTATCCTATGCAATGAGCCTTTGGGAACTCTGAGGTCACACACACTCCACAGAGACTTTTTTTCAAGTTTAACAGCTTTGGAGTTTCCTCCAGCCCTGAGCCAAATACAAGTTTCTAGATAATTTGCTGCTCTTGGCTGTGGAAGGGGTGCTGGTAATGCTGGGGGAGCACGGGACAGGGGATGCTTCTCGTGTGCTCCCATTGCTCCTCCTGCTGGAGTTGAGCAGCATCAGGGAGGTTGTTGGGGAGGGAGATGGATAAAGCACCAGCTGTGTGGGTATAAGTAGGGCAAGGGAAAAGGGTTGTCTGTTAAGGCTTTTGCCACAATTACTGAAGTTGGCAATTTATATGGTTTTTAAAGGAAAACTGTACTGTCTGTGCGAGCTTTTTCTGCTGTCAGCTGAATGAAAAGAAGTAATTCTGATTGCATGGGGAGATGTAAGCACAGGTGTTCCCAGCACCAAGAGCAAGGATCTCAGCAAGAAAGCAGATGGGGCCTCTTACACCTCTCTTTTCTGTCTCTGTAGTCCCTTACTCCATTTCCCCACATCCTCACAAGAGTTATGGTACTGCCACATGGCATCTCCTTGGTCTCAAGACTTCTGATCCTGAGCACTGGAAGAGACCAAGATGATTTGAAAGAAATAGGATATGACCATTTCATTATGAGTCACAGAATTGTACAGTATGTAAAAAACCTCTAAGGATCCTTGAAGTCAGTGATTAATCCAGCTCTGCCAAGCCCATTAAACCATGTCACCAAGTCTACACATCTTTTAACTACCTCCATAGATCTTCTGCACATGGAAAGAAAACTGAGACTGCAAAAGCTTCCTAAACTGTGGCCTTTCCTAATTTCTTGCATGCCTTTGTGACCTAAAGCTCTTGAATAGAAAGATGTATGCATGTGCTTGAATGTAATATCTATTTTTCCAGACACCAGACTATCTAGTGTGAAAATGTACAATATACTAGGTAAAAATGCTGTCAGAAATTGGCATTTGGCTATGAGCGGCAAAGCTGAGAGACACCACAAATAGGAAAACAAGGAGAGTTTCATTAATCCAGTTGCTCAATAACCTAATGCAGTTTTTCAAAGCCTCAGTGGTGGATTCCTGTCCCCAGGCTCTCTTGTGGTCAAGGAAGTGTGAGGAGCCACAAATGACAGCATGTTCTTGGCAGCAGTGTGCTGGCCTTGCAAATCTTTCAGGGCTCTGGTTCTTCAGGTCTTCAGGTTTTCATTCACCACAGAAGTAAAAAGGGCATGCACATGATTTTCTAAATTTTCTTTCCATCTCTTGTACTTCATGCATATCCTCTGGTTCATACGTGTGTGAGTCTGAGAATGAAAGAGGAAACTGACGGATTTATCTATTTCACATCACTTTTCAGTAATGTTATTAGATGGGAAAAAAATAGAAGAAAACCCATCAAGCAATGAAAAAGCATTTTTAGAAATGGAGACAGTAGACAGAACTGAAAAAACCTGTCTGAAATGTCATAAAATTTTATATAGACATAATTTAAATTTCTCAACAAATCTGGAAGGGAGCACATTTATTATACTTAGTTGTGACACAGAGTGGCAGACAACTGGATTCACTTTGAATTTCACTATAGAGGTGTTCTATGCAAGTATCTCTCATGTGGCACGGGGGCTGGATTGTACAGGCATGGGGAATAAATACCAGGTCTCTTTCTTCTCCAGATCTAAGTGATAATCAAAGGGTAAACTGACCTTTGCAGTGCACTACCAACAGCTGTTCTGGATGTGCTGCCAAATCAGCCTTGTTCTGCTGGACGTTACACGGATATTCTGCTGGATGGATCGAAGGCCAGTTTTGGAGTCAGTACAAGTGGAATTGTGCTGCACCTCCTTGCTGGTAATGGTGAGACCAGAGGTGTTTATAAAGAGACTGAAAAGATGCTGTAGACCTTTTGCTTAGGTAATCTTTGATTTGGGTCTCCTTCAGCAGAGCTTAGGCAGAGATCACCAGTTCTACCATGAGTGTGCTTCCTTTGGGACAGGTCAAGAAGATCACTACATCCCTAACTTGTATGTGTAAGAACACAGCTTTGCTCGACTATCTGTAATAAAATGCCTTCAAAAGTAGAAGTTCTATTTTTTTTTTTTTTACCAGCAAGAGAGGAATGAATGAGATTACAGAAAATTGAAGGACTTACCAGTTTGCTGGGCAAAATCTTTGAAAGGCTTAATCATGTGTCAGTATAGTTTCAGTCAAAACAGTAAAGGTTCAATAGCAATTCTGGTACATTTCTATAAATCTTCTAAATTTGAATGTGTGTGAAGATTGCATTTATGCTTTCACAAAGAGCTAGAATCTGTAATGCCTCAGAGGAACCACTTTGTCAAAGCGATGACTGCTCAGATGGTTGGTTATAATCTGAGTCAACACTTCCACAGATACAGAGATGAAGAAGACATCATGATAATTGTCAAAAATTTATGATCTCAGAATTAGTGGTTTTCTCCCCTTCTGCAGCTATTAGCTCCTTTTTTTTGCAACTCCACTTCGGCACTCTGCTTCATTTGATGCAAGCTTAATAAGCGAATCCTCCATTTCTTTTTCTGCTCCTTGATGTTACGTGTGCATTACTAGAGACAGGAGCCTTGAGGAAAAAAATGCATATGATTAGATAACTAAAGACTATCATAATTTACAGCGCCAGAAGGCAACATTTGGAACTTGATTGACACCCTTCGTTCTGGCATTTATCAGCTTTTAAATGCTTAATTCTACAACTATAAAATGTTCTTTCAGGTTGGTTGGATTATTTATTTATTTATTTTGAAATGAAATATCTTAGGTATCAAAAAAAACCTTTTCCCTTCCCCTGCATGGTTCATCAGGTGCCACCATGCCAACATTCACGTGGGAAGGACTGGGCTCTATTGACGCAGACTGTGGACCAACCTCTATTAAAGATAAAAGAGAAAGCAGCAGTGAGACTAAACCGTCCTTTTCTACCAGAGTTGTGTGGAGGTGAGAAAACTTCACCAGCAATTTTCACAGACATTTACTGACTTCAAAGGAATAATGAGCAATAGAAATGCTGGGAGTCATCCAGACTGCAGTGAGCACAAAACCAGGGCTCATTCCTTTTTCCCCTTCCTCTCTTACTTCTCCAAGTCTCCTTCCTCCTTCTGAGTATACCTAATCCAATCCTTCTACACTAGACAGACTCAAATACAGCTGCTCAACTTACAGCAGGAAAATATCAGGAGTCAAACTAAGCATGTGGGCATTTAATGATTCCCTGGATGGAGAGACGGAAGAACAGCAAGACAGACAAACAAATAGATAAAAACTCCTAAGTATGTAGACTAGCACAAGCAGAGGTATGCTTCTGTTTGACCTGCAAAATATCTGATCTCAGATTTCACATTCTCACTATGTCCAAAAACTGCATTAAAAATATTTAGGGACACATTATACTAAATTTGCAAAATCTGGAGTCAGCACTTGTTCACACACATCAAAGCCCCATATAAACATGGGCACGTTTGACTCCATTGTACAGATGCTAATGATTTTTTTTCCTGTAGAGGTTTACTTTTTGGTCACTCATGTGGTGGGGAAGATAATTTTCAAGAAGCCCAGTAAGTAAATTCAGTAAGGCCCAAGGAAGTGGGTATTGTCATCTGTTAAACACCATGTTGAGCTTTGAAGTCAGGAGAAGCCACAGTTCTCACCACATGGCCATGGTTAATTTTGAGTGGTAATGTCTTCCTCCATATGACATTATGTCAACCACTGTAATAATGTGCTCTCCCTAGCTTTGAAGGTTTGTTTTCTGATTAGTGCCTAGGATTTTATCGGAAGAGTCATGGACCTTAGGGGAACAATTGCCAAAAACTCATTGTGAAATTTTGCAGGATCAGATTACTGTGGTGGAGAGAGGGTGAGAGTCCAAGACAACTTTAGACAAATCTGCGTAACAGTTTATTTGATACAGGTTGTACAATTGCACAAAGCCTTATTTCCCTGTCAATAAGAAAATAATGTTGCTTAATAACAAGAGAATAATATGGCGTTATTCCAGCTCAACAGAATGGATCTTGTAGCAAAAACTTTTTTTGCCTTATGATAGTATTTTTTTATTAATATGAAAGAATAGTGTAAAAAAATGTTTGAAAGAAAGATGTTTTATGAATGACTAAATAGTTGTCAACTCTTATTACTCAGGTATCATGTACTGACAAGACTTGTGCTCTAATACTTTCTATTCTTTACCTCTTTATCCTTTGAGTAACTCCTTCTCAGTGCAAAGAAATTCTCCTTCAGGTCTGTAACAGTTGTGAAATTAAATTAGCTGACTTAGAGCTTCATTATCTCAATTGAAATATGATCCAGACCTAGTCAAGCCCCCTGTGTAGCAGCCATTACTGTATTACTCTTACAGTACTACTTACCCATGATCAAACAGCAAAACCATGAGATGACTAGAAACTGAATTAATGTCGCCAATACCCAACTCCAAGGCCTTGACCACAACATCATCATTCTCTTGAACCAGTCACATTTGGGTTTGGTTATCCCAAATCTCATCAATGAGGTTTTGCATAAGCAGAAAAGCATCAGCATTGGGCTCCAGTGGGAGTCTGCCAATCCTAATGGCATCTGTGGGCTTGAACTGGTATTAATGAGGGCAGAACTTCTCCTTCTGATACTTGACCCACAAAAGGATTTCAGTATGCGGTGCTTGAGAGGTAGGGATAATGGGAAAAAGATAAGTCAGGATATGGATTTATGCATGTCAATTACTTGGTCTTTTTGTGCAGTTCTTTTTCCGGGAGTTCAATCTCATGGTCAGTCATTCCTCAAACATATTGATCTCACATCACCTTCACTACTACAAAAAGTGTTGCATATTGTTAAGAGTGACTCATGTATCTCATGTTAGGAGTCACGTGTTCCAGCCAAGGCCTGCATGAGACCCACATACAGAGGTTGTCCTTCAGTTCAGTGCCTGTGGTTTGTGGGTGGGGAGAGAGTGGATTCCAGCCTAACTGCCTTCAAGACACATGCTCTGGCAATCAGGAATTAACAATTTTTAATTCAACAGATCTTGGTAATTTGCACCTAAAAACTACCAGAGAGAGATTTTGGTGGGTTCATACTTACTTTTAACAACCGAAAGAAGCTCAAAATTCCTGAAGATCAAAATTCATGTTCAAGTTTTCCAAGGCAGAAAAGTGAGATGATGCAGATAGCAGATTGAGGTGACTTAATTCACGGCAAAACTAAAGGAATGTAGCAAAGTGATTCAATAAGCAAAGAATTTAGAAATAACATGTAATTGGGGCCACTCAGTAAGTTCAAATTAACCTGATTCTCTTTTGAACAAACACATTTGGTCTATAAAAATATCTTCTGGGATATGTAGGGTACATAGGCTTTTGCAAGGTCAGTTGGGTGTGTCGTTACTCTCCTGCAACCATGAACTTTGCACAGGCTCAATAGCACAGAAGTAAAATGAATTAAGAAATTATTAGCTAAGAGATGTCAGAAATAGTAATGTCAACAGGAAATTAGTTTTTAATATGGTACACCCCTCAGGCTCCTAGAGGAGTTGGTATTGTGTCATGTCATCCAGTGCTTTGATCATTGTTCTGAGAACAAGTATAAATATTGCTGTTCATAAAGTTTTCAGATTGCACAAAGTTTTCCAGGTGGCTAAATAACAAATGAAGACTAAGCCTCAATACTGAATCAGTTGGATCAGTCAGCAACCTCATCCCAATCAAGTAAGAGATGTTTTGGCAGGTACAAATGGAAGTATAGCTCTAGAAATAAGTGGTTCAAACAGTGCAAAAGGTCTCCAGACCAGCAATGGATGCTTTCCCAGAAAATACAGATAGTTACATTAAAGTTATGATTTGTCCAGGCAAGATGTAGGTCAGATCACATTATTTCCAAATTTTCAGTTTTAGATCACAAGAACCAAGTTAATCTGACCACAGGTATACACTTCAGCATAGACGTAGTCACTCTGGACTCTATAATCACAGAGTCACAGAACCATGGAGTGATTTGGGCTGGAAAAGGCCTTCAAAGATCATCCAGACCAACATCCTTTCCCTGGGCTGGAATATCTTCCACTATAACAGATTGCTCAAAGCTCCATCCATCCTGGCCTTGAATACCTCCAATGACAGAACACCCACAGCTTCTCTGGGCAAGTCATTTCAGGGTCTCACCACCTTTATCACAAAAAAAGTTCTTCCTTATGTCTGATCTAAATCTCCTTTCAATTTAAAACCACTGACCCATGTAGATACACTACAGGCACTGGTAATAAGACTTTCTCCACTATTCTTATTAGCCTTCTTTAGATACTGAAAGGCCACAATACGTTGGAGCCTTGTCTTCTCCCAGCTGAACCACCCCAGCTCTCTCAGAGGGAGATGTATTTTAAACCCATGATATATCACTTCCAAATATGGATAACAAAACCAGTATAGATTAAGCAATCCCCAAGGGATCCTATTTCTTTCCTTTGCTTATAGTAGATGCCTGGGTTAGCATCCTCAGTGTAGCTTTCTAAAGTCATACAAGACAAATCCCACCTCAAGTGAGAACAAAGGAAACAATTCCCTATAAGTCAAGAGACATTGACTTATCTTTTACTAAGTTATACCTTCAGAACAGCATAAATCAGGAATAGCTCAATACACTGCTAAAAAAAATGACAACTTATATCGGAAGATAGTCTGAGAAATGATGAAAGAGTCCAGTTTTCAAAAACAGTTTCCCAGTTTCACAGCATGCCTTTTGAATCACAGGCTGTGTACTGCTCATATTTCATTTGTATCATGATATTGCAGATTGAGTGAAACGGTGTTTTTGTGGTAGTAATGCCATTAGTTTTCTCTTAGAATCCATTTGTCAAAGTAAATTTCAACAATAACATCAATGTTTTCTGATTGGTGGACAGTTCAGTGGGTCTTTATCACAAACTCAACCACATCTATCCTTCAAGCAAGTCTACTGACATTTCCAATGACGAGGAAGGGAGAATGGCAGGCCTGCTCACCCCTACGTGTCTGGCTTGCCTCCCTGACGTGACATCATTGCTCATGCCCTACTCCAGCATAATCGAGCAGGTCAGTGGTTATTCCAAGCTTCACCCATTCCAGATTCCACCCTTAACCCTCCAAAACAAGACTTTTATAGTTAAATGATTCACTTATTAGGTAAAATAAACATGAAAATAATGTCAAATTAAAATAAAGCGAAGTAGCATGAAGTTAAATTCAGACTGACACTGAGCAAACAATCTGGCTGGAATCATTATACCCTTTTGGAAACAGGCACGGATATCGGAGCATGGATCCAATTAGTTTCAATTGGGAGGACCCTTCCTGTTCCTGGCTCCCTGAGTTTAAATCTCACCATTTAGATGTTATTTTAGAGCCAGGGACAACTGTCCTGCAGTTGCCATCTACAGGAACTCAAGAAACCTACAAACTGTTCTGGGCTCAAGACAACAAAGTACTGAAACAAAGCATGTCATTTATCATTTGCTAAGATCTTTAAGACCTTCAAGAGACCTTGGCTTCTATGAAAACTTGAAGAGAGAGCAAACTCAAGCTGGGTTCACCAAGAGCAAGCACTGGTCTTCATGTCTGGAGCCAACAGAGGGGCCAGCATACACAGATGAATAACGAAGGGAAAGGGATGTGCAAGGGCAGCTCTCTAACTGCCTCAGAGAAATGCCGTACCACTCTTTCAGGCTGGATTTTAGTAATTGTGATCCACAAGTGATTTATTTAGATGCCCTACCAGGCCACCTACAGCCACCTTTTTTTTTTTTTTTGGCTGTTCTGGTATTGCCCCTTACCTCAGCAGAGGCAAAATGACACGCAAAGTGATATGAAAGAGCAAGTCAGCAGCACTGGAGCAAGCTTGTGGCTGTAGGCAACTTTCTGCCTTTCAGACATAGCTCCCTTGTTGAAGTTGTGGTATCATATAGGGAAAACACAAAACCACAAAATTAACTTGGTGGTGCCAAGTGAAAGTCAGAGAGGAACTTTTTACAAGGATAGGTAGTGATAGGACAAGGGGGAATGGCTTTAAACTGAAAGAGGGCAGGGTTAGATTGGACATTAAGAAGAAATTCTTTACATGAGGGTGGTGAGG
This sequence comes from Phainopepla nitens, assembly GCA_013400175.1. Lineage (NCBI taxonomy): Eukaryota > Metazoa > Chordata > Aves > Passeriformes > Bombycillidae > Phainopepla > Phainopepla nitens. The sequence continues at coordinate 306,649 of VXBQ01002739.1, read as the reverse complement.
CCCTGGCACAGATTGCCCAGAGAAGCTGTGGCTGCCCCATCCCTGCAAGTTTTCAAGGCCAGGTTGGATGGGACTTGAAGCAAGCTGGTCTAGTGGAAGGTGTCCCTGTCCACGGCAGGAGGGTTGGAATGACATGATCTTTAAGGTCCCTTTTGGCCCAAACCATTCTACAATTCCGTGATTCTGATTCCATGCCATTTCAGGATATGTTAGACATAGGGTTCTTTACTGAGTATGGCTGCTGTTGGTACCACTGAAATACAAACCCCAGAAGAGGAAGGCAGTGCATTTCCCAGGTAAGCTAAGCTTGCTTGAGCTCAGTGAAAAGACATTTTTCAGGCCCACACAGGAGAACAATTCCCAGCAGCACTTGTAGATTTTACACCACTATGAGACCATGCTCAGGGTGTGTATACTGAAAAGTTCATCCCCACTTGTTTGCAAACATTTCACCACCCTGAGAATTGGCAGTTCCCCCCAGCTATGTCACAAGAGGCAACATTTTAATATCCTGACCCAACAGAACCCAGGAACATCTCAGCGGCTACCTGTCACAAGGCAGCTGTGAGTACCACAGATATGTGCAATTTCTGATTTTGCATGCAATGAGAATCAAAAAGAGTGTCAGGATGTAATTTCAAATATCCAGGTCTTTATTTATATTTTAGGAGAAAATATGGACATTGAATGTCTTTTATTTTATTCCATTTCTTTGTAAAATCTGAAAGCAAAGGGAGCCACAGTATTTCTGCTGGTACACCTATATTTTTCTTCTGATTTCTGTGTATTTTGTGGCAAGCAGTTTTCATCTCTTTCTATCTGCTACACCTGGAATTACCAATACACATAAGTGTATTATCTACACACTTAAATTTCCTTTCAGCTCAATAAAAACCATACACTTTTTTTTATTTAATACACTGTTGAATTTGAAAATGGGGTAACAGTGATTTAAAATAAAAATCAAAGCTGGTATTACCATCTCTGCCAAGTCAGAGTGATCCAATCAAAACTTGGCATAATCAAGTGGTATGAATTCTTCCAAATATTCATTACAATCTTTAAAACAATACTTCGTCCAAAAAGCTGATACAACATCACTCATCACTCCCAGGAAGCATTAACAAAAGAGGTATAAAAAAAGGCAAAAGCAAGAAGCTCTTAATAAAAATCATGCAAATGGGGCAAGAAAAATCTTAGCTTTGTTTTTGCTATACTTGCCTTTCAAATATGACAGCTGATGTTGTTTACTTAGGCATGCGTAGGTTCAGTAGTCTCTGGATGGGGACATCAGCTTTTCAGTAGGACACTTTACATCCTGGCAGTGTGCCACAGGGCTCTGGCCACACAAATGAAAGCCATGTCTAGACTATTCTTGAGAAATAAAGCCAGTAAGATGGCATTGCTGTAGAATTTCTCCCTTCTATCCCTGGAGAAGCTGGTGATCTGTCTCAGCATTTGGCAGCTGCAGGTCAAAAACACAAGCACAAATGAAAAAAGCTGGAAGGTAAGTTTGGCTGGGGAAAGAAAAAAGGCATGAAGATATTACTGTTTGTAAATGTCACCAGTTACTATTTCATGTAAAACAGCGTTTCATCTCTTAGTTTTGAAGAATGTCTTAGAAACAAACATTTAAGGCCTATTTTCAGTGTCATCACACTGTGAGCAAGCTGAGCAGACAGTATGGCACTAAATGTGTTCCCACTGACCTCACAGAAATCAGAGACTAAGAAGAAATGCTTCTGGAAACACCATCTTGAAGACACCCATGAAGAAATAATTGCTCATCCTGTTCCCAGTAATGCATTTTTTACATTTGTTGCCCAGAGAAGCTGTGGCCGCCCCATCCATGGAAGTGTCCAAGGCCAGGCTGGATGAGGCTTGGAGCAGGCTGGGCTAGTGGAAGGTGTCCCTGCCCATGGCAGTGGATTGGAACAAGATGATCTTTGAAGTCCTCTCCAACCCAAACCATTCTGTGATTCCATGATTCTATGATTTCCACAGCCTTCCCTGGCACAAGGTGAAGTGTATAAATGGGAATCCTTCCTGATGTCTACTTTACAGCAAGAGATTGTGCCCATTCTGGCCCCTTGAATTTTATAAACAGTGCAGTCTCAGCACACTGGCTACTGTTTTGTATATTAGATTGTTGGGGGGGTGGTATCAATAAACAGCTGCATGGTCAAATTAGTACTGTTTACTGTCAAATTAACAAGGAAAGTGATACTTTCTGCTCTTTGTTTATAACCCCGCACAGTTGGCCCTAGCATGAGAAAGACTAAATGAAAATGGACAGCTCCCGATGGTAGATGGTCTCTGAGATCAAGCAGAAGGGAAATTTTGTTTGTCTTATAAGCTAAACAGTATCTTTTCAGGTTCATGTGCTCAGAATAACAGCTATTCAGCTGCACCAGCTGTTTTGTATTTCACTGCTAATTGTGTGTCTCATTCCTTGCAGGTCATTGTTTGATTGTTGATGTTCACTCAGGGAAAGGGAACAGGAGTCCAGAGCACACGTGTGTGCATAAGGTAGAAGCGTGGGGAGATGTTTAAATTCCTGGATGAAAGTTGTGTACAGCTGTAGGTTTTTGTTGTACTGAGCTTTAGAAGATAGGCCTTGGCTTTCAGCACATTCTCTGAGCTCTGCTTTTGGAAAGATCATGTAAAAGCAATGTCAAACGCTTGCAACAGTTATGTACACTGCACCCACACTGAGGGTGTTTTACCCCAGAAAAGGCCTCAAAACATCTAAAAACAGACTTTGAAAGAAATCTGAGCTCTTCAGTCAAAATATAAATTTTGAACAGAACTGAATCATTGCTCTTATTAAAATATCTACTTTAATAGAAAACTTAATTTATTCCAGCTGACCCTCTCTTTAGGTGTGGTCTACACTATTTGAATCACAAAGATGTTACCTCTGCACATTGCTTCTTGCCATTCACTCGTCCTTCTGACTTTTCTTCCTTCACCTCGCCAGTAACTAAAATTTCTCTTATAATAGTTTATTTTCTAAACCCCCTTCACTCAGACAGAAATATAGAAAGGCTGTCATCATATAGCAAAATAAAAATAATTGGCCATGAAAAACAGGCACAATCTTTGTTTATGATAGATTTCTCCCTAATTTTACATTATTTGCCTTATTGTCACTTCAAGACAGGTTTTTGGAAGACACTTGGTGTTGGTGTACCCTTCATCTTTAATCCAATAATAATTCTACCATGTATTTACAAGAGTATAGTTATGAGAGCTGTGTGGACAGCTTTCTAGAGTTGTATTTCTTGTCAGAGGAGACAAAACTTGGAGAGAGTAAAGGTACAGATTGTTTGTATCCTCCTGTTAAATGCTCAGAAACTATGTGAATGAGGGTGGTATAAATGCTTGGATGCATTAAACCCAAAATGCAGCTCTTCTCTGTCTCCAGTTAAAAGGCTTTTGTGGTGATATCATGTTGATAAGAACTTCGAAATGCTATAAATAGGTAGATAGGATCTCTAAAGAATGTTTGAGGTCATTCTAATTCATTCATCTCAAGAAAAAAATTCACTGCAGGCAACTTTTGCAGATCACATAACATTTGGCAAACAGCTAAAACAGTAAGAGGGGTCATTGCTCCAGAGTGACAGCCCAGTACCACAGTTAGGCATGAAGAGCAGCATGAATCACATCCAAAGTGCTTTCAGGACACAGTTAGATCTGTGCTGGGCATCTACCTGTGTTTTAGACATTGGAGGTTTCATCCCAACAATCAGTGAGGTTCATCTGGCTGTAGACACCCACATCTGGTCAAAAGTTCTTTGCCCAAGATTCCACTAACCACAGCAATAAGGTTTTGACAATAGTGGGAGTCAAAACAAATAGTTCACTGGTGGATATTGGCATATGAAGACACCCAAAATTATGAGTTAGGGTGGCATCCAAGTAACTTCCCTATGTTCCCTGAGTAAGAGATGGAAAGGAGCGCTCCTCATTCTACCCTAAAAGACTACTGTAAAGCAACAGGTAGGATGTCACATTCCACTAAATTCTAAGGAAACCTACTTGAGTGATTTTAACTATCCACACAGCTTTAGATGACTCAAATTCAATGAGATGAGAAAGAGGGAATGGGGAAAAGGGATGGGAGAAGGAAGGAAGGAAGGAAGGAAAAGGAAGGTTGGTTTTTCTTTTTTATTAGAAAACAACATCATGGATTAAGAAACTATATGGTGATCTTTACTGGCATTTTTAGAGAACAAATCATAATGTGCTATAAAGCAAGATATCAAACCAGAATACTATAAATTGAATTTTTTCCTGTGCTTTCATCTGGATGTTTAATGATATACTTCTGAACCAAAAGCCTCTGTAATATTATTCCTTCAGTGTAACACTTCAGAAATGACTAAACTTTAGATATAACTGAAGCTATTTCTGAACATTTCTGGACATTTTTAGGCTGACGAAAATGTGGAAACACCACAGCAAAAGGTGCCCAAATAATATACAACATAGCTCTCTTAAACCTTGAACATGGTGTCTCCTTTATTTAACTCTAACAGCATTTCTGTTATGTCATGCCAACTAATGCAGGGCAACTGTAAAGTCAAAGAGGATAAAGGAAATCACTTTTTCAAATCTGTGCCAGACTCTTTCAAAAGACAACCAGGAATGTAGCAAAAGTGATCAAAGGCAAAAGAGTCTGCCAGGCTTTATTTACTCTCTACTCTCTGTCTGTTGGGGATTGACATTTTTTATATTTTTGTTTCTTTTTTAAAAACAATAGTTTAGACAAATGTGTCTAGACTGATGGTAGAGCAAATGTGACATTAATTACGGATTCTTACACAGTGGCTCAGCTTATGTGGGCAGTTGCCAATTCCCAGGGAAACAAGAATTGCCAGTCTGCCAAACTGGAAATAGCTGCTCATCTTACCATGGTCTCATCTCAGAGTGTGACTGGTATCAGATGTTTCAGAAGAGGCTGCTGGCACATGGACCTGGGCAGCTGCAGGGCAGCAGAACCAGAAACGTGCTGCCATATCTCCAGGTGTTAATGGAAAGGAGCCTACAAGGAGACAGTTCTGCAGGAGGTACTTTAGATCCCATCATGTGCCAGGTGAAAGCCAATTTAGCTTGGAGAAGATCTTTCTGCAAATGTGGTGAAGCTTTGTTGGCACCCCAACCAGGTCCATTTAGTGAAATCCCTGAGTCTGATCACACAGGGTTGGTTTGCTCAGGCTTCACCACACAACAACGGGGACCTAGGCATTAGGCAATATTGCAGATCTTTTGCAACAGTGGAAAACATCTTCCTTGCAGGGAACATCTTCCATTTTGGGAAGACTTTTGTGCTATTCTGATTCCATTGCATTGGTGGCTCTGAATAAATATGCTGTCAGCTAATAAACCAATGCTTTTCATGTCTCAGTTGCTTCCAGGTGATGGCTCTAATATTAAAGCAAAAATTCTCATTAGTAATTCTGAGTGAAATCCTCATATTTTTCTCTGCTGAAAAACCATACTATTCCTGCTTTTCTCACCCTCAGGACATCAGATGTCCCCGCATGATAACCCTTATCTTTGTGACATCAGCAAAATATAGTCATGGAATCATAGAAGGATTTGGGCTGGAAGGGAACTAAGAGACCATTCAGTTCTGAGCTCCTGCCATGGGCAGGGACACCTTCCACTGGACCAGGTTGCTCCAAGCCCCATTCAACCTGGCCTTGAACACTTCCAGGGATGGGGCATTTACAGCCTCCCTGGGAGCCTCTTCCAGAGCCTCACCACACTCAGAATTTCTTCCTAATATCTAATCTAAACATACTCTTCTTCAGCTTAAAGCCATTTCCCCTTGTCCTATTGCTCCATGCTCTTGTGAAAAGTCCCTCTCCAGCTCTCTTGTAGGCCCTTTAGATGCTGCAAGAGGCTCTAATGTCTCTGTGGAGCTTTCCCTCCTCCAGGCTGAACAGCCTCAGGTGCTCTCAGCTTGTCTTCATAGAAGAGTTGCTCCTGCCCTGTGATCAGCTTAGCGGCTTCTTCTGGACTTATTCCAAGAGGTCCCCGTTCCCCCTGTGTTGAGGGCTCCAGAACTGGATTCAGCACTCCAGGTGGAGTCACACAAGAGCAGACTGGGAGATCAACAGGCTTTTATGCAAAATTGACCAACAGCCATATTAAATGTGCTCATTCCTATGAAATGGTAAGTGACAAGCATAATTCTTGATCCAGTAGCCTCCTTCCAGCCAAACACATAACTTTTCTCATGGCATTCAGTATTTCTTTCTAGTGAGCTGATTCCTTACAGATCTTCCAGCTAATTCATATTTGATCACTGATGAGCCACCACATATATTCTGATTTCTTGTGGAGTTTTTGGAGCAAACAGCAAGACATAAACATACTGTAATAACAGGACAATGTCATTTAGTGTGGAACATATTGCTGACCATATTCAGTGTATGCATAAAAGTCTGAGTTGTATTAGTGTCCCTGACCAGGTTGTCAGCTTCTACACAAGTTTATAGGTGTTATCAAAAAAGGTATTTTTTTATATTTGAGCCCCTTAATGAATCTAAAAAACAAATATAAGATTAAAAAGAAAAAAGAAAGAAAACAATAGGCAAATTGTTCTGTCTTTTAACAAAGACTCAGCATAATAATTTTTAGAACTTACCAGTGACACAACCCATTATTGGTTTGTCCATATTAAAAACTTCCTGGCTTTATATTTAATCAAAAATAGCTCTGACTGGCAGGAGTGCTGAAGGCTGTAACCTTTTGGTTATCCACAGAACTAGAATAACACGGGCAGCGGGGCAACCTCTCCTCACCCTGCCTCTTCACGCTGTCTGTTCTCCCAGAGGGTCCAACTCTTCCCACTCAGTCTAGGGCTGTTTTGCTGAGTCTGACACCAAAACTGTGCAACTGAGTTTCCTGTAGGAATGCCAGAGATGAAACCAGAGTCAATGTGTAGCCACAAAGAATCCCTTAAAACTTAAGACTCAGAAAAATGACTCAGACCGGCTGAGGAAGCCAATTCATACAGATAACTACTCTCTGCAGCACTCAGGCTGGGGTGAAAGAGATGGGTGAAAACTCCTGCCCTGTTATTAAAAAAGCAATTTCCCTGAATTCTCCCTGAATTGAATTCTCCATTGCCTTAAGTGATCTGCTGGTGAAAGTGCAGCAGTCAGCTCCTCTGGTGCCAGAACCACAGGCGCTGGGCATCGCAGAGCACCGCGCGCTCTCTGCAGACAGCGCGCTTCCCAAAACTTGTAATTCCATGCTTTCTTGAGAGGTGTGAATATGAGACCACTGAAAGTAGGTTGGGTGGGGATGGACCATACTCCTCCCTCCTGTGTGCATCCAACATGCAGAAGCAAAGGCTATGGGGAGATCCCGTTGGAGCTTTTCTGTCCTTAAAGGGAGCCTTAAAGGGAGCCTAAAGAGACTGGCTTTTTAACTGGAATGATAGAGAGAGACCAAGGGAGAATGGCTTTGAACTAAAAGAAAAGAGATTTAGATCAGATGTTAGGAAGATGTTCTTTACTGTGAGGGTGGGGAGGCCCTCCACAGGTTGCCCAGAGAAGCTGTGGCTGCCCCATCCCTGGAAGAGTTCAAGACCAGGTTGGACAGGGCTTGGAGCAACCTGGGATAGTGGAAAGTGCCCCTGCTACCTCATCTTTAATATCTGTTGATGTTTATGCTGAACATCAATTCATGGTTCTTTTTTCCCTAATACACACAGGAAATCAGGATGCACAACATTCTGTTGGAGTGCAAAGGCACTAAGCCCATTAAAAGCATTAATTTCATAAAAATAAAAAGCTAGTGCCTGGTGAAGAAGGAACTACCAAGAAGGATAGGAAGAAGGTAGGACCTGCTGGGTAGAGCAAGATCTACCAAATGACAGTAAAAGACTCTGAATGACATTTTTTGCTTCCTAAGCAACCAAATTCCCCTAAGTGATCAAATTCATCTAAGTCCACATTTGGACTGACATTGTCCACCTTTCAATTTTTATTTTTTTTTTTAATTTCTAGGAGAATATTCATTTTCCATTAAATCTTGGACAAAGAAAAATACCTCTTTTTCAGCTGAATGCATAAGTAACATCACATGGATTACAGAAATGAAATAACTGCCATGCTGTTCCCACTGTGCACAGTTGTATTCGTTTACTTAAACTTGTTCAGCTTCTGCCAGTAGTCAAATACTTACCTTGAGTGCACAAGAGGAGAACAGTGACTTTACCTCCATTTACAAGATGTTTCCTTAAACATGTAAATTTAAGGAGGTGGTATTGTCCCATGGATATTTCATCAGCAAAGAAGCTGGAGATATATTCTAGATATTCCATATTTAGGTATTTGTTTCATTACTGTTTCTCTGTGCCTCAGGTCCCTTATTCTTAAGCACTAGTATACCCTGAAGTATTATCAACACAAGTTAGTACAGTAAAATTAACCAGCTCTGTTTATTTAGCAAATTCTAAAACAGAAATGACATTCAACATTAGTAAATGTGCATGTAAGTCTAATTTGAATTTTCAAGAATGCCCTAAAGGACTAAACCACTGCAAAATAGTGGGCTGGGTGTTGTTTGAAAGGGAATTAAGAAAATATTTTTTTTTCTTTTCCCTTTGATTTTAAACCATCTTTTTACAGGATTTTGTAAGTTTCTAGTAATTTCTCTGTTTTTGTTCATTCCTAGGTTTTTTTGTGTTGAATAAGGCATAAGTGTTGGGTTAACTTATTTTGTTTTTCCCTTTCCAGTATTTTTTCATCAAACTGGTCATCTCTCATGGAAAGTGCTTGTCTTTCTCTATCCTTATTGTGATAAGAAATGGCTATGAGACAGCAGACAATAGGCCTTTTTCCTACCTTTGTTTTTTTTATATATAATTGGAATTTTGGAACAGAAAACCCCTTAAAATACATCGGGTGCAACCTGAGAATAGAAGTTTTCTTATTTTATGAAAACTTGGTTTCTTCATGGGAGTCAGTCTGAGGCTGTTGCTATGAATTATATGCTCCCAGGATCCAAAGATTTTGAACACTCACTGCCAAATGCCAGGATTTACTATTAATATCTTTTGACTACTCCCTGCCACATAAATGACACAGAATGGCTCATAGTTGGCATGAGCAACACATATGCAAGACTGACCATCCATGGAATGCACATGTTCTCTGTGAAAACACGGGCAAAGACACAACAGAGAGAAGGAGGGGGATGGGAATATTGTATAAGTTGTGAGAGGGAAGAGAAGAGCCAGAACACAACAAAAGGAACCTCTTGGATGGCGAGTCCCAGGTGAGGAAGGTGTGTAAGGCTGTGTGTGGGATCTCACCAGCATCAATGGGATATTGATGGCCCGAGCTCAAGGCCCACTGAGACTCCTGGAAATCCCTCCTGTGCTGGATCCCTGCCCTTTCTCCTTGACCCCCAGCCTTGTAGCTCTTGTCCCAGGCCTACTTTGATGACTTTCTTCTCAGATAATTCAGCTCATTAAAGTAAAAAAATATATATCCAACAAAAATAAGTGTGAAAATTTGGCATTTCCTGCCATTTTACAGTGGTATCTCAGCTCACACAGACACTGGATATGCAGTGGAGCCACCCAAAGGAAGGTGCAGGACTGCAGGACCCTGGCGCCTGTGGATTCCCACCCCACTACCTACAAAAATCTGCCAATAATTGTTTGTGATGGATATACAGTTAAATATTTTACTTTATTTTGAACATAAACACAATGATGGCACCTATACTACTATATAAACATGGGAGCAATTCCTCCCTGGATGTCCATGTCCACACTGCTAAATTCTCCCCAAAAGTGGGAAGCTACATCTGAGGAGCTACTGGGAACAGTCTGAGCTCTCTGTTAGCTCCCAGTTCACAACTGGGCCTTGCTGGGATCAGGTCAGAATCATGTTGGGCAAAATCCAGGCGATTCAACAGCAGAGACAACAAAGGGGATGCACATGAAATGCTCCTTGGTACTGTTTAATCTGTCAAAATAGGTGAAGACAATGTCCCTCATAAAAAAACCAAAAAAACCCAAAACAAAACAAAAAAACCAACAACAACAATCAAAATGGTAGCATCAGCAACACAGAAATATGGATCAACCAAACCCACTACTGCTTCACAAGACACTATGATCCCCATCCACATTTTGCTTTCAGAACCCCTCCTAACAGGATGCCTTGAGTCAATGAGGTATTTACTCACTAATTTGTTCTATATTTATCTCAGGGTTGAGTGACTAATCTTTTATTGATTTCCTGCCCTTCAGGAGAGTTTTGTTCCATCTCCCCATCTCCTCTTTGTATCACACGACCTGGCCATGTAAACATTTCCCAAACACTCCCAGTATGTGCACTGTAAGTTGTCATATGTTGAGTACAGAGCTCAGGACTTATGTTTAATGCATATTCAGGGTGTGAGGGAAGGAGAGAAAAGGGAAAATGTACTAAGTGAATTTATTTCTTTTTTGCACTAAAGCTAGTCCATATTAATGCCAGTTGTGCTGATGAAAGAAAAATGTGGCTTGGTGCTGCACAGGAGGCTCTTGTAGACTACAGAGCATTCCCCTTCTTGGTTGTAGACCAACACAGCCTCACAGAACACAGAGCTCTCTCTTCACAGCTTTCAACTGCCTCAGCCCTGATTTGCAGAGATGCCAATAAGCGCTTTTCTCCAGGCTCCAGTGGGGGATGTCTACAGCTCTTGCCCGGTTTGCTTCCTACTCTTCACATTTTGCTGGCAGCTGCCTCTGCCACTGGAGGGACAAATGTGTTCTCAGCTATCTACTAATCACTGGCCTATGGCATTGCAATGACCAGAGCTTTTGGGGGTTTGGAGCAGAATTTGTGCCTTTCAGAGGGGTCTTTCGGTCAGCAGAAGCACAGATATTCCTGGGGGTTGGCTGTAACAGCTGCTGACTGCCCAATCCAGCAAAGCCTGCAAGCCCAGTACTTCAGTTCAGGTCACCCCTATCCCCATTTGCATGCACATGAAGTAATTGTCACTTGACTTCATCTATCATAAAGCTAAATGTTTAGTCTGAGATAGTCCTCTGGAAAAGAGCAGCATTCCTCCCATCCTAGGGGGATGTGTCTGCAACAAGAAAGGCAAACAGCTTTGTGGGGGTGCTCTTCCCACGTCACTGATGCAGATACACCTTGGTCTGAGCTGCATTAGGTGAGGACAAACTCACCCCAGGGTTTTGGTGTGAGCCCTCATCTTGACAGGGTCACACCAAGGTGCACTGGGCTCTGCAGGGGCCACACACTGCCCTTACGGATATGGTAGCTCCTAAAGATAAATAAAAATCTCAGTTCCCCTCCCGCTCCACATCTCCCTTAACTAAGTGATACTCATTATTCACAGAATCACAGAATCATTCCAATTGGAAAAGATCTCTAAGATAATTAAATCCAACCATTAACCCAGCACTGCCAAACCACGTCTATCAGCACCACACCTACATGTCTGTTAAACCCCTCCAGGGCTGTTCCAGGGCTTGATAATAAAGTAATACAAATAAATTAGCAGACTGGTGATTCACAGGTGCAAAGTTCCCAAGGCAGTTTAACATCTTTCTGATTGAAGTTTTTTACAGAGTGGGATACCACTGTCCTTGTGGGAGACATCCAGTGCTGCTGGGTGAATTAATTGGAAAAACTGGAAAATCTGTAAAGCCTGTAAATGGCAAGAAATTCAGCTCCTGGATGTTTAGAAGACCTGGGCCCTTGTATTTCAAACAGTTTCTTATTTACTTTCTCCACAGCTGTCACCTCTTGCAGTCCTACAGGAAGTCAGAAGCAATTCAGTGCTAGAAAGTAGTAAATAAAGAAATACAGAGAATTGCAAAGAAAGGACCAGCAGGCCTTATTTTCAGAGCCCATCTTCACTGGTACTGCAGACATGGCATGAATTTGCAGCTCTCTGAAACGCAACACATGCTATTCATAAAGCTGGGTAACCACCTGTTCCTCTCAACCACTTCATGTGTGTAACCTACACAGCCAAGAGGTTTTTACTACCAAATGCAGCAGCTCCTGGTTTGTACCACTCCAGGCTGCCCTTCTGTGAGAAGCCACACAGCTCCTCAGGATGCTCCTGAGGGCAAACACCAGGAAGGGGTTGACCACCGGGTACCACCACCAAGCCAGGGCTCAGCTGCAGAGGCAGCTGCAGAAACGCAGCTTCAGCCAGGTGGGGTTGGACACGCGGGGTCAGACGTCCGGTCTGAACCAGGACCTGGGTTTCTCCCTGCCTAGAGAGCATGTGGGCATGCACCACATTTTTAAAACAAGGAGAGAATGCTTTGAAACTGGCATCTCCACCACTGCCTTTGGTGCCCACAACTATGTTTGCACAAATATATGAGGGGTATCAAGAATTTTATAATGATACTCCCTCATCCATGGTTCCAGTTAAAACCACTGTAATAAACAAAACATACAGAGCACATCACTGGCACCAGAGGCTATAATTTTCTCTGAGCAGAAATATTACCAAAAAGAAAAAGAAAAAAAGGCAGGATTTCATCCAATTTTGGAAGAAATCTATGCAGACCTTTCATTAAACTTCTCAACCATTATTAAAGGAAAGTCAGTAGTCAAAAATTCTTTGATGATGACATTGAATCATTTGATGACAGAGTATTTTGGGAAAGGCTACAGATGCAGATCACTGGTAAAAATCTTTCAAATGTCACAATACTTTCTCTTTTGTGGGGGAACACGTTTAACCCTCTTTTACGAGTGAGCTCCACATTCTCTGAAACCGTTTGGTTTTGCAGCTATGAGGAAAACAATATGCGACATCCTTCCTTCTGAGGCTGCAGAAGATCTTGACTGATGGCAAAGAGAAAGCAAGTACCAAACAAGAAATCTTGGTACTGCAGGATATGAAATATGCAACTCAAGCATATTGGGAGCAGAGGTGTTTACATTCTTATTTTCCTGCTTAAGACATTTCATAAAACCACAAAGAAAACATGGCCTACATAGTGAACAATTCATTACCATGACTCCTCATTATTCAAAATTCTGTTGTCTACATAAGTTTATGTTTCAAATATCCCAAATGATTTATTTTTCACTAATTTTTAGCACCCAGCTGTGGGCACTTTAAAGAAACTACTTCGAAGGTGCTGGTCAGTGCTGTTGAGAGGATGAAGTTATCTGAAGGTGCTTCTCTTGCTGTGTCACTTCTGTCCAGTGACACTGACCATTTACATGATCTTGTCTTTTCCTTTTTTTCATTTATATAAACCTCTCTCTTTAAATTCTGTGGAAATTCTCCTATTCAGTAAACTAAATGAGCACCTCTACAAGGACATATTAAACTCTATCCCAGCTCAACAGACCATGTAACCCCTTGACTTTAATCACGGATTTAAGGATAGGTATGTGCTCATGCATTTTTTTCAAGTGGGAGTCAAAGAAACAAAGGATGTGATCCAAGCTGCATCTGGCCAGCTTTGATCACCTGCAAAACAAGTGTTTGTGTTGGAAAAGACCTCTCAAGTCAATGAGTCCAACCATTAAACCAACACTGCCAAGGCCTCCACTAAACCATGTCCCCAAGTGCCACATCTATACAACTTTTAAATACCTCCAGGAATGGTTAATTAAACCTGGAGATTATTCCCTAGGCAGCCTGTTCCAATGCTGCACAACCCTTTCTCTGAAGAAAATTTTCCTAAAATCCAATCTAAACTGCCCCTGAAACAACTTTCCATTTTCCTTTATCTTCTTGCTTGAGTTGCCCAAAACTGAGCTCAGGATTTAATGTGTGGTCTCACCATCGCCCAGCACAGAGGGACAGTCCCTTTCCTGGTCCTGCTGCACACGCTGTTGCTGAGACACAAATGAAGATGTTCACCCAGTCCATGTTCCAAAGAACAGCAAATGAGTAAAGCAAGCAGGTGACAATGACTATCAATCAAATATAGCCCATTTTGGTGCCCTGGAAGGAGTAATTCCTTTTGAGATGCTATTTCACTTAAAAATGTAATTTAACTTCCAAATGCTGAATTTCAAAGAGATATTTAACTTTGGTATCCTGGTTAGTAAATGAAGATTAACTGTTTTGGTGGGGTTTTGCACGTACGTCCAAACCAGAAATTTTATTTGGAAAATTTTGACAGGATTGCATTTTTTAGTGAGAATTTACTTTGGGCTGAAAAATATTTTTCATCTGGAATATACATTGCTCAGAAGATCACTTAACTGAGAGCCACACACAGAAGTTCTATGAGCTGTACATTCAAATTTTTGGAAAGTTATGATAGCATATAGCTGTTCCCCTGGGAGCTCAAGTCACCTGTGCAGCAAGAGGTTCCTGACTAGGTCTCTGCAGGTGATAAACCACCCTCAGGAAAGACATCAGGATTTCCCTGTCCCTTTACAGAGTGGACAAAAGCAGGATAGAAGCAGACCTGTGATGTCCATCCCTTTGGCTGTGTGTTTATTTGGGCTGGGATAGAATTAATTTTCTTCACAGTAGCTGGGAAGGGGCTGCGTTTTGGGTTTGTGCTGGAAACAGTGCTGACAACAAGGGTTTCTTTTTGTTATTGCTGGGCAGGGCTTACACAACACCAAGGCCTTGTCTGCTCCTCACCTCATCCCACTAGTGAGGAGACTGAGGGTACACAAGGAATTGTGAGGGGACACAGCTGGGACAGCTGACCCCAGCTGATCCAAGGGATATCCCAGATCACAAGGCATCCTGAGTCAGAAGAAAGAAGGAAGGGAGGATGTTTGGAGTGACAGCATTTGTCTTCTCAAGTCACTGTCACTTGTGATGGAGGCTTCCTTTCCTGCCTGCCCATGGGAACAGGTTAATGAATTCCTTGCTTTGTTTTGTTTGTGTGCATGGGTTTTGCTATATCAATTAAACTGTCTTTTTCTTAACCCACAAGTTTTCTCACTTTTACCCTTGCGATTCTCTCCCCCACCCCACTGGGGGATTGAGCAAACCTGCATGGTGCTCAGTGGCTGGCTGGGGCTAAACCACCACAGGTTGCTGCAGTGGTGGTGGCACTGAAGGGATAAGGGCCTCTTGGTCAGTATTATTTAGCAATTGCATTATTTAGCCCCAGTGCATGGTGGGGCTCCACCCTCTGCATGAGATGGGAGGTCAAGAGCTAAAAGGGAAACATGGCACAGGGAGATGTGGCAAACAGCAGGAAGGAAGAAATGGTAAAGAGATTATCATTTTTATTCAGTGTCTGGTGTCCCACAGGTTCCCAGAAATAATGGAGCACTTGGTGACTCAGAGAGGAGGTTTTCAGAGCATGGTCTGGCTATTTTTTCCTGTAGAACCAGCAGATGGCAAAAAAAAGCCCTAAGGAAATTTATTCTCCTTATTTTATCTCTTTGTTTTAGAATTCTCTTTGGCTCTGAGTACACCTCCCTAATCCACTGTCCCTGGGTTTGCCTTGCCATAGCCACCACTTGTTCCTTTTCTCTTCCTTTCTGTGGAAGAGAAAACCCTCCTGTGAGCCAGGAATTGGAAGGGACTGATGATCCTGTTCTTCATATGGTGTCTGGGAGACAAACAATTAACCTGACAGTTTGAGCAATGAGTGAACATCTCTGGACAATCCTCTCGCTGCAAATGGAGGATCCAGTATGAAATCTTCATTTCATCTGGATTACAAATTCATGGGAGTAGCACAACGGCTTCAAGAACTTACTCTATTATTTGCATATAGTGTCATATATTTTCATTATTTTATTGCTATTACTGTGACAGGATGTCAGGCTGTGTGGAAAACCTCTTTCAAAGCTTGCTGGCATTACCTATTGATGATTTGTCACCATCCCTTATGCTTCCCTGTAGTTTTTGCAGAGGAAGGGATTAACCAGATGCTCTGCCTGACAGAGCCAGGCAGGTTCTCACTGCTCATGCAAACACCATCACCGAATTAAGGAGTGTTCACGCAATCCCTTAACCATGGAGAGAGTTGTGGAAGCTGTAGCAAATACCTGGGACAAGGACATTTTCCAGCAACTCAGTATTGGCTTAGCAAACCAACCTCCGTGGTGTTGGTCATGGCCCCCAGGGGCTCTGTAGGTAAAACAAGACCAAGGTACTGGGCAGAGAAAGGAGGGTTTGTGAAGGAGGATCTCTGCCCTCTGCACTGCCCAGGGTGGTTGGTGCCACTAAGGTCCCACCTGGCCACTGTGACTTGTGGCACTGGGAAATGCAGTCAATTTAATTCAGGTTGTGTCTCGCCCAAAAAAGCAAATCGTAAAAGTACATTAAAATGTGATTTGTTGAATGGTGACCAACATAACAAACCACCCCAGACAGCTGCTTTTCCCAAGCCTTCCTTTCCTGACAGGCAGCTGGAACTGATAAAGCCATAATTGCCCCTTCCACTCCAGAGAGCATCACGGGGAGGGGTGAGAGAAAGCAGCCTCTGTTCTACCTGGTGGGCACAGGACTCTCAGGCAAAGCAGGACTTTGGGTGGAACCGGTGCAAGGGTGTAGAGAAATACTTGTATTTAAATCAGCGAGCTCCACAGATATTTATAATACCTGTAAATACTGCGAGCCCTCTGCTCTTCCCAGTGCTGTTCCTGCAGGTCTGTCAGGTGCTGGTGGAGAGGATGGAGCAGAGCTCCATGTTGCTCCTCCATGGCACAGATGAGCAGTCAGTGGTTTGGCTGCCAGAGGAGCCCCGGAATCAGGCTGGTCTCCTAGGAAACAATGGCATTGTTGCCACAGGAATAAACATCCTGGTGGGCCATTTGTGTTTATCTGGTATTTCCATTCTCTGCTGATTAACTCAGCCAAGTGAGGTCTTCATGTGGTAATTACAGCACAGCTCATTTGTGTGTGTTTTACAATGGTGTTGATATAATCCCACTAGAGCACCCCAAGTATGTGCAAGGAGTTCCCACCAGCAATCCAAATAACGCCCCAGCACTGCTGACAGCTTAATAACATGACAAAGTTCAGTCTCACTGGATGTCAGGGACAGGAATGCAGCTCAGGCTGCTCTGACCTGGAGCTTTCAAAATACTGTAGAGTTGAGGCTGAGTGTTTGACAAATAACCTTTTCTTTGCCTGCTCAAATCCATCAGACGCTACCAGGTGCCATGGAGAGGCCACATGCCACTGTTAAAATGTTAAATTGAGTGGCACAGCCATCGAAAGCTCTGAGGAGGGACATTTATCTTTATTATTATTGTTATTAATAATGCAGATATTGCTGCACGTTGCATTCCAAGGTATTTTTGCAGCACTAAATCATCCAAACGCCCATCGACGGCCCTGATAAATCACACAATAAACCAAAATTCAATACAGCTGTCAGCCCAGACCCTAAGCAAAATCTCAGTGAGCTTAATTATAAAGTTCAGGCGGATTCTGAGCCTGCTTGCAAGGGGACAAGGGGCAGACTGGTACTGGGACAAGGGGCAGGCTGGCATTGCCACTCCAGGAGCTCAGGAAAGGCTGCATCAGGCCTCTCCTCCCACTCCACAGCACCCCAACACTGCCACGCATCAAGGTGGGGATAGCTGCTCATGATAATACCTCTCATTGTTTTCCTCCTTCTGCTCTTTCCACTCTGCTTTACTTCTTCTGATTTATTTTAAGCTGTTTCTCTGTCATTGTATTATTTTTACCTTTCCTTTTGCTCCTCTTTTCCTCCCATCTCTTCCCTCTCCACCATCACTTGCCTTCTGTCTCACCATCTCTTTCTTTCTTGCTCTCTCCTCTTCTTTCCCTCCCAACCCCCCCATCAAAGTGAGGAAACCATAGCCCAAAGGAAGAACAAGAGTTGAACTTGTGCCAACACAATGGGCCAAGAGGCTACATATGGAACCAGCAAATCACAGAGCCATGAAGGATGTTAGTGATTTAAAGTTATGTATATTGAAGTCTGGATCTTAAAATGAATCCATAATAGTAGAGGTAACTAATGGAGAGACTTAACTGACAGCAAGCAGAGTTTTTTCTTTAACATTGTTATGTTCCCACAAACTCCTCTTTTCCTGTCCCCACCCTTCCCCTGCTCCCCTTTCTGATTAGTTCAACATCCACGCTGACAATGAAAAGCTAAAGCTGGTGCTTTATGAATAAAGATTTTACCCCATACACCATAAATATGAGTGCTGGTTGCAGAGCAAGGCATCCAACTGGCTCCAGCATCTGTGGGGCTCTCCCTGGGGAATAATGCCAGTGGCAAGGGATGGGGAATATTCCCAGCAGAGCAAGCAGGCACCACAACTCTGGCTGTGGTGTGATAAATAACCTGCTGAGGACCTGGGATTCAGCAGAGATGTGGTGCCAAAGCCAGCTGGTCCTGTGGCGGCTCAAATCCCAGCTGCACTGATGTTCTGCCATCATTAAGGATGATAAGGGAAAACCCAGAACTAAAATGCTGCTCAGAGGGAAGGATGTCACTGTACATGTGTGCATGTGCACATATAGATAGGTGTGCATATGTGTACAAAACATAATACAAAGCAAAACTACAGTAAAACATTACTATAATTGGAAAGTCACTCCAGAGTCAGGAAAGATCAAATACTGCTCATCTGCCCCGAATTTGCTACTTTTGGTATGCAATCTTCATGGTGGCACTGGGACCTGAGGCAACAGCTGAGGGGCAGGAGCTTCTGAGCAGCCACAGCTGCACTTGGAACTGTAACTCAAATACCTGCCTTTACTACTCAGTGGATATATGTATATAAATGTATACATTTTTTTATATAAATATGCATGTGTATCTTGGCTCAGGACATCTCATACCCTCCCAAACTAACCTTTGAAATCAGCTGGAAGCTGATTTGTCCAGGGGGTGTTTCTAACAAGCCATTTGCAGGCAGCTATTCAGTTGAGTAGCATAAGCCAGTATGGACAGGAGCCATTTCATGCCAGTTTGTCCCAGAGGTCGGGAGTGATCCCAGTACATTGAGTTTATTGGTACAGCAGTTCCCTGAAATCACAGCACAGTGCAAAAATCACATCTTTAATAGGTGAAATGGAGCATCTGAAGTGAAAACTCTTCTCTGAAGTTTTCAGTCTTGGTTCCCATGCTGTGAAACATCATTCTTTGCCCCTTGGGGACACAAGAAGGGATCTGATGAATGTTTGGGAAGCAGTCACAAACAACACTGCTGCAGAAAGTGCATGATACCGCGACTGCTCTAAAGAGTTTCCTAACAGCCTGAGCAATAAGAAATAAAGAAAGCCCAGCACCACTCTGTGCCAAGAAAACAAATTGCATCACCCGTTCAGGGCACTGACGGGGCAGGAGCTGTGCAGGATGTGGTGCATGAGCTGATGAAAGCTGGTACCACAACCCGTCCACACCAGGACTTGGATGAGGATTACATGAGTGACCTGAACTCCAGCAGGTTCTTCAAAGTCCTTCCCTTGGCACCAATAATGTTCTTTAATGTTGTTTTAACAAAGGGTTGAGGGAAGGGGGACTACTTGCAATAAATTCTTTCTCACACTTCCCAATGAATGTACTTCCATCCAGCTTTTTCCAAAACCTGTGGCTTTCAGTGCAAGGGAACCAGAAGAAATCCCCTCTATCTATCTCTGCTCTAAAATTCAGGAGCATAAGGGTTACAAGGCCTACATCTGCGCTAAAGAAAACACCCTTTCTTCTTTTTTTGGCAGTTTAGACTTTTCAAACTCTTGCCCCTTCTTCCCTATGGCATTAAATTCCCCTTTGCATTCTACAACGCTGATTTAGGGGGAAACTCAAACAGATTAAAGTCCCTGGGGTGTACACACAACACCCAAGAGAGAAGGGTTGTGTTTCCCTCTAGCTTCTGAACAAGGGCAGGTTGGAAACTGGCCCCCAGCCACTGGCATGGCCATACTGGGCTCTGGGATGGTGGAGGAGCCTGTTCCAGTTCTGCTGAGGAGTGACCAGACTGCCGGTTTTCCTTTTCCTCCAGGCTCCTCCAGAGAAAGGCTAGATCCTGTCAGCAGTGGCTGAATATTGGCCAGATTATGGGGCATGTGGGTATAGCCTATATTTATTTTTTTTAAGTATATATTTGTTTGATGTTTTGCAAGCATCTGCTTAAGATTTCTGTGCTTATCTAACGGGAGGAAAGAGACCATTCTTCCCAAAGCCAATTCAGTGCAAGAAAATGTCATAACACTGCTGGGCCCCTTCGTTTCATCCTTCGCCAGAGGGACTCCATAGTTCCTCTGCTGCTCCTTGGAAAGCCAAGAAGTGAAGGCTGGCAATTAAAGGCATCTGCTGGGCTCATGAAAGGAAAGGCATGCATGAGATATGAAGGATGGATGACACCTGAAATGTCTAAACTCTTGTCTGGCGCAGACTGGACTGATTGCAGCATGTCGAGCAGGACGTGTGGAGTGTTACGTCAGGTATTCAGATAAAAAAGAAAACTCAAACTAAACCCTCCTTGACAAAGCTCCCCCCCACTCCACTGCTGAAGGAAGAGGTGCCAGCAGCTCACTGGAGCCCATCAAGGGCTCTATTTTTTACAAGGAAAGCAGGGAGAGACAGCAGTACAAATCCCCATCAGAGAGAGCGATTACCTGGGTAGAAGCGAATTTTCAGAGGCTGAATGACCAAAAAAATGACCAGCAGCAGTGAGACATTGCTGTAGAAAGGGGAAAGCTTTGGCTTTGCTCAGAACAAATGCATAAGGAATGATAAAACAAAGACAGGAAAAGTGATAAGTGATCCAGGTTGTTACTCACCCCATTTTTCATCATTCAGATCTGCAATCACAATCACTTATGCACAGAAACCACTTATTTTACACAGCATCTAATGGATCTGATGCACTCAGTTTTGCTACTGTCAAACATCACCTAGACCAGTGTCCAGAGAGCCTGAGACCAGGTATATTTGTACAGTGAGAGGGGACAGACCTATGGGGAATAATTTTTAATTAAATAAACACTAAAAAAAGACCGGTGTTGAACATCTTTTGTGCATGGCCAGTGGGTCAAACCTCAGGGGTTGGGGCTTCTGGCAGCCTCGTGTGAATTATTGGGTACTGATCACTGTCAGAGATGCTCATCAGGATGGAGCAGTCTCATACCTGTGGTTCTGGCACGGCAGTGATACGATGCAGGAGAGCAAGGTGTGCTTCTAGAGAAAATGCACAGCAGTGTCCCCCAACAGCCACAGCAGTGCATAGCAACTCTCAGCAGCTGAGTGACTGAACAGCAAAGCTGAACTTCCATTCAGGACTGGCTACAAATTAAACAAAAAAATAAAAGGTATTTTTTAATTCTTTGATAAGTCTGATGGTGAGTTTTTCAGATTCCCTGGTTTTCTTTCATGCTTCCATGACTGGAGAGAAAGGGAAAGATCACATCTGCTATGAAGGTGCACCTGGGTGTTTGCACATTTAGGACTTAGTCCAAAAGCAATCAACCAAGGCCCTGGATTTGTACAAGTGAAATGGTATTTCAGCACTAGTTTGAGCAGAAACATTAGGTTGGCACTTACAACCTTGGGTCTGGAGAATTTGAAACAGATGTCCATTTTCATACTACACACAACATCAAAAGAGATGTAGTACCAGAGCAATGCAGGACTAGAGAGATATGACCCATTGGGTACAATCTTTGGGACCAGAAGAGAAGCTGAAATGTACATTCAGAGAAATCCTGCTTGTTCCTCCCCAGCTGCAGCTGTTGGATGATAAACTCTTGTTGTTTCAGATGGAATGTGATTCCCTGTCATTTTCCATGAGAGGGATTCTGAGCTTCTGTATCTAAAGCACCTCTGGAACTGGTTTGCTTTGGGGAAGCTAAATTCAAAGTTCTGTGCTGGAATGCAATTTACAATACTTCACATTCATGTATTGTAATCCTAAAAAGGACATCCTGGAGCCAAGGCACCCAGCCTTCTGTGGCTGTGCCTAATCTCTCACAGCAGAAACAATATAAGAAATCAGGCAAATGGAAACCTACTTCCTCATGGACTTTCTCTCAGCCCTGGTATTTTGGGACTTCTTGACTTGGGCATTGCTTCTGAAGTTTTGTGTTTAACAACACTTATGGATCTGTTCTTCAGGAAGCTGAACCCCATTCTCATATTGACCTGCACAGCACCATCCAGTAAAGGGCTCCAAAGTTTAATTACACACTATGTAAAAAGGCTTTTCTTCCTGATTGCTTTAAACTTGCTGCTTGATTATTTCATTAGGAACACATAACCTCTGATATGAGAAATAGTGAATGGTCACACCCCATTTCACCCCCTCCATTATTTTATAGATGTGTATTATAACCCCACCAGTTCTCATATCTCAATCTTAGAGTAAGGGATGATTAACACTTTTGGTTTTTTGCAGGTAAAGAAAAGTTGCCTGTTTAAAAAAAAAAACAAAACAAAAAACTCAAAACAATTAACAAAATTAAACGAAAGTTCAGCAATAACCCAATGAGAAAATAAACCACTTTTATTCAAATTATAAGGTGTTAATCACTCTTGGAATATAATTATAAACAGCTCCAATTCCGGAAGGTGGGTTTCTTCATTTAACACATACTCATTTGAAGGATACAAAAGAAATATTTGCTTATATATTAAAAGCTTAAAATGAAACAATGAGCAGATACTTTTTGTGTTGCAAAATTAAATTTAACTCTTTCTTCAATAATAAAATATACTACCTATTATACAAAAAGGACATTATTTTATTCACAGTTGACAGAGTACAGTCTCACAATCATAGTATTAAAGGTGAACTGCAATGACATTTTAATTATATTTTTCCTGTAATTACAGATTATGAGGGTTAGAGCAGCACACAAAGGCCCCGATCAGGGTCCTGTCATGTGAAGAGCTGCACATGTAGAGAAAAGGTACATAGTTCCTACCCCAAAAGGCTGCAATCTAATCTAAAATTGCACATTAAGAGAGGATGTTCCTTGACTGAAAAACACAAGTATGCAAAGGGATCCTGGCTAGCTTTCTTATCTGAGAGACCTCTGGATACACAGCTACTTTTCACTGTCAGACACTATAAAATCATTGGTTACAAATAAATTACTTTTCTTTGAAGCTTACCAGGTTTGAGTTTAAAGGTAATTCCAGATTTCTCCATATGAGTTTCTGATCTTGCTTTCAGCCCAGTACTTCAGGGGGAAGTGCTGAAGTCATTAGCCATTTCTGTGATTAATGACATTTTGGAGGAGAAAATCCAGTCATGTGGACTCAGGTCTTGACCAGTGGCTAAAAATTTGAGTGTCCTTTCAAATGAGCACTTTTTTGCCTGTATAATGCCTTGAAGAGGTACCATGTCTGATCATCATGTCATGGTTCACTGCCCAAATTTTGCCTTTGAATATCAGTGCAGGTTTTAAGCAGTCCATTGGGTCCATTGGGGCCATGCAGTTCTCTGCACAGGTTGCTCACACACTGATAGGAAACTTGTCCACATATCTCTTAGGACTTCCTGACTGGCTCCTGCTATCCTCTCTCAGTGGACTCTCCTTCCACTTTTCCAACCTCAGATCTCCTCAAAGTAACCGGAATTGTGCTCCAAATGAGTCAGGATTTGAAAACGAGTAGGTTTGGGAGGGGAAAAAAGCACTTTTGCTCACCCCCGAATCTTACTACGCAACTTGGTTTTGATCTTCAGGCTTTAGAACTGAAAACGGGTTACAAAAATAAATCTATTGATCACAAGATCATAATTTTCTAGGAAATACACAGCAGGACCCTTCATTAAAAAAAAAAAAAAAAAAGAAAGGACAAAAGGGAGCAAAGGGGGGTTACCATCATGGCTCTGAGGGTTTGCACAGATGAGGACCTGTTCTCCAGGAACCAAACCAAGCAGCTGCTGGGAATTTGTTCTTAGTCTCTGAAAATACAGTCAGGAGTGAAAGCTGTCAGGTTTGCACCAGGAAAGGGGGCTGGGTTGAGGAATGGGGTTTTTCACCCCGAATTCTTACAATTGCCAGCAATTTCCATCACTAAAGAACACAACATACTCCTGGTTTCTTTGAAACACGGGGCTTAGAAACAGAACAGCGTTGGAAATGGGAAGTGAGGCAGCAGCAGGGCAGCTCGGTGCACTTAAGGGAACATTTTTAAGCCATTTAGCAGGAGTTTATTGCTCCAGCACTGGAGGCTTTGAGCATTCACGCACGACAGTGTGTGCATTGTTGTGCCAGAACTGCCCGCCCTGGGTGTGTGTGGTGTGGGGCAAGGGGCCAAGGGCTGTGTTTAAACGCACCCGCACGAGAAATGCGATTTAGGCAGAACAAAGCACACTCCTGTTGTGCCTCCCCGTGATTATAAAATAGATCTGTGTCATTATAAATAGAAAATGACTGGTGACAAAGATGCTGCTTTGAATCACTTCTGAGGCCAAGCTCCTTCGCTGCGGTTCCTGATGTCAGACCAATTTAGTGGCTGCACTGCAGGCGCATGTGTCTGGTTTGGGGGTAGCCAGTCCACATCTCATGACGGCTTAATCTCATTTTAAAACAGCAGAGGATTCACTGGGGTCCTTTGCAAGCATCACTCCCTCACCCAAGGACGGCTCTGAACGCCTTCAAAACGCGCTGTGCCCACTGCAGGGCTCGAATTGCCAAACAGCAAATTACCTCGCCCTCCAAGGGACTGCCAAACTTTCGGGGTCTGTGAAGTTGAGATCCTACTTCCACACAACTAATGGTGTGGTTCTTGTTTATTCCAGTGGGAACCAAATCAAAGACACAGAAATAATAGTGCTGTTTCAAAAGTGTAAGTTTTCCTCTTTATGCCACTTTCCATCCCAACAAACTTCACAGCATTATTGAATTAAATAATGCAGATAAATACTCTGAATATATATATATGTATGTATATGCATATATAGTTTTTATGTTGTACAATAGGTATTTTTAAAAATCCAAGAAAACAAACACAAACCCCAAAAACTCAAACCAGAAGCTAGAACTGAAGCCCCTATTGCAGTATCTGGAATATTCCAATCATTTACTCCTAAACATGCTCCTTAAAACAAGCAGCAATCTTTCTGTTTCAATCATTTAATCAGAATCCCACTTACATTTGTATTTTATACGACAGTTTATATCCAAAGCTGGGGATAACCTCTCATTTCCTGAAATCTCTTAAAAACTTTCTTAATGAAAGAGTAGAGAAATCTGCTGTTTGCAAATTCTACTTACTTATTGCTTTCTTCCAAACTAAAGTAGTTAATTTAATGAAGGAGAAAAAAAACAGAAGTGAAAAAGAAAAGGATTAATTTGGTGCCTGTAGCCATTTCCCAAATTCTTCAGAGTTTATAGACCTAGAGAGACAGGGAAAGAGCAACTTCTCAGCAGTGCAGCAGAATAGGCTAAAATGACCCTGTGAAACCCAAGCAATTCTGGGAATTAAAGGATGTTCACTCCTGTTATGGTTCTACACTGCAAACTGCTTTTAGGGCTCCCAGTAGTACCCATTAGCAATAGCCAAGCTTTTCTGTTTTAATTTAATTTAATTTAATTTCCACCAACAAATTCCACCCTGTGGTGAGAATTGACAGTATCATGTTGAGAGCCATTATAGCATATTTGGATTGTTTTTACTCCATGTATACATTAAAAAACGAAAAATTCCCCCACCCTTCTTAGTTTTCTTTAGACAAGCCACTTCATAATAAGAGCGAGGCAGACACAATGGAGGCATCGTTGTGCTGCGGGATACCACCACAGGGAGTGTGGCTGGAGATGCAGCGGAGCATGCCTTGGCATTACACTGCCAGCATAGCCTGGTCCCTGCTCCACTCTGAACCCCCCACGGGACCAGGACAGAGCCTGGCAGCACTGCTCGTGTCCCTGCAGTCACCACCTGGGGTCCTTCTGCACTAAGAACCTTTATAGCACTGCTGCCTCCTTTTCTCCCCGCGTGTTCTCTGCTCTCTCGGCACTCAAAACATACTCATGCTTATGCCACCTTTGGCTTTACTGGGAATTCCTATTGGGAATTCCCCCACTGGGAATTCTGCCACCAGATTTCAAAGGAAAGAATAATAATGCCCTTAATTAATATAGGCTTTTCTGTCATGGCTTTTAGGCCCCTCTCCAGGCAGGCAGGAAGGCAAGCAAGCACATGTTTAACATTAAACACATCAGTAGTCCCTATTCACATGCTGCAAGCTAGAAATGCTCATTAGTGCTGGATCGTGGCTCCAGCTGAGCTCTAACACTTCAGCCAGGGAGCCAGGCAGGAGGAAAGGTGGCCCTCAAATCTTTCATCATGGTTGCACCATCACTGGTGGAGCAGTTTCAGCTCCTCCAGTGGGTGGTGGGTCCCCTTGGCAGCAGAGGCACGACCCGCTGAGCTGTGACAATGCCACCATTCAGAGCTGCTCAGCTGATGAGCAGAGCTCAAACACACCACATTCAAATGCCTCCTTGGGAGTGTTTTCAGGATTAGCCTCTCTCCAGTGAATGGTGAAAGGCGAATGATTTGAGGCAACAGGGGAATAAGATGATTGCTGCAGTCTCTGAGAGGCTGCTGAGTCCTTCGTGGGGAGTGCCTGAGGGGTTACACGGGATTCCTCAGGCTTTTATGTCACGTGTTAAGAAAGGGACATATCAAGCTTTGGACAACAGCATTGGATGGGCTTTCTGGGCTTTTCTGAGGCCGAGTCTTGTTAGGAATGTGGGACAAGGAATAAAGCAGCTTAAGGCTCTCTGCTTCCTCTGCACGTGAGCTGGAAGTGGAGAAAAGGGAAAGGACTCCTCTTTTCACTGCTGAGCACTGAGAGGGCTGTCGTAGTTCAGCGTGCAAACCAACACAGCCCTCCTGAAAGGAGGAAATGGGAAACTTGTGACTCAGAGGGAACATGTCTACTACCTGAGAGAAACCCCTAAGCAAAGCCACCTTCAGCATGCTGCCTTGCTCATGTCTGTGCTGAAATTCACAGTCCAGACTAAACAGTCTTTCACTCTTGGTTAAAGTATTCCAGATGAAAAGACACAATTTTTAAAATTATTTTAACACTGTTTTCTCAAAAAAAAAAAAAATCATTACCTCCTTCAACTTCTCAACAAGTATAAACCTCACAGTTTTCCTGCCTCCTCTGGAATTACAGACATCAAAACTAATGAAGAGATGAAAGATTCAGCAGAGAGGTAAAATCTTACTGGAAAAATATTTCTTAATATCAAAAACAATTCAAGAATAATGAACATGTTTAGAAAAGTAATAAACAAAGGCAAATTTCCTGATGCTTAAAAGAATACACATGAAGGAGGACACAAGACTTAGGGGTTATTTTTTTCTTTTAAACACCAATTCTTTTTATTTTTTTTTTTAAATAATGCTTCCATGTGCTTCTGGTTTTACAGAAGTGTGATTTCCACTGGCTAAATTTTTGCAATACTTTTAACTCAGCTAATTACCCAAACACAGGTGATGCAGAAAGGGGCTTCATCCCACCAGATGGAAGGGATACACTAAAACACAGCTTCCCCTGTGCCCATCTATGAGAATCCTGCTACTTATCACTGAGGAAATGGTTATGGCTAACTTGGAGCTGAATTGGAGCACAGACAAGAGAGGGAGAAAGGTGTTTAGGGGTTAAAATAAAATAAATATGCATTTAAAATATCTGCTACGTGCAATTCATCTGAACTTTCTTGTAGGAAACAAAGTTGTCTATTTTCTTTGTGCTATAGACTGCCATTTGCCCTGGCAGTGGCTTTTCAGCTGATGCAACCAGAGGAGTAACCTGTAGTTCTATATTCCACACTAGACCTGATAAAGCAATATGATTATGTGATTTCTATAGGAAAAAAAAAATTCTCAGAAGGCCTGGTTTGGATAGATTTTAAACAGATACTCTTTAGTCCTACCTGTGCTGCAAAATGACCTCTTGGCAATTCAAACAGTTCTAACAGAGAATAAGGGTAACTAATCCATGGGATCCTCAAGGACTCCCATACCACTGCTAATAGAAGAAAAATCAATATTCATTCCAGTATGAATGGAGTGTTGGATTGACTGAGCAGGGAGCTTTGAAATAAATATCTGAGAAATGTTTGGATGAAATGGACATCTTCACAGACATTTGGTCTGCATTTCTGAAATGTAGATGATTAAATCCACATTGTTGGCTTCTTCCCTCTCTGCACTATGTCTTTCTTTACATCTTGCAAAAAATTTATGAACAAAGTTATTGTAAATCTGCAATGTCTGTCTTGTCACTTAGATTCTTTTCAGAAATGCTGCTTTGCCAATGTAGATATACAATCCTGTATGATTAATATCTATTACTTATAATTCTAAATACAATGGAGGGTCACCAAAAATTCTCTGCCTAAAAGAGTCTGGAGCCCTTTGAAATCTCGTTGGTGATGGATCCTGAGTCTTGAGAGCTGAGCTCAAAATGTTAGCAGAACACTTTTCTATGTAGGATTTCCAGTATTTCCTGCTTCTGGCAATGGAAAAAGCCAAGAAGCACAAAGGTGAGTGAAAGTTACAGATCTGAAAACACAAGCTTGGATTTCAAACCCAAACAAAGGTCAGGGATTGCCTGAACCTGTCCATGATCTTGGATCAGCCTATATACAGTTATGAGTAAAATGCAAAGTTAGGATGCAGAGTGAGACTTGAATTCAGACAGAGGAAAATGGAGCAGCTTTCAGCTACAGTGCCAGTTCTAACTTCTCATATCCATCATTATATTTTATCTAGATATTTTTGAATACTATATGAAAAATGAAGATATTTAAGGGGTTTTTTTACAATTAATTGAAAGGAAATTAGCCTGGGGAGTTTTAGATTTTATTATGAAATCTTAAAATTATTTTAAAAACATGCAAATTATCTTAGAAAAAGCTAATTTAATTTATAGTTAATTTTCTTTTTTATATAAGCCCAACCATTTTTAAACTATTTTTTTTTTAAACAGATGCAATTTGAGGTCACTGAAATCAACTGATTGTGATTTGGCCCTCATCTATGAAAAACAGAGACAAACATGTAAGGGAATTCCAGAACTATGAGATTCAGCAAAACGGTGAAGATTCTGAGATGGAAATCAGGGCAGACCCTGATTCACCTGCTGCATGTTTGGACAGTCTTCTTTTAGGGCATAAATATACTAAGCAGAGAGCAAGAATCTGCATCTGCTTCTGCGTCTTTTATTCAAATATTCACAGCAACTGTGACTAAGGAAACCTACTGACTGAGGTGAAACCTGGGAAAAGGCAACCGAGGAAAATGTAGTTTCTGTTGATTGACAAGATCATACTGAGAGTAAAAAATTCCGAGGACCACTGATCAGACAGACTTTTCTCTAGGGACAAACCTGCAGAGCTTTGCTGACCCACATGTTGAGTGAGAAAAAAACCCAGAAAGACAGAAAGAAAGGATAGAGTCAATTAAGATAAATAAATAAATAATTACCAGAACTTTTAAAAAGAAAAAAGAAAATAATATCACAATAATTCCAATCTCAGGAAGAAATCTTTTTAACAAGCCACATGTGCTTGTGCAGATACTTCTAATCTCATCAGATTTTTCTGGCTGCTATTAGTGTTCTCTGAGCCAGCTGATTTCTCAGCAATATTTTAAAGAGTGCAAGCCTTTGCCCTCCAGTCTAGCTGCTGCTAAAATAGCCCATTCTAGGAGAAGACCTGGGAGTTCATGGATTTTCTTCCAAGGTTTTGAAAGTTCAGAACAAATTGACCATTGCATGTGAAACAATAGTCAACCACAAACTCTCTTCAGTCAATGAGCAACATTCTGCTCCCAGCTGGGTTAGTGTGAAAAGTGGAATTATCCCACTAAAGCAAAAGGATGGTTTCAGATTGTCATCAGCATCACACGGCAGAGCCTGGCTTTCAATGTTGTTCCACTTTTCCAGCTCTCTGGCTGCAAACAAGTCTGCTGTGACGTTCCCCTTGGTCACAGCTCACCAGCTTGGGGTTCCCCTCAAATCAGTGCAGCTTTAGCAGCTCTGATCAGAAGGAGAGCCACATGAGGCTACAGCTCAGCTTTATTTTATCTTTTAAAACAGCGGTAAATTCCCCCACAAACTGAAACTCGCTAACCATGTGCTCTCCTATATGTAATGGAGCACAAGAGTTTCAAGTGAAAGAGATATGATTCTAAATTTGCTGAAGAAACATGCAAATAAACACCAGTGTAAAGCAGATGTGCCAGACAGGCACTGCAGGCAGAGCAAAATAATTTCTTTTAGAAAAAAAAGCCTAATTCAGAATTGTGGAACCCGTATGGGTAAAGTCTGGATGAGCGGGGATGAGGCATCATGCATGGATTTCTGCTAGCACACTTGCTGAATTCCTGGCTGGAAATGTGCCTCTCCCTGTGCCAGCCTGCCCTCTTTGAGGCTCTCACAGCAAACTCCTCCTGGGGTGAGGTGATGAGCACTTGAAAGTGACCCATCTGGAGCCCAAGGCGATGAAAGCTCTTCCCCTGCCTGGAATCCGTGCGCAGCGACAGCTTCCCACTGCTGATCCAAGGTTCCCAAGATAGCAATTATAGAGGAACTGGCAACCATACACTCAAGATGACAATATCCTACATGGTTTGGTTTGCTGTGCCAATTCCCTCTGTGGGTTCTGGAGTCAATCTGCTGCCTCTGTTATTGCTGTGTCTGTCTGTCTGTCTCTACCAACCAGCAGATCCACTGGGCATTTTGGCACAGGTCCTGCTCTTCCAAGGGCTGCCTTCTCAATTGCTCTTTCACTCTCTTTTGCTTTAAACATTTGGATCCAACAACACCATGCAAATTTTATGCAGAGTAGCATCTGCAAGTCTGACATATTCACTCAGGCTTCCCCCTCTTGTGCCAAGTTAAAAATAAATACCCTATAAACTCCTGGGCCTGCTAAGACAGAAGATGCATTCAGAGAGTTTATTTAAATATAACTGCTAAGGGCATTTCTGCTTTAGGGTCAAACTCCTATTTTTCCCTTCACTCTCTCTTGTATTTTGTTCAT
This sequence comes from Phainopepla nitens, assembly GCA_013400175.1. Classification (NCBI taxonomy): domain Eukaryota; kingdom Metazoa; phylum Chordata; class Aves; order Passeriformes; family Bombycillidae; genus Phainopepla; species Phainopepla nitens. The sequence goes on along the minus strand of VXBQ01002739.1, from coordinate 275,698 downwards.
GCCTCAAGGATCTTAATAGAACTGAGGGAAAAAGCGTCCTTGAAATAACCTAGAGAGGAACCAGTTCTGTGTTCCTAACTCTCTCACCTGAAATTTCAGCTATTTTTAAAACTCTAAAGAATACAGGTCATGATGTACCCCCAGCATAGAACAAGAAATTAGTCAAGTGGACTCATTTCCAATACTGATTGCAAATAATACTAGTTGAGCCAGATCTTGGATTAGACTTCAAATGGTGTCCACCCTCCACCCCCCCCCACCCACTACAGCTGCCTTCTCTTTTCTCCAGGCAGAGGCAGATTTGTCCCTGACCAATACACTTAAAACAGATGAAGTCATAAAGATGGCAACCAGACAGCGTAAGGATAAAGTACATCTTAAGGCAACAAGGAGCAGAGTCTGTGAAAGGGGATGCTGAGCCATGGCTGGGGGCAGTTAGGACTTGCTGAGCCTCTTGGCCACATCTGCGTAGGCTTGCTCGATTTCTTTGTCTGCTGCACAGGTGTTGGTGAACTCATCCCTGGTGTAGGCGTTCTTCAGGTACCGCCACAGCCCCGTCATCTCCGCCGGGAACTCGAAGTTGCGGTATTTCTTTGTAACAATCTAAAGCAAAGATAAAACAGGTGAAAAAAGCATCTCACAGGGAATGTAATTCCTTCTTAGGGAGCTTCTTGCTCTCTTCTGTCATATAATTAATAGCAAATGAGAGGAGTGTTTGGAGAATCAGGGATTTATCACAGAAAAGCCTGAGAAGTGACTGCTGGTTGTCCCCTATCTAGCAAGGCTGCTGCTTGGCCTAAGGACACTCTAAAGCTACAACTGGGCTACTATCACCAAATTTCAACTTTTATGGTACTCGAAGTTCATTGATTTTACCATATTGAGGTTTAGGGGTTTTTTTTACAAATCTTAAATATGTCACTTAAAGCTGAGACACCACATAAGAAGGGGCTGAATCACAAAAAAGCAAGACAGATTTAAGAGAAAGGCATTAGTAGTGATTATAACATATTTTCATATTAATACTTATATTTAATATTATATATATAGATATATATGGTATTATATTTTTAATATATGTAATATATTTTGCCTGGCAAATGGTGTCAGAGGATATAACCACCTACAGCTGTTGGAAGGCTGTATCTGGGTTCATGAAAAGCAAAAATTCAGGGTGGTATGGGTACCATGATTAGGAAACCAAGATGATTTAGCATATATTAGAAACAGGAGCGTTGGGATAAACTGAGAGAGAAAATGGTTATTTAAAGACTTGTTAGACTAGGAAATTGTCTATCAAGGCAAATTTTCTATTTCTAAAAACATTCAAGCCCTTATTCAGGAAAATAGTTAACTGCATACTCAATTTTAAGCACCTGTACAGTCCCACTGAAGTCAATGGGATTAATCTGTACTTAAAGCTATTTGGTTGGCTAAGTACCTTGCTGGATTGGGATATTTCAGTTTCCTTGTAGGAATATACCATACAGAATAAGCCTGTGGTGACAGAGTGAACTATCTGATAGGAAGGGATGGATTAGCTAATTTAATGAGTGCTTCCAATCTTTAATTTTTCTGACAGTATAAAATTGTTCCTGGGCATAAATTACATACATATGTGCCACAGAGTTACCCTTTATTTTTAAAGCACATGGTAGAGCTGTTTTCCATCTCAGATTTCTTAGGACAGTCATGTTCTCAGAAATGTCTGTGATTTGTTTTTATTACCAGGATCCACTTGGTATATGCAAGTCCAAATCCTGGTCTAAACTGCATTTAATTAAGCATTCTTGCCTTCCATGATGCTTCACACACATATGGGGAAGATAAAACCTACTGGCCAACTTAAGTCAACATTTTAAAAATTTCCATCACACATCTTCCATCACATGAAAAAATCATTTACCCTTTTCTTCTATCTGTTAAATGCTTTTCAGGCAATATCCTATGGCTATGCTTGTCTGAGAAAAATTTTAATTCTCTTTTTTACATCTTTCATTTCGTCCCCAGGAGACAAGAACCAGTGGGGGGCTACACATTAATTTTGTATTGTCTGTCTCCAAAGTTACCAATGAAGACGAGCCAGAATAAGCGCAAAACCTGTAAGGATATTATCACATTTCTTACCTGGTGACTTATGTGCTTTTTAATTTTTATTTTTTTTTGTGTGTGTGCAGTCAGCTCCCAGACTCAGTTTATGTTTTGGCTCACAGAGCCAAATTAGATGCATGACTTGGCTTTAATTCGTAGCTCATTCCTTTGCCAAGGTCTGCCAGGTACTTGCGTTATTCTAAAGCAACATGTCATCTGATAAATTAAATAAATGCAACATTTAGAAGTCAAGATGATGTACACGATTTGCACTATACCAGCAACCATAGTACATCTTAAATCCTGGACCTCGCCAATGACTTTGATTTGTTAATTTCTCTGTGTGAAATACCAGATGGAATAAATATTCCCCAAAGAGATGGACTGCTGCTCTTAAGTTACAAATGGGTGGGAACTGACTCAAGTTTTGACATGTTTCTTAAGGGCATTAGGAACTAATTAATACAGAAGTCTGCTGCTACTTGCAGCAGGGTAAAAATAAAGAGACAAGACACCTAGAACTTAGTACTGTCTTCACCACTAATAAGTGATGGGACAGTTTTCCCAGGAACTAAGTTCCTTTATTTAACCTGTAGGAAACACTGAAGAGTAAAAGTGTTTCAAACTGCTCTTCCAGGCCTTAAGAACTCTCTGCTGAAATACAATTTGGTATGGCACTCAGCAGTCAGAGCGAGGCACAGCATGTCAGATAAGGCTTCTTTGACCATCTCATGACATCTTTTACCTTGACAACGTGGAGTTTGGGCAGAAGGTTGCAGTCAGCAAGTGTCAGGTCATCTCCATCCAGGAACTTGCGTTTAGACACTTTCTCCTCTTCAGTGCTGTCTGCATCGATCTCCTCTGGCAGGGGAGTTCTCAGGTAGTCATCTAGCTTCTTCAGAGCCTTCACCAAGCCCCTTTCAAGTGCTTTTCCAAAAAAACCAAAGAATAAGTGATTAGGGCAGGACAAGAATTGTTTATAAATGCTCATTGTTAATGGCTATGGTAGTGTCTAGAAAAAAGCCAAGAACCAATTTCTTTGTTGTTAATTTGTGCTCCCAAGCCAACACAATCCAATGGCAAAGTAGCCCAGCAAGGTACATCGGCCAGGATAAAGCTCATCCTGCAGTGGGAAAAGGCAAACAGGGACCTTGCTGTACCATGTCTTCTGACAAACAACAAAAAGCAGTGAAAGAGATCACAGAAGGAAAAAACAGCTTGTCAAGATGATACACCAAGAAAACCACATATTGCCTACAATATTCTTCTGGTCTGTTGAAAACCATCACACAGGAACTGTACACTGCTCCTTCATTTTTCTAACCACCTGCATAGGACTGCAATGAAGCAGAATTTTCTAGCATTACTTCAGTCCGGTCAAGTCTTAGTTTTACTTCTTTCAACACCTTTTCAGAGTAATTAAAGGCAATAGCAGTAATTCCAAAGATGCTAACCAGAGCTCCACAGAGCTGAAAGATGTGCTGGAAATGGGATGAGATATTAGACAGTGTTAAAACTCCCATTTAACTCAGGTTCAACTTGGGTGCAAATGCTCTTTTTGAGAGATCTCAAATAGTCTCACAATGGGGAGGAGACTCCAGACATCTTAGTTCAGTTACTGAAGGTCATGTCCTACACTGTTGCTGGCTCCAACAAATTCCAGTCTTCAAACGCCCCCTGGACCTCTACAGCAGAGTGCAAATTTTTCACCTAGGCAAGGAATTTGTGTTCTTTTGCTTCACTGTCAGGACAAGAGAAAAGCTTGCTTGCAATAAAGCACTTACAAAAAGCTAGATAACTCTGTGCAGGTTTGTGCGTTACTTAAACTGCAAACACTCAGGGCAAAGAAGGGTCTTTCGTGTTTCTGTTTGAAGGGTGATAAGCATGATGGAGTCCTGGTCCCCCACAAGTACCCCTAAGTGCTAAAGCAACATAAATAAGAAACAGCAAGAATTTACAATGTGAAAAAATAACAACATGACTCATGGGCTTAAGGCCAGAATTTCAGCTGGTGAAAATTACCTGCAGTGATTTATACCTGCTGCAGATGTGGCCTGGAGTCAGTATTAATGGCTTAATACTGTAAAATCTTATATTTCTGAGTAACTTACTGCCACTGAACTTAGGAGAGACTTATTCAGGTGGTATAGCACTACAAGGGCTATGCAGTCAAGGGTTCAAACTGAAACAGGGGAAAATTGGTTAATTATATGCAAGTAGTTCTTTACTGTGAAATAGTGAGGCACTGGAACAGGTTGCCCAGAGAAGCTGTGGCCCCATCCCTGGCAGTGGCCAGGGTGGACAGGGCTTAGAGCAACCTGGGATAGTGGGAGGTGTCCATGGCAGGGGGTTTGCAACTAGATGGTCTTTAAGGTCTTTTCCAACCCAAACCATTCTATGATTCTATGGTCCTAAATATATTTATGGACTACAACAGCTGCTTGAAAAGGTTGCAGCAATCACCCTTCACAGAGAGCCTTGCTGGCACAGGTAACTCCACAGGCTCTGTTGTCAGCTTTTGTTGTCTGTGCTTTTGGCACAGGAGAAAGGCAGCACATCCCGGGCCACTGAGAGAGCAGGAGCTGAACACCACAGAACATGATTTCCCTGCTGCCCTAACATCCATTAAACCTGTGCCAGCAGTGGAAGTCAGATTAAGCCACTTGATGCCTTGCTCCCACTGAAGTCTCTTGGCCCAGCACCAGGGAACCATACCAGCTCTTTTGTGGCTGACTCTGAGACACAGTGGCAAACCCTGGCTTAATTGATTGACTGGAGAAATGACTGCAATCCAACTGAAAACACCCCCACAAACATAGCGGGAAGGAAAGGAATTTTATTTCTGAAAGCAGAGCATCTAAAGCGACTGAAGTGCTGCCATCCATAAAACAAAAGTGTTGCCATCCCTCATTTAATCAATTCAAATTGAATTTTGACACTGACATTCTGCTGTCAGATGCTGGCAGTGGTGCCTTTAATTGCCTGCAGCTGTCCTGCCTCACAACTTCCATGGGAGGGTAGGAACTGTGGAGCGTGGCAGCACTCAAAGGATTTAGCAATCTCTTTTTGGTTTGACCTGTAACACCTGTTTAATAGACAGTTCTGCTTCTCTTGGCCAGCCTCAGACTGTGTCCTCTTAGAGTGTGTTGATGTAGAGACACTGGACTTGAATTACTGTGATTTCATTCAGTTTCGTTCATCTGGGTTTTAGAGAACTGGCTCAATACTGAACACTTTCCAGTACTCCCTTCACCCAGTAGGACTGTTGGTTCTCCAAGTCACCTGAACAATATTCCAGTATCAGGAGGATGTCTGATGCTTTGTGCTAGCCCATGGGGTCAGTCAGGTGTGTGCACAGAGACAGCAGCAGCAGGTGAGGTGTGTTTATGTAACTTCTCTGGAACTTATTAGGTTTTGGGTTTTTTTTTTTTGCTCTCATTGCTCTATCAAAGTGCATCATGGCTGTCCCAAAAACAATGCTTGGAGGGAAGCCTGTTTGTGACAGCAAGAAAAACAACTATCTGAATTCATACTTGGCACTTGCATACGGCAGCTTTAGGACAGAAATTAGCCTATGGTCAGGGTTCCATACATCTGTGACCTAATTCACAAGCTCTGCTGGAGCCCACAGGATGTTGACATCTCACAGTGAAATCACAACAGAGTCAGGACAATCTTATATCCCAACAGGCAAGAACTGAACAACTACTCATGACACCAATGACTCCATTTTTTTAAACAAAATTCTTCTTAGTAAACTACATCTTAGATCCTAGTAAACTTCTCAGAACAGCCTGGAAAATAGAAAAATAGTGAATAAGAGAGAACTGCTCTCCTTCCAATTAAATAGTAAAAAAATTTTGAAAAACTAAGAGAATTAAAATCCAAAAAATGCCAGACCAAATGGATTTTAGGTGCACAGGGTCAGATTTCTAAAGCCTGTAGATAGATTCCAAGGCATTTTTTGAAATCCATATGCAAATATCCATGCTGCAAATCCTACTTTCCAGGTGTCCTAACACACTCTGATTTATCTGTATAATTTGAAATCATATGTTCCTTGAGGAGGTTCTCAAGGAAACCCCCACTCAAAGTAGGACGATGTGTAAAAGAATCTAATTTTCTCTCTTACCTGGTAGATATTTAAGCATTATATGAAAGGTGAAAAATTGTGAATGGAGACCAGGAAATGACCTCTTCAGAGTAGCATACAGCTCTGAATGTTCTGGGACTCTTCCTGAGGAAAGAACTGTCTGGGCTCATATTACTGACCAAACTCAGCTTGCATCAATTCCTTAAACTTGGACTTAATTCCAAACTTCCCATACTATGGCTATTTCAGAAAATCTGGATGACTCTCTACTGATTGTCTCCACTGAGAACACAGGGGAGAGGACGCAATCACCAAGGCAGGGGCCATGTGAACACCAGTCAGTGCCAGACTGGATGAAGACATTTAAAAAGGTGTGAAGATCTAAGAAGTTATTAATTCCCCATTTGTGAGAGTACCACCCACATTGAATTTCAGAAGTGGCTAAGCACCTAATTCCCTTGGCAATGTGTCCTCTGGGAAACATCATTAAATAATTAAATAGGTTTGCTGATAACAGCTAATGGGTGGGATTAATCTTCCCAGAAGTTATTAAAATTGAAAGAATGGGTTTGAATTAAACACCCTGAGAGCTTCCTCTCTCGTCAGTGGAGTTTTCTCTTCTTCACTTGGTTTTGGTGACTTCTAATTGAGCTGCGGGGAGAACTTTTCCTGAAGTGTTTAATCACACCCTTCCATTGTCTTGGTAATGTCAGGGTGGAGGATTCAATATTACAACATCAAGTAGAGCCAGGCCTGAGTATGTGGCTCTGTGCTGCTTTTGAAATTTCTACCTCCAAATGCTTCCCCACCCTGCAGACTTTCAGCAGGAATTTAGAGCTCCCAAATGTGACCAGCTCTGAGAGAGGAGCCCTGTCATCAGCTTATCCATGCAAAGCTGGAATGTCTGAACTCCTGGAAACCATTTTTCTGGACAGTGGAATCACCAAGCACAAAGGCACCAGCATCATATTGCCTTCACTGCGATATATTTAATATAACCTCGGATCCCAAGAAATTCTACCCACACAAAGACAAAATCCATGGTGGAACCATCACTCTCAGCCTTCTCTACTTCATTCTGGGCTACTTATATAGCCAAAGACAACTTCTAGCAATCACAGTCCTGCCCTGTCATCCCACCAATAGTAAACAATAATATTAACAAAAAAGCCTCATGAGCTTTTTTGTGATTTTTCTTCTCCCTTCAAAACTAGGATTTTGAACAACTTTACTTAAGAATTCTGAGTTAGAAGCCAGAAAAATAGCACTTTCCAACCTCAAAGCAACCACAGAACACTTAATGAATGTATTACCATCTGTCAAATGCACAGGGTGAGGTTCAATTTAGCTGATGATACCTAATTCACAGTGATGTTCTGTTTTCAGCAGAAGGTTACTTGATGTTGAACAATGAGATTAACAAACTCTGACATGCACAGAAATACAAATAATGTAACAAAAGTTAATAATTGGCAAAATTGTGCTTTCGGTTACACTGACATGAAAGAGGAGTAACTCTGCATTGTCAACAAGCTATTCCATATTTACTCCAGTTCAACCAAGAACAGACTTTGGCTCTGTTATTCAACTCTTCAAGCAAAAACTTCCTGAAACTATTAGCCTGTGCAACTATTTCCAGGGGATGGAGAGAAACCCTTGTGCCTTGAAGTACTTACACCACATCTGAACAAAACATTGGAAAATGTAATGCATGGAGTAATGCTGCAAGTCAAGCAGAGGGCCAGATGACAAAGATTCATTAATAGGTACTCAGGGTGAAATTTTTGCCATCCTGAAGCTCATGGAAGTTTTGTTGTTGACTTCACTGGGATTAGGATTCCTCCAGAAGCTTTTAAATCCAAAAGAGACTATTTTAATCAGTTCATCTGACCCCTGAAATAATACCAGCCATAAAACTTCCAGCGTCATCAGTCGTTTCCATCTCTGTTCTCTGTGGGTCAAATAAGGCTGAAGCAAAATGGAAAGTAACTAGAAAGTAGTAAAAGAGAAACGGTTTGGAAAAAGTAAAACTGATTCAGGCTGCCCACACCCACAGCATTTACAGAGGTCAGGCAAGGACTCTTTTTCCCCTTCCTTGAACTCCAAATATTTCCTTCCTTGTTTAATGTTGGGACAAGGAGAAATAGCAAAGCAGACAAAGCACATAAACACCAATCTCTGTGGCCTGAACGAGCCACTGGAAGGCAAACCATTCCATCCTAAAATAGTAGCCTAGGAAAGCTGAATTACCACCAGAGAAGCCTCAATCTCCTTTCTCTATCTCTCTCACTCTCTCTCATAGGCAGACTGGCTACCTAAATTTAAAATAGCTAAAATGAGGTGAGATGACTGCCTTTTTATGTGCTTGTGTGGCACCTCTTGCAGGATAAGGATTTCACTTGACAGTTATTATGGAAAGAGATTCAAAGCATAGAGGGCACAATCAGAGTACAAAGAACAATAGATTTTTAAGCAGATTGAGCATAAAAGCTATTTGATATATGTGAAAAGAGAGCAAAAAAATAGTTAATTTTTAAATTAAACTTTAAGCAAAATAATGCAAGGTTTCTAAACAAATATGAAAACAAGAAAGTCATGTTTGGGGAGGGTTGTTTAAGTCTTGCCTAGACATCTAGTAATTTTCACATCACTTTTTAAATGTTAGTAACCTTCAAAATTAATGTATCATTTCCAAATTAAAAGGAAAATAACCTTTTGTTTCAAACAATTTGACAGAAAATACTTTTACTTTCCAAAGCAAGTTATTATTCACAAAATTCCGCCCACATTTGCCAATAAATCAGGTTACTCACACCACCCATGACATTTTTATTAAATAAACCTTTTGTCACAAAACATTTTCTCCAAGTCAAGGACAAATATATGTGGCCCCTCTTTCTAAGTGATTATCCCTGTGACAACAAGGCTTCAAAGTTATTGAATCACAGCTACATCTTGTCTTTTGTAGCCAACATCTGAAACTGTCTGAGGCTGATCTCAGCACAACTGCAAGGTTCTTAATTGTCAAGCCCAGGCAAGTACAACAAACCCTAATCCATGCACAAAAATGAACAATTTCTGCTGCTACCCTGGATCACTGATTGATGTTTTCCCTTTTTACTGCTTTCTTCCACTGCCCTCCTAAGATTTATCCTGTAACACACGCAAATGAACTTGGTGAAATACACAATGAGGGAAAAGGGGGAACAGTACATAAATATTCACAGTCTCAATCAAACCATCTGAGATTTATTTTTCCTTTAAAAAAACAAACCACCTTTCCTGATCACTTCCAGATTCACAGTTTGATATTATATGAGACCCAATACTGTTTTCTGGTAGGAGAGAGGAACAAGCTAAGAAATAGCAATTTAAGGTAAGAAAATAATATCATTCCACTAGTCTGACAGTCTGATTAAAAACCAAGGATTCATATTTTTCACTCTCTTTTTCCTCCATCCTGCTCTTTTTTTTTTTTTCAGGCTGGCTCAACAGAGTATTGTAACTTTCATTTGTATAGATTAATTCTTCTCCATGGCGAAGCTGTGACTGCAATACATGTGACTCTGTACTCCATATTGAACAGTTTATCTTCCCCCTCTTGTGATTTCCATAAAACCCTTGAGATCTGAGTGCTGCCTTGATTTCTTCTCTTCAGCCATTTAAGAGTCAGGTGCCCTGTCTAAGCTGGTTCTGTAGGTTCCCTCTCTGCTCAGAGGGGCTGAGCATCTCCAGAGGGTAATTCCATCCAGCTGCCTGAGCCACCTGATTCAGACCAGCGTGACTCACTGCACACATGCCCTTCTTGCTGTGTGAATTGCAGATGAAACCTAAAGGACTAGCTCAGACTAGACACCTCACTTTCAGGGAGGTGAAATCAGGCAAGATGAATCCTACCCTTTGAATGTAATTTCACAGTTCACCCAAGTGATCTAGGATAATACCTCCAATTTTTTTAGAAGTTATTTAAATATTAGGGTTTACTCCCCACAGGGCAAATACCCATTTGAGCATTGCAGCATTCTTTCCAGGCATGTTTCTGCCTCATAAAATCCTCAGCTCTGAGCAGCAAGTGAGCGGGAGGTCACTGAGAGAGCCACTGGAAACGCAGAGGAGGATGAAGGTTGTGTGATCCCATGCATCCAAGGTGTTCAGATGCCAAAGTCTGGGCCAAAGGGAGTTTCTGGGGTGATTCAGCTCTCCTATTAAAGATGTTCCACTCCAGATAAATAATTCAATATTCACTGGAAAAGAGACTTGTGCATGTTCCCACAATAAGGGTGAATGCCCACACAGCTGTGTGGAAAAGCCGTGATCTGTCTGTCTCTGCTCACTTAATGAATCAACAAATACCTGCTTGTGTACACAGAAGAGAAATAAATTTGTGTCTCTTATTCCTCAACTCCACTTTTTCCTGGTTTGGGGTTATTTTAGGGGACAGGGACTCATGTTCATCCCCCAGACAAGTCAGAGCTGGGACTTGAAAAGGGTTTTTTTACTCCCGGTCAGTGTTGGGGTGAACAAAGACCAGGAATAGAGTGAGTCATAAAAACACAGGGGCACACATGGAAACAGCAACACAACTCTGGTCATAAATCACCTTTCAGACATGGTCTGAGCCAGGCATGAACAGGGACATATTTTCCATACATGTAGGCACATATATGTTGTTCTGTGTATGCGCAGTGAGAGAAATGGAGGTGCTAAGCCCCAGGAACAGTTCATCCAGAAATCAGAGGAACATGGAGCTGACACAGCTGAGGGATACCCCAAGCACCTCAGAAATCTGAACACATCAAAAATCTGTTGATTTGCTTATGGATGAGATTCCCCTTGCCTAACCTCAGCCATCCAATCATTAGGTAATTAGTCCAACCTAATTGCTCAAGTATCCCCTATAGGTAGCAAGGAAAGAAAGGCACCTCCAAAGGAAATTCTCCCAACTTTAGACTCATATCATAAGAAAAATCAAAATGCCCTTTAGAAATGGATTGATGTTTTTCTCCATTGATCAGAAAGAAATCAGGACTTTTGAATGACTAATATACAACTTTTAGACAGATTTAGGTGAGATGATCCCACCCTTATCATCTCTCTTCCCTTCCCTTCTCACTCCATCTACAGACTGATTATGTGGATTGATTGATAAGAGCTTCACCCAAAAAGTTTGGGATATTTTAACAGACGTGTTTCAAAACCTCCATAGAAGAAATGAGAATGACTGAAAGCTCAATTCCCAGCTACCTTTTCTTAAGACAGAGAACAATGATCCAAGAATTCAGAGGTTACCTGGATTTAGGAGACTTGAGTCTCTTTTTCTCAAGCTTTTCTACATGACCTTGTAAAAATAATTTAAATAGTTTGCCTTGCAATCTCCTATATACAAAATAAAAATACTCTTTGGCCACAAACATCACTTTAGTAAAGCAGTAATGCACCAGCTGTGGAAACATGTTTCAGGTTAGACATATTAAGCAGTAAATATAACAAAAAGAAGAGGCATTTTGGCATCTTTCTATTTTTGTGATACCATTTGTCCTACTCTCAAATTAAACCTAGCAAAGCAGGTGAACCAATAATGCCTTAAATAGTAAATTAGACATGTTTTTCAAGCATGTAGAAAGATTGTTTTGACTTGTTTCTATTTTTTTACTGAAAACTCAGGTTTCCTCCCTCCCTTTTCTTATTCATTTTTACAATGGAGGCAAGAAATAAATGCAATACTTGTAACATTATCATGAAGAATGCAGTCAGAGCACCTTCAAATGCTGTTTTTTAGGAAGAAAACACAGGTGTTCAAATGACACCAAAGGAAAGCTTCACTCCCAAGTCTCTTAGGAGTGCAAGTGACCCTGAGGGCAGGAAGCAAGTGAGTGTAAAACTACTGGCCTACAAGTGCCCCAGGAAGAACAGCACCGAACTCGCATTTCACAAATCATCATGACCCTGTAGCAGCACGTAAGTGACAAGCATCATTTCTAGGGCACGTCCCCAAGGGCCTAATCCTGACCTCTGCCATGTTACTCTTGTGCAGGTGTCCCTAAAGCAACTGCAGACAAGCAGCAGCTGATTTGCATCAGAAACTTGGGAAAAAAAATTAAATAAATAAAATCAAGCCCTGCAGATTATAAACACACGCTATTTATAGTATGAGGCTATCGCTGCTCTATCTCGGCTTTTGAGTATGTTCACGAGAGTTTAAATTTTTGTTTTACTACTAAAAAGCAAATCAGACGATTCTGAGACTAACAAAGGAAAACTGACTTAATGTATCTGCATTGAAGTAAGAGTAAAGTGAGATTCTGGTAGCGAGTGCAGCTGGGCTTTAGCAGCAGTGCTGTGGGGACCCCTTGTGTTCCAAGATTTAAGCAAAGAAATTTGTTCCTGTACAGGCTGTTGGTGCTTGAATCTTTAATATCAATTTCTTCCAATTCCAGGCTTGCAGAAGAATAAAGTCAGCTTCTGTTTACACTAGGATAATCCCAATTTTATTCCACTGTTTTCAACTATGTTATTTAATTCCAGCATCAGTGAAGACACATGAGAGGGAGACAGAGCAATGCCTAGCTAGCAGCACCTGAGAATGAAATTTTAAAGCTTTTAAGTTCCCAAATCCCTCAGTTCACTTGGAAAATCTCAGTCTCAAATACATTTATTTAATAATTCCAGAATTTTCTGTCTTTTGTGTTCAAAAATTGTTACTGAGACACAAAAAGCCATGAGACTATGAGATTTACAAATGAGTCACATCTTAATTCTTTCCCATTGTTTCTCTGCATTTTAGATTTTTTTTGTTTCAAGTCCCTTGAAATGACTTAGGGATCATCGTGATTATGCCTTAACCTCCCTGAAAGGAGCAGAAGCAAAATCAGTTATAATTAAGTCTGGATGTAAGAAAATAATCCAAGAATTAGTAGGGAGATCACATTGCCTCTGTTGCAACTGAGCTGTTGTGGCAAGTATTAAAAACACTTCTCCCAGTTCTGGTGTCCCCAGTTAAAAAAAGGAAAAAGGCATTGGGAATTCCAGCAAGGGGTCAAAGGAAAACAGTAAGACAGTGCTCAAGGACTGGAAAAAAGCCTCAAAGATACTTCAGTGCACCAAGGACACTTCAGTTTCTCCTGTTCTCTGCTCAGTCAAACCAAATCCTTTTAAGGATGGAACATGTTTGCTCAATGGGAAAAACTCACTGGGATGTAATTTGTTGGAGATGATAGTAAATAACACAAAGATTCTTCTGGCCTTAAAGTCCATGAAATTTGGATTACTTTTTTTCTGCAATCAGAAAAACCAGAATACTTTTACAATAGTTTTTTCTCTAATTCCCATTTTGTCACCTAATTTCTAGCACTGCTCTCAAGATGAAAGTCAATGACATAAGATATATCTAATAACGAAACTTAGTAACATTGATTTTCATTTACATCTCATTCTTCTTTTCCTGTTATTTTATGAAGAAAATTTGAATGCATTAAAAGAAAAAAAAATCTGTTTGGGGAAAAACAGATTCTGGGCCAATTCTTTTCCCTTTGAAGTCATCAACAGTTTTGCAAACTGACTTCCAGCAGCCAGTTTCCAACACTGTTGATGAAGCCACATGGTAGAAGCCACTGGGCTTTCCACCATGTGATAGCTTGCAATGGCCAGATATAAGCCTGTGAACAACCAACCCTGTCTGGACATTGAGACCAGGTGGGTGTTCAAACCCAAACATTTGGTTATATGAGATTTGAACACTGAACTGAGCAAGGCCATGACTTCATCCAAGTCCTTGCTGTGGGGAACACACTTAAGATACTCCAAGTCTATCACAACGAAGGGAGTTACCCACCAGGGCAAAACCATAGAGCAATGAAGTCAAAACTCAATTCTAAATAACAATGCAATTTAGGCCTCCCATTCCAGCAGCAAGGCGCTTAATTCCTCCCAGGACTGCTGCTGCCAGATTGCTCTAATCCACTTCCAGCTGTGCTACTGCTCCTGTGTGCGAGCATGGGAGCTGGGCTGGGAAACAGAACAAAGCGTCCCAGTAAAGCCAGCAGCACTTGGAGGAATATTCAAACACACAGGGGAAATAACTCCCTCTTAAAGGAGAGTGTCTGCCAACTACTGTTCCCATTGCAAGTGTTTTACTCTAGGCCTGGCCATGCATATAGGCCCTGACTCAGCGAAGGCTTGAGAAAGTGCCTTCCTTTCATAATGTCATTAACCTTGTTGACTTCAGCATGTTCTATAACTTTAAATTATAGAAGTACATATATTCTTTCATTTTTTGTCTCTCTTCCTCCCTATGGTATTCTATGTCTTCAGCATTGCATCAGCACAGATGTGTCAGAAAATTGTGTCTGTTAGTAAATTTATTGCAAATATTTACTATTCCCAGAATAGCTGCATCTAAGACTGTTAACCAGGCACACCAAGTCCCTGCCTTGGAGAGTCTGCAGTCTGATCACATCTGGACTTACAGAAAATGTTCCTTTTGTGTTGTTTTCGAATAGCGTTTTTCACATTTCCATCAGGAAATCTTTGTTCCCCAATTAGCAAGGTCTTAGAAGATGGAAAGTTCAGAAATATTCCCTTGTAAGGTACATATTTCTCAGATTAAGGTGATGGTGTGTTATCATTTTAGAGAAGTGAAAACCTCTTACTTTTAATGGCATAACATTTCAGTTCTCAGTTTTGGTGGGTCAAAAGATATTGGTCCTTAAATCTGTCACTGGTACCAGACAGAATTTTCACGGGCTCTGGGCCTCCAGCCAGCATACTTTAAGGAGGACTTTCAAAAAATTATTTCTCAAGAAAACTTACTTTGCAAGCTGCTGTTCCTGGGCATTTTAGTCTTTGATTACTGGGCAGAAAGCAGATAAAGCAATTTGGTACAGATGATAAATGCAACTTGCAGCACTTCTTAACAAGTTAGCACAAAGCTACACCACAGTTTTAGTGGTCTTCATATGTGTTTTTATAAGGAGACCAAGTGAACAGTTTTATTAACATATCATGAGTGAGTTATGTGGGTCATCCCAAATGAATGGCAATAAAAGCTTTATATCACACTCACCAACATGTATTTGGTACTTTATGTGCCACAAATGTTGCAGAAAAGCTATTTTACATATGTTTTAAAGACGGGGTATTTTTTATATTAGGGCTGGTTTTGTAAAGCTGCCAAGCACTTTAGCTACCATGAGCCCAACATTATTCAGCTCAGGGGGAGTAATAAAAACTTGTTTAAAACATTCTGAAATAGCTTTTTTTGTGTGTGCTTCAAAAGGCCAAAATTAAAGAATCATGGAATCAGCATGGAATCATGGAATGGCCTGGGTTGGAAGAGACCTTAAAAGTCATCTATTTCCAACCTCCCTGCCAGGGACAGGGACGCCTTCCACTAGAAGAACTGTCACCCTGGAGTGTTCCATCGCGCAGCAAGTCCCTTTCTCTAAAACAATTTTAAAAGTTCTTTCTAGTTCTTCCTGGTTGTATGACAGAGAAAACTTGGTACTGTCACACCACAGGATAAATTGTGGCTTGTGCTGGGCCTTGGACAGATGTGGGGTTTGTAGTGGAAAATGGAAATTCTTCAACTAAAGAGAAAGAATAAAAAAATGTAATGGCAAGTTGATACACAGACATCACACTTACATTTATATTTTTATCTATATATTTATATGGCACCTTGAAAATCTGCTCAAAAAGCAGAAGCATTAGTGTTGGTCCCAAACCAGAGTCTGATCCAAGATCCCTGTCAGAGGAAACTTTCCATCAATACAAGAGCATTCAAACAGATTTTTAAACTTGCTCTGCTAAACTCAAGAGCAGCTTTGCCAGGAACTTTGCTGGGCACAGGGTGAAGCCTTTAGGCACGGAACAGGTCAGAAGGACCAAAGACTTAAGAGAATCATATCACAGCTAAAGTTACAATATGACCCCTTTGGCTGAGAGAAGCCAGGCTGGAAGGAAGAGAGGTGACTCCCTGTCCTCCCCCACCATAGGTGGAGATGGTTTGGGGACAGATGTTTTACTCTCCTGTTGCTGGCACAAGACCACACCACGTTTGTCAGGATGTCCCAGGCTGCCCCACCACATCAAGAAGCTCCTGCCCCTGGCTCAGGTGCCACAGAGGGTCTGACCATGCACTGTGAATGTTCTAAGCTGGGGTTTGGAGTGAACAGATTTTCTGCTTATTACAAGAGGAATGTGATGGCTTCTAGGAAGTACTGGTGTGCACAATTCAGCCTGTGCACATACCTGTGCTATGGTCTGACCCTCTGCTTAGCAGGAGTAACTCCACAGTGTAAAACTGATGTAGGGCAGTTCAAATTCCAGCCCTGTACGTGTGTGTGCATTTCTACTGCACATGTACGTACACACTGAGAGAGACATTTCCCACCTCACGCACCAAACCACAAAGTGTGATGGAGCTACTGAAAGAGGTGAACGGCATTTAATCACATGTGAGTTAATGATTTAAATGCGCTTTTATTTTTGGCCTCTTGATGTAAATCCAAACCAGACAAGCAGAGTCCTCTGGTCAGACGGCTGGAAATTCCTCTGCACGAAATCATGTTGGTGGTCTCCCAGCTCAGCGCCTTCTGAGGAGCCATACAGTGAAATATCCTTCCGCACCACTAATGAATGCGCCCACCCACACTGGAGCTGGTGCCCCCTAAGAACTCAATTCAAGAACAACTTTTTAAACTCCTACATGAAATCAAAGGGCTCATTCTATGAGCCAAAGGACTCTCAATTTTAGGCGGGACAGTTAATGGGTGGTTACTCCAGCCTGTCCCCTCGGTTTGCAGTACACAGTCTCGCAAGTAAAAATAATAAGCAGGATGCTGACTATATACACAGCATTCCAATTAATTAGATTTCATCCTCCTCCAATGAATACATAAATTGTTGCTTCCCTGGTGACTGTACAGAGCATGAGTGACTTGCTCAGCATCAACCAGAGGAACCAAGGTAAACACACAAGACTTCAGTTTACTTTCCTGTGCTCAGACAAGACCTCCTTCTCCATATTAAACAACCACTAAGCAACCAAAACCTCTCAAATTGGCCACGAAAACTTGAGGAAGAGCACCCGGGAAATAATTTTCAAGACTACTGCACTGAACCCTCCCAAGGACTCCTGTCCATGTGTGGATGAGCCCTTGTCATTTCAGGCACAAGGGGTGAAGCCTGGTGACAACAGCCAGAGAACTGAGTAATCCAGTGGTGCTACTGAGACACAGATCTAATCCCACAATGAAGAGATGACTCCTTCAAACAGGCCTGTTATAAAATTATCAAGTGGCACAGGGGGTGGAAGGAATCAAGTTCTGATTGAACTGACTTGAAATAATAAATGCACACACTTTCTTTAAACACAGCTTGCCACATCCTGAGAATCTGGAATCTATTCCTTCCCTTTCAAGAAGCTTAAAAGTGGTGGGACTTTGATATGGCATGAGCATGTTTGCTTCTGGGCTTACAGCCCTCGCCAGCCCATTCCAAAACTTTCAACATTTTTATATTATAAGACAGAAAAGTTAGGAAAACAAAGATGGAAAAAAAGAATCAGAAATTCAGGGATCTATTAAATCAGGGCAGCATCGCTGCCAAATACCTTTGGTAAGTAAATGAATCATGATCAATAACATACTGCCATGCAAACTTACAGGAGAAGGTTATCACCTGCTTCTGTGCCAGGCATAAAACATAACGGTGTGTGGCTAATGAAGTACTGCATGAATCCAGAAAAAAATCACTATTTTTCTCTGTAATGTTAAAGCATTTTTTACTTCAAAGTAAATTTAACTCATCCAGAAAAAACATAATTTTTTTCCATGAAAACTTTGTCAAAATTGATAGGTTACTATGAAACACTTCTCTATTGACAATGTTAAAACTGTAAGAGGAAACTGTCTTGACAGAACTCTGTTTTTTTAAGGAGATGTTTCCACCCTGATTGTAAAACTGCTTGAGCGAAGCTGCTTTATACATTCATATATTTGCCAGCAGAGGGTGTCACAATCTTAGAAACAGACCTATAAATGTATCCTTGCATCTGGTCATTCACATACAAGGGCTCAGACACACACCAGAACTAGGATTTACCAGTCTCTTATTGTCCTCTCTGACTTTTCCACTATCAGGGGGAAAATAAAAATCATTTAGCTATGTAAAGGCTGTGTTAGCAGTGCCATCGTGCCAGTGCTCTCAGGACAGGAAATACCACAGTGACATGGCCAACAGTGGCATCACCTGAAGTGTGACATTTCTGCATGGCTCTGGCTGCAAACTCCCCTAAGAGGGACAGCAGCCGGACTTTCCTTCGGTGTGCATTAGATTCTCATCGACGCTCAATTCTCCCAGTAGCCTCTGCTGCATAAATATCATTAATTGACATATTAACTGACAACCACTTTGTGTCACTTTGCCACGGAGCTGTAACAGCCCCAGACTGGGGTGAGAGCTCACCTTGCACCCACCACGAGACCTGTCCTAAACCAGTACCCTACAAGGAATAATGTACAAGGAATGGTCACACAGAATTACACCTAACCCACACTTCTCACAGCCAGAGACAGGCTGATGCCACAAATTCCCAGCCTGATAGCCCACACGTTATTGAATTCACTTCCCTGACTCCTGAGTTAAGAGAACATAATTTAAATGACTTGATGTTTGGTGCTTTAGCCACCTTGCTGTCCTGTCCCCACCCCCAGCCCCCGGACTCTATTGCCAATTAAAAGAAATGAAAATTATTGTTCATCTAATGATCTGGGTTCATAATCTATTTTAAATTTACTAACAACTCTTCTTCCATTTGTGTTTTGATCATGTGCAACTGATGTTCCAGTCACAGCTAGGAACAGATACAGAGGATGACTATGAGACACATAGTACCTTTATCTCAGAACTGGGAACTACAGAAACTGTTTATGACAACCCCAAGCAGCAATCCCTGTTTTTTTTGGATCTCACCTGCTCATGTGGAGACAGGGAAAGGGACTTCACCTGAGTAATTACATTTTATGCTTATAAAATGCTTTTTCTTTTGTCACAGAACTATATACAACTACTTCTGCTGTTTTATAGGAAAAATAAAAACATTATAATATAATATTACTATAAAATGATATACAAATATAATATCACTATATTTAAAATGAATTTATAAAATTTATTTAACAAATTCATATCACAGACTATAATATTAATACAATATAAAAACTATTTACTTCAATAGAAAGCCTCAAGCTGGACTAGGGGAAGGCCAGGCTGGACATCAAGAAGAATTTAGTTGCTGAAAGAGTTGCTAAGCATTGGAATGGGCTTTCCAGGGAGGTGGTGGAGTCACCATCCCTGGAATTCTTCGGGAAGTGACTGGATAAGGCACTCAGTGCTGTGGTTTAATTGACAGGGTTGTGATCAAAGGTTGGACTTGATGATTTCCAGCTTTTGGGATTCCATGATTCTATTCTATTATTCTGAATAATGCAGCAGGACCTGTTGTAAAATAATCTCCACCAGATCAGGGCTAGAGCCCCAGATCCCTTTTGAATCAGTGTTGCAATTTTGCCAAAAATTTATGAAATATCAATCAAAAATAAATAGCTTCATTAGGAAATATGTGCATGGTGTTGCTCTCCTTCCCTCTTTGCACAGTCTTTTCACTGCTCAAGAAATTTAACACAATTACTTTTTGACTAACTCATTCTCCTCCATCCAAATCAGCCTTCAGAAAAACTGCTGTGGTTCAGACGAACTGGACAGAAGGTGAGTAAAACATCCCTGGGATTAGGGAAAAACTTTTCTTCCTTAGCCCTTAAAAACTGACAGTCAATTACTCTGCTGAAATTAAGGTCTGCACTGATAGTTCCAGGGACCTTACTTCATTGATAGAAAGAACATAGTTATAGATAGAAAGATCCAGATCTACTCTGCCCATCTCTGCTTTATTCTCCCTGCAGTGCAGCACTCCAGCTGTAATAAAATAAGGCTAACAGCTTTTCTCTACTTTGAGGAGGGAAGTTGAGCATCAGTACATTCAGAGTCTGCAGTGCCTGGATAAGAAGAGCAGGAACCAGGTGGTCCAGTGGTCTTAGAGCAAATAACAAAAATGGAGCGAGGATGTTTGCAGGGAGCACAGATTGTGTCTCTCATGCAGTTTAACAGTTCTTGTCTCTAAAAATTTGGTGTGCTTAATTGTCATTTACAAGTGCACCTAAACCAAGAGCTTGCTATGCAGAACTAGAGAAAGCTCTCTTTAATCATAACTGCAGCTTCTGAAAACGTGGAGTGCTTTGCAGGGTTAAATCCCTTATCTCACCATAGTGGATATCAGACCTTGAATTCCAGCTCTGCTTTATGGCCATTTGCAGACACACCTCTAGGACAACCATTTATTCCTGGCTGCAGATGTCAGCCCTTGTGAGCCCAGGGATTTGAATATTGCAGTCACTGAGAAGAAAGAGTTGGTACCGTGTATGTGGGGTAGCACAGCTGAAGATTTACAGTTGCACAGCAGACCATAAAACTTCCTTGTAAATGGCCAAGATATTTTACTTTCATTGTTAATCTATTTAGTCTAATTCTTAATTTATCTTCCTTTTACAACTTCCTATAAAGGTTAGCTGAGCATCCCATTAGCATTAGACAAAAAAAGCCCAAGTTTTTAGCATCACTGAGAAGCGAAGCACTATAATTATTTCCTTCTGTTAACAACACAAAAATATTACAGAGGAGATTGTTATCTGACATAAATCATCATTTACACACTTTTATCTCATGGGTCAGCCCCGGGCAATGAAATATAATTGCACAGATGAAATGTGTGGCAGAGCTGGAACCTGCAAAATCTAGTGTTTTCTGAATGATACTATATTAGCCCACGGTATTCAACATGCCTTAGGTCTCTGTCTGTGAAAGCAGTAATATAAGGGAGGAGATACATCAGTGAATGACTGCAAATATTCTACTAGGTCATCTCAAGGGATAGGGATGTGTAAATCCACAGTTTTATGGAGCAACAGGAGCTCAGACTCGCTGAAGTCTTGCCTCTCCGAGGGGAAAGGAATGTGGAGAAGAACAGCAATTTTATTAAGAAGACAGTGTGGGATGCATATAAATATGAATGGCATCTGGCTTCTGGGGGACTCTTTTTTTTCATAAACAAATGTGAAGGAAAATCTAGAGTTTACAGAGTGCAATTACATTTCTTAAATTCACTTCTTTCTCTTAATTACTCTACACGGAATGTCTCAAAATGACTTGGTTTATATGAGCAAATTAGCTGTAACAGCATAACATAATCATAAGATAGAAGGGCCAAGAGCCTGATGGCAACATCTCACAAAGCATGAGTTACTCTCACAGGTTTGGATCCAGTCAACACACACTCCTCTAAGCAGTGCTGGGGCAGAGGAGGAGGTAGCACAGGCCACCAGTCTGCTCCAGTAAGCAGTTAGGGACCTGCTCTGGTGAGGAAACTGGGCTGTATGGACAGCAGTCATGCCATGGCTGTTGGTGAAGAGGCTACCAAACACTCTGTGCTCTTTTATTTACTACTATAGATGTAGTTAATTCAACTGTGGACATGTGAGTTGAGTTCAGCTAACCAACCACCTCAAGCTGATCAGCAGCAGTGCCTGATGTCATCTGAACAAAGTTCACAATAAAATGATGAGAGAATGGCAGAATTATTCCACTTCTATGCACACAAACTCCCTGACATATTTGGCAATGGTCATACTCACCAGCATTATCCTGCTGCTTGGTGTTTTTGATGTATGCAGAAAATTTGGAAAATATATCAATTCCAGCAGTGTTCGATTCTCGGTGCTTAGCAGCCAGCTTGGGGTACCTGAACAGGCAAAAGCAGTGGGTAGAGTAACATCTTGTCACCAGCATCACAGTGATGGCTACAAATATAATTTACAAGAAGAGAGAAACACTTCCTGTGTGAAGAACTGTAATTAGCACTCATTATCTCAA
Source organism: Phainopepla nitens (assembly GCA_013400175.1). Classification (NCBI taxonomy): domain Eukaryota; kingdom Metazoa; phylum Chordata; class Aves; order Passeriformes; family Bombycillidae; genus Phainopepla; species Phainopepla nitens. The sequence goes on along the minus strand of VXBQ01002739.1, from coordinate 253,530 downwards.
AAAACCAGCTTGGCAAGACTCTCTTAACGGTACCTGTTACCTGTCTGTCAAGGCAGGCATGTGGGGAGTTACACAGGGATGGTGTCAAGACAAAGGTAATTGCACTTGTGCTTTATGTAACCACAATCCAAAATCAGCCTTAAATCAGAAGAAAGCATAAATTTGGAAGCATAAATTTCCAGAAAGGTGCAGGGGAGTTCGGCAGCCAGATCTCTCCATTATGAATGGTAGTCTGATCCTCTACTCTGAAAATGTACTCCAGGATGGAATAGCAAGGGGTGTAAGGATTAACCTGGTGAAGGAACATAAATTTTCCAATCTCTGCATTGCTTTTTATAGACATTTGGAGAAAAGGAATATATTGATTTGAAAGGTAAACACAAACTAATGACTCCTACTGACTTCAGTGGTCTTGGAGCAGAGTATAGAAAATTTAAATGACTGATCTTTTGCCTCAGGACTGGCCTATAGCTGCTGATTCACTTGGAGATAAAATGCTCCATAAGGAACCAAGCCAAATTTGATGGATTCATAGATTCTAAGGTCCAACTCACAAGCCAACTATTTCTTTTTCCCATTATCCTTGTATTAAGTCCAAAATGTTTGACTAAATAAGGCATATCTGGTAAATCTAAACCTTTCATTGGTAGTTTTTCATACTGAAAAAATCTCAGCCTTATTTCTAATCTGAGTTAGTTTAGTTATAACTTCCAGTTATGGGCTCTTGTCATTTCTTGACTAGAATAATGAGCACTTTTCTGCCTCCAGAGCCTCCCGTCCTCTGTAATCAGTTCCCCTTCCAACCTTCCTAGCACACCATACAGCTCAGAAACCTCTAGTTTTTCACTGTAAAATGCTTTTCCTGGCACAGATATTTTGTGTGGCAATTCTCAGCATCTATTCCAAGTTATTTTTAGCTTTGCAAAATGTGGCCACCAGACCCCTACAATTTTTTTCTAGTTCTGGTCTCCTTAATTCTGCATACAAGGGCATCCTGAAATGTGTACAGAGAAAACATTCTGCAGTTATTAGTCACCTAAGTAACCTTCACACATGGAAGTCATCTCACTGAAGCCAGCAAGTTTCATAAATAAATACTACTCCTGTAAGTAAAGGTTGTAGGAAGGAGTGCTTTTTAGGAACTCTTCTTAAGACATCTTTCATTCCTAGGAAATGGAATATTGACTGAAAAAAAATATGAAGGTCTTACTTTGGAGGTGCAAGAATCTCTTCCAAGAATTCCTCAATCTTGTTAACATCTGTCTTGACTTCTCCATTGTATGTCAGGAAAGGTGGGTGGGTCCCAGGAGCCAGATTCTGCAGGTCAGCTGGCTTTCTGCAAGTAGAGAAAAAGTCCTGAAATCACTAATCTTTATGGTCGGGTAGTTGCACAGATATTTATAGTTCCTACAAAATCAGTCTGCCTTTTTTTTTTCTCTCCTGTAATTTGTGGTTGGAAGGCTTTGAAACTACCCCAAGCACCCTGTTTAATATAAAAACATTCCACAAGTGAAAAAAAAAACCAAAAAAACAAAAAACCAACAACCAAACCTGAATCCCAACTATTTTGTTGTGCACCACAGGCTCTCTAGGCCAGATAAAAAGCTCATTTAACTTGGAGAGGTCTTTCTATAGTGCAAACACTGGGTCACACACCTATTTCCAATTAAACTGAACATTTTTTACCTTTTCAGATCAACAGTGGTGACATTGAACACAACTCCTTTGAGCCACAGGATCATGAAGAGACGCTGGGAGAACGGGCAGTTCCCAAGGCTTTCTCCATCTATACCGGCCTGGGGGACAGAAAGAGAGATAAAATGGATTTCAGACTTATTAGTCATTTACCTCCCTCAAAACAGAAAATTGGATGGTGGAAGAAAAATAAGCATTTTAAAAATAACCAGCAGCACTTGTTGTTTAATACAGTTTATCATCAACACAAGAATGGAGTTACTGCAGGATTCAGCCTTTGTCAGGAGCTCAAGGATGCAACATGGAGCCTCTCCTGAGGACATCTCCAAGGAGATGTGTCCCTTGCTGATGGCAAGCAACATCCAGGGTGTTCTTTCAACTACTCTCATCCCTACAGGACTGGCTGCCTCATGGACACGGTGGACAAACTCAGGACCTGATTTCTGCTTTATTTAAGTCTGTAGACTGCAGTTTATATCAGCTCAATATCTGCTTCACTGTTTTACTATCTAAAACATGTACTTTAGAGTTAAACCCAAAAACTCTGGACCTTGACTCATTCTTGTACTGCCTCAGATACAAACAGCCAGGTCCAGACAGAAATCTCCATGTGACTCCTTCCGAGGTTCTAGGCAGGTTTCAGCCACCACATTCAGTCTGCTCCTATCTCTAGTATCGAATGAGTTGCCTACAAACCACTACACAACAATACAAAACTGCTAGTGTTAGCATTGAGGAACAGCCTATTTTTTCCTTTAAAAATTTATGGTCCTTAGCCATGCAAATTCAAACTTTGAGCCATGAAGGGATACAAATAACACCAGCTGAACTGAGCCAAAGCTGTGGCCAAGGACAACATCCTTCTACAATAATTATGCTTGTGGCCAAAGCTTTCAGGATGATAATTGTTTTGATAGATTTCCATTTTAATTTGTGGTACCATTGTGTTTAAAAGATTCTTATAATCCTGGTGAAGCAACCAACCTTCCGTTGTTGACCCACATTGATTGCATAACTGTATTTTAAGCACAGTGTGTGTCTGGAAACGGCTGATGAAAGAGCTAAGCAAATAAATGCCCTTTTCCTTTGGAGACAATATTATATTACTCTGTTGGCTCTCATAAATTTTCTCTTATTAATATTCAAGCTGTGAGGTAGCATTTCTCTGTCTTAAAGAATGAATCCCTTCTAATTACTTCAGCTCTGTGAAACATCCCCAGCACAACTAGAAACATTTTGAGACACATCCAGTTGGTACAAACTCAGGCCTTGCCTGTGAAATGTTCAGCCAAAAGACTTTCTGGTGGGCATCAAAAATCTTTCTCATGTCTTGAATGCAACTTTTGATGATTCTGGGTTTAAAAACAAATTCCTCATTTCCAAACCAAACTGTGGGGAGAATGTGAATTCAAGGCTTGGAGACAACCTGTTGCAAGTTCAGAGCTGTGTTAAGAGTTTTGATCTGGGTTCAGATTCAGTTTCAAGCACTCGAAACTCTAGAGGTACTTGGATATAGGGGGGAACAGTTTGGCTGAATAGTCTGGCTGCAGTTTTACTTGAAATTATGGATCTGCAATGTCTGGCACATGGCATATGCAAGGATCAACAAACAATATGGGTGAAAGAGTGGTAGGGCATGAGGATGAGCAAGAGAAAATGCATTTCCCATCTGCCTGAGGTGTGAGTAGCCTGGTTTTGCAGATTTCATGAATTTAATCATTAGCTCTGTTCTGCAAATTTCATGGCAACAGCAACAATGTAACCATGGGAATACCAGGCACCAACATAGTGCAAGCCATAATTACTGCAAAGTCACATTTGCTGATTTGGATTTAGCTTGGTTTTGCAGAAGCTTTTGACTTCCTACCCTTCTGGAAAAGAGGCAAATGCTATGGGAGAAAATAGCAATATGACACCAAACTTCCCCTTGATTTTTTTCATCATATTAGTCATAAATCACAATTTCATCTTTTTCAGGAAAGACACAGCAGCAAAATTTTCTTGCTCTTTCCATTTGTTTATTCTCATGCAAAGATTAAGGGTTACCCTAAGGGTTACCCAGATCTGCATCTTCTTATGTGTTCTCTGTCCTTCAAGGGAATAGTGAAAAACCATCTCCACACCAGAGGACTAAAGGAGAGACAGAGCAGCTGAATCACATAATCATAGAATCAGCTGAATCACAGAATCAGTTGAATCACAGAATCACTGAATCTGCTGAGTTGGAAGGGACCCACAAGGATCATTGAGTCCAACTCTTAGCAAAGGACATCCCCAAGAGTTACACCATGTGCCTGGAAGAATGATAATGACAAGGAAGAAACAGAAGTGATGGATTGTGTGGGGCTAAGGGATAAAGAAGTCATAGGGAAAAGGAAGAAGATGTGAAATCTGGAAGAAATAAGATTGACTTGGTGATCAAAAATAAAATCAATTGTGTAGGTCAAACAAGGCCTCTGACAGCCCCAAATGATAAAAATTCCTTCTCAACACTTCCAAAGCAATGGGAAACATTTATTGCTAGAGACACATTGGGAATGGGCAGAGGAAATTCCAAAAACAAAAGATAAACTAAAGAAAAAGTATGGCCTGATCTCTCTCTCAAAGCTCCAGGATCTGGAAGCCAGGCTCATGATTTGGGTAAAGACTGACTTATGGGTTTTGATCTCATGTGACTGGCATAACTGAAAATGCTACCACAAATCACAAGGCAAACTGGTGATAGAGGAGGGAACAGAATCAAAATCTCCCCAGCAACACAATTTAGCCATTATGTTCAGCTCTTTTTCTGTGGAAATTATAGGCAAGGCTCTGTCGGTTTTGTGAGTCCTTTCTCATTGCTTTTAACAGCAGTCAGTAATTCAACATTCAGCACTCAGAAAGAGCAAAACCTTAGTAGGTAACAACTTCAAAGGCTTATCAGAGTGTTTTGAGATCCCTTGCGAAGTCTATTAACTACCAGGAGGAGATGAGAAAGAAGAGAAAACTTCCCAGGCTTAGTCACTCTGAGGTTCAAAGAAAAACAGCTTTCTTAAAGCCCCCAGTAGTGCCTAAATACAAACCTGTTATATATTTGTCCAAGGGTAAGGGCTCAGAAAGGCAGGAATTAAATAATACCTTCATCAAGATCAAGAACTCAAGCAGTGGATGGAAAGAAAAGAACAAATAATTGACAAGTTGGAGAACCACCATTTATCCCTGCTGTTTTTCACAAAAGCTTTCTCATGCAGCTTCCCTGAAACACAGTAAAATTGATGAAGCACTTATAAAACAGAGCAAGTTTGTGACATATGCACTCTCCCTGCCAGTAATATTGGATATTTCTAATATAATGATTGCAACTAGGGACAGTACTGACAATTTGGAATAAAAGACTGCAGCTAGGGACAGACTTGAGGCTTTGTGGGCACTAGGATAAAGAAGATAGAGTTGTTAAAGTGCACTCCCAGCTAAGAGCCTCACCTGAAAAGGAAAATTCCCATAGTGACTGTGGAAAAGTGTAATAGATTTGAGGATTTGCTGGGTGAGACTCTTTGGGCAATCACTACTCACCCCACTGAAGTTTAATTTAGGAGAAAAGGGACCAAGAGAAGGTCTCCTGTGTGGGCAAGGCCAAGATGGACATCTGAAAGATGAATCTGTCCACCTTTCACTTGGACTGAAGCCACTAAGTGTCTTAGTTTTAAGTGGGATGAATATGGACCCCAGCAATAGAAAAGTCTGGAGTTTGTGGAGGCAGAATTTCTAGAGACTTACGTTTCTCCATCTTGGAAACAGCTCCTTCTGCTCCCATTGCTTCCCACAAACATAATTTTATTAGTTTACCTACTGAAAAAGTATGCTTTTCTACTTAGTCTCCAGCTGTTTCTGTCCTTCACAGCAAGTGATTCAAGGTCCTGCCCTGGAACTCGGTATAATCACATCAGGAAAAGCCTGCTGTCAGACCAGCTGCTTCCCTCTATCTGAGTAATGGCAAGAATGAACAACATGTTCTCCTTTATTAATTATAAGGTGTTCCTCCTTAAAAAGTTCACCTATTTTTAGTTAATTAATTAAACCTTAATGGCATTTGTGTGCATGTGTGGGGGCTGCATGAACACATTATCAATTGACAAAATTTAGTTGGTTTCGGGAGGGAGAGAAAATAGTCTCAGTGATTTTATGAACTTGTGTCAAGTATTTTTGTGAAGTCATGGCAGTATCAAAAGCCTCCAACCACTGCAAAGCACAGCTGAACGATGTGAACAAGGGGCTCTTCTCAAGTTCAAGCTAATACTTTGCTATAAATGAAATAACTGGAATAAACTTCCACACATATTCCAGAAATACTCCAACTGGTACATGCACAGGGACTGCAACATGCACAGACAACAGTATATTATTTTAACTAACCTTAAGGGAGGAAAAGAAGACAAGTTCCAGTTTTTCCCAAAACACAGAATTTTAAAGAAATACACCATCATTAATAATGACTAAGCATCTAGCTTAAAAATGGCAGCACTGGAAAGAATTGCATATGGCAAAACAGTGTGGTTTTTCCAGCCAAATAATGTATTTGGGTTTATCTATCCTCTTTCTCCTTTCATTTTTCACTGCATTGAGGTCAGTCTGCACGTGCTCCAGGGGTCTGTTAGACGATGGGGTAAAGCAAGAAGATATTTTTGATGACATTAAAATACATTTCTTTTTCAAAAGGATTTTAACAAGTTAACAATCAGGCTAATTCACCTCAATGTTTCCCAGTAAGGATTAAGGAGGGATTTGATTTCATCATCCCTACAATCAAACTCAAGGCTCACATTACACATAGTTACACCCTCTCTGTTTTAAAACTGGGAAAGCTCCTGCCTTTTGACACTTACTCTCCTTACGCTCAGAACCCAAAGGGGAAGTGAAAATCCTACTGGAAAAGCAAAGCAAGCCAGGAAATATCCTATTTATTGTGCTATTAAGGAAAAAAAATCTGTCTTAGTAATTATACCACACACACAATAGCACAAATCTCCATTGTAGGGAAAAAACATGGCTTGCAACATGAGATCAGACATGCCAAGGTATTGCTTTAGTAAGGGTTATTTTTTTTCCATTTTCTTGTCTTTTTTCTTTCCCAGCTTCTCATCCAAATGCAAAAGCCAGTGAGCTTTTTGGAGTGCCACCAACCGAGAGGCAAGCTAAGAAGTGTGCATTCATAGAGAAGCACTGGTAGGTCTTAAGTAAGAAGTAAATCTCATTTCACAAGCCCTGTGTATCACAGGACACTCTTGTTGACTGTGGCTCTGGTTCAGGAAAGCATTTAAGCATGTGCTGAAATACATCCCGGTTCAGAGGAAGTATACGCTTGACTTTAAGCATGTTCTTAAGTCATGTTGATTTCAATAGGACTTAAGCACATACTTAAGTATTTTCCTGAACAGGAGCCTATAAAAACAATAATAAATTTGCTGTGCAGCATTTTAACTTCATTGGACTTTTCCTGAGATTTCATTTTGCTAGGAGAAGCTGTGGGTAGCAGCCTTCCAAGGGAGGGCAAGACAGAGCAGGAATATATTCCTAAGCACACACACATGGAAATGGACCATTTGCATATATGTCAAACAAAAATAGAGCATTTGCCTGAAGGACTGTCAGGGTAGTGACAAAACAAAAAGGAAGTGGTGAGACTCTTTAGCCAGCTCCCCAAAAGCCAGCCAAAATGCTGTCCAAGTCTGGCATTACACACAGGCATATATTTTAGATGCACATAAGCTGAACTGGTCTGCACTGCCAGCCAGTTTGAGGGGAGCTGGCTCCTCACACTGGGTTCCAACCAGCTGAGCAGCACGTCAGCAGGCCTGAGGATCTCCAAGGAGCTGTCACTGCACTCTCAGATCTCTGCAGCTTTGGAAGATATATATCTGTACTCCTGAGACATTCGGGACTTTCAGGAGATGGAATTGCAGCTTGGAGACCACATAGGCTTCATGTAGTTAGGACATGACAATTATCTATAGGTTTGGTAAATCATGATTTTTCAACTTTTTATATCCACATGAAGGGCAGCAGGGGAAGGAAGGGATCAGTCCTATAGGTTGGCTTATTTGAGACAGTCCTTTCATGATGGCTTAGGATACTCACAGTTAAAGATCAGATTCATCTGCCACATCAGCTGAGGTCCTGGTAGCAGAAAAACTGCATGCACAGGGATGAACCTGCACAAATATGTCTCAGTTACCTCAAGGGCTTTGTTAGAGGCACTGGCCACTGTATTTGCTCTTGCATTAAATAAGTTTTGCTCTGAAATAAACCTTGTGATGTCTGAGAACACCAATCAGTCATGTGCACTTCAGATTTAGAAAACTACAGACTAGACATGGTTGAATGGTCTGATCACATGGAAAGGATTCCATGCTATTCCATCACCTCTTCTGCTTTTTTCTAAAGTTCCATGACTTGACAAATATCAGTAGAGTAGAAGAGCACAGACTGGTCTGACACTCTAAAACACGATATAATTTTCATCTCATTTATATCTGTAGATCTGTTGCTTAGCTTTGCATGTGGTCAGCCTAATGAGAATTTAATATTAGATAATCAGAGGTAGTGGGAACTATAACAAAATTTCCTACAGCAAATATATACAAATATGTATATATAGTTGGGTACTAAAATATTTTTTCCCAAGACACCATATTCCAGCCTGTTCTGCTGTGAGGAACTTCTGAACACCAAGACTGACTTTCACAGGGTGATGTGTAAGGGAAAAGCCCCCAGAAGAGTGAGAGCCATTAAGTAACACCAGCAGTACTGTACAAAGAAACCACATAGAGCATGTATTTATATTCTTTTATTGTCAGCAAAATACAAGCTACAGGATGGGTGCTAAATGCAGGCTGACATTTTCTAACAGTTTTAGATCTTGTGAGACAATTAGAAGGCAGCTGACTTCTCACAAGTATCAACTCTCTACACTTGGCAAATCATGCCACAAGCCACCTAAAATGAAAAGCTGGTTTTAAAAGCCTCAGTAAAAGGAAAGTATCACTGACTATGAGTTTCTTGAGCAACTAGACAAAAAATTCAGTGTTCAAAAATAAAACCTTCATTGGAAGAATATTCTTTGAGGAGCTCACTTGGAGTTTGGCAAATATCTGATGGAGATGCACGAAAGCTTTGGCCATATCACCTTGGGGAATATACCTGGAGTTGTGATCTTTGGCCAGCCCCCAGGGACAAGCAGGGAGCTGGGACCACACAAAGCTGGGGGGTCACAACATGCAGCTCAGCAGGACTCACAGTGCTCCTGGTTGCCCAGCAGCCCACCCAGCAGCCAAAAATTCCTTTTAAAATTACTCTTGCAGTTTCCCACCTCACAGAAAACCCACCACAGCCTCTGTTCAAGAATGCTGTGAATGTTTGAAAATGGGTTTTTTAGACTCGGCGCAATTTAGAGCAGAATCTTGAAATTCTTCTCAACCAAAAACTGCCATTCTTGTCATAGCACTTGATAGCAGGTTGTGCACAAAGCTCCTGTGTTTTGGAACATAGTGGACTGAAAATATAGGTGTTTCATTCTTAGCTTGATGGACAAATAACAATCATCCTTTTCACTTCTTCCTGAGCCTTTTCCAATCTAATAAAGCAACTGTGCTCCCATTGCCCACCAGGATCCTGGCACAGGATACCCACATCAGCCAGTGGATGCAGCCTCAGAGAACAGCTTTTAAAAGCTTTGCCTTTTGGGGACCCATCAATAATTCACTGTGAGCGAGACACCACAGGAACAAGAAAAGAACTCAAGAAATGTCAGATATATAAGTTTAACATATAAAGAATACCAGAATAAATGAGTAGCAGTAACTCACAAGTGAATGTGGAAATCTAAAGTTGATAAGAAAAGACGGTATCAGGAACAAATAACACAAATTAACCCAAGTAAATTTTGTTCTCTGCCAAGCTTCCCAGAACTTTGGGTAGGAAAGAAGCAGAAAGTACCTAGAGCTGACCGCTCTAAGGTTTATGACATCAGATCCAGACCATATTTTCATTAACAAAATAGGGAAACAAGACCTGGATGAAAAGGTCTTGTACAAGTAGTTGAAAAAGTACTTATGGAGCAGCAATAATAAAATTTTCTGTTAGCACATAAATGCATAACAAATAAAGGTACCATAAAGGCCTGGGACAAGATGAGTCATATTTAATGTTTCCATTAGCAAAATGGAGGAAGGAACAGACAGAACCTTACAAAATTTCCTGACAACAACAAGCACAGAGAGGTTACTGGGATTTCCCAGGAGAGGAATAGACTCAAAGTGATGCTAAGAAGTTGGAACAAAGTGTCTGAAATCATTTAAATGAAATTCATCAAAATAAGCTTTCCTCACATCTTGTAAGATGTGAGAAAAACAAAATGTAACATACAAAATGCAGGATGGGGAATAGCTGGTGAGGGTAAAGCGAAGGAGGTTTTACGTAAATCACAATGTGAATCATCACTCTCTGCTTCTACAGGAAACAGCAACAAGATAACGAGATGTACATGTGTTGTTCTACTACAACATAACAGTCCTCAAGCATGTACAAGACTGCTTCACAAAGAGGATGATGATCCATTGTTGCTCATGCCCACAGAGGATGGGATGAAGTATTTTGCTCAATTTGCAACAATAAAGATTTAGGAGGGAAAAAAATCTAGTGTAATTATAGGACTAATGAAACACAAAGCAGGCTTTCTAAGGAGGTTGTGTAATTTGCATCTAGTGGAGGCTTTGAAGAAATCAAAAGAAGCTGGTAAAACTGGTCTTGATTTATTTCATCCTGCTGCAGACAAGAGAGGAGGCATAGAATGTTTTAAAAATCCTTTTTAACAGTATATATTAGTGACTCTGACAATAAATCTGCTCCTGCTACCAGTGCTAGGTGCTTGGTGACACAAACTTTTGCTTCCCTCTGACTTGCACAGGATGAAGTCAAGCCCCAGTGAACTCAATGGCAATTTTGCCTGCGACTTTGACAGGACCAGAATTTCGTTCAGAGGTTTCATGGCCAGAGGGGACCATTATCGTAATCTTTTCTGACCTTTTGCATCATACAAACATAGAATTCGCTGAGCCTGTAGCCAACATCTTGTGGCTGAACTAGAACATATGTTTTGGAAGGGTTTTTGGGAGAGGCCCATGCCTCACATAGAGTGGTAGTAAAATCCCCTCTAGCGTTGCCTGTTTGCATTGCAGGGAGCAGCTCTCGCTCCCAGGGAAGTCAGCATCCCATTTCTGGGGTTTTCTGAAAGGTATTTAACTTGTCACACCACTTACACGTGCAATCTTTTTTTCTTATCTATCAGGTGCATTTATGCACGTGGGTTCAAGTACTGGCTGGAACCTTAGTGACAGGATTTGGGGAGTCAGGACACAGAGGTACATAGAAAATTGTCAAGATTTTAGTAAAATTCAATAGAGATGCTGAAGCATCAGCTACTGTTGGTTGTTTTGGATACAATGATGTATGCCATAGGAAGAAGTAAGGGCTTTGAACAAGAAAGTCACAAATCCTTTCTATTAAGACAAATAAACTTAGAATCATAGTGGTTCTGGTTGGAAGGGACCTTAAAGATCATTTATTTCCAACCCCTCTGCCATGGGCAGGGACACCTTCCACTAGCCCAGGCTGCTCCAAGCCCTTGGTCCACTTCCAGGGATGGGGCAGCCACAGCTTCTCTGGGCAATCTGTGCCAGGGCCTCACCACCATCACGGGGAAGAATTTGTTCCTAATAGCCAATCTAAACCTGCTCTCTTTCAGTTTGAAGCCATTCCCCCTCGTCCTGTTACTCCAGGCTCTTCATCTTTTCTCTTCATCTTTCTTGCTGGCTCCCTTCAGATACTGGAAGGGTCTTGTCCTGCAGGATATTGATACCAGTGCCTGTTCACGCTTGGTATATCCATCATGCAGCTCCTTCATTTTGGAAGCTTAAGTCTGCAGGATCTTATTAGGGTTTTTGCCTTTAGGTACCACACCCATTAATGTGTTATATTCTAATGGAGTAGGTAGTGGATGTCCCATCCCTGGAAACATTCAAGGTTAGGCTGGACAAGGTTCTCAGCAAACTGATCTAGTTAAAGATGTTCCTGCTTACTTCAGGGGAATCAGCCTAGATGACCTTTAAAATGTCCCTTCCAACTCAAAATATTCTATGATTCAGGAATAATATACCTTATCTGATTCCATAAAAGTCAGCATCCACACAAAATATTCCCTCTAAATTTTCCACTGACTTCAGTGAAAGTGGAGTCATACTTTGGATTCACTAGTTTCTTCCTAATAAATGATTAAAACCACAAGTTCTCTGAAGAAAGAATTTGTGAATAACTCTTTTTTAGCTATTCACAAAGCACCAATTTTAATGCTTTCAGATACTGATGATTCTATATGCTGAGAGCTACTTAGATACCAAAAAGAAATCATTTGCCCTGGGGAAGCTGCAGAAGATAAAATGAGAGATAGATCAGTGTCAAAAGGTGTCATAGGCAATGCAAATTCTAGCCAAATTATTCCTGTTTCTAGTGGAGATCAGGTGCAAATACAGGAGTTGTTTGTCCAAAACAATATCTGTGTAGAGTTCCCATTACAGTACCAGAATCCTGCATGCAGTTTTTCTTGCAAGAATTAAATCTGGCACATCTGGAATTCGGATGTCTGTTAAAAATCTCTGAGCCAGGGGTACTAATCTGGTCACACAGCATATTCTGCAAATGTTGGTGAATAGCAGCCAAATTTCCATGCCTCTAAGCAGTGTATCAGACTAACAAATAATAACAGCAGCCAGGTGCTGAAAGTCAACGCTGAACCTGAAATAAGATCCAGGGCTGAATTATTTATTGAAATTCCATGACTTTATTTGCAGTCTTAGAAAAGAGAGTCACTTGCAGGCACTGCAAATAAAGGTCTGGATGGTGAGTGCTGCTGATAAGGGCAATTACCATACCAGCTGACCCCATAAAGTGTCCTCAGGGGTCTCGTTTTGTACCTTACTCACACCATAAAAATACTGTTCCTCAGTGACTCTGAACAGGTTAGAAGAGCAATTGGCAGCCCTCAGGAGGTGTCCCAGAGTGGGCAGGTCCAGGCCTTCCTCTCTCTTTTTGCATCTCCAAAATTCACAGCCCGGCAGGGGGCAGGGGACGCTCCATCCCGAGGTGTGATATTTCTGACTTCCACCAAATGCAGATCAAGCTGTGCTGCAAAGGACCAGCACACCACAGGCCCAAACCAGTCTTTGGTTTGTTGTTTGCACCTGGGTGTCACTTCCAAGTGCAACCCACAATCACTCCAACAAACTAATTGTCAATACAATATTAGCGGTATTTGGACCGAGCCTTAATGCCCTGAGAATAAAAATGCCACATAAATAAATTTTCCAGTTTACAGCTACTCACAGAGAAATAATTACAGAGTTCAGTATTGAGAGGATTTTTTTTCACTTTTAATATTTTCTTCATTGCTGTATTTGTTCATCTGATCACGTACATAGACATGCAGTCATATTTAGCCATTAGAGGGATGTTGCACTACAAGACAGTCTTTTCGAATGCCACTCCCTCTGAATATTTCATTTAACAAGAAAAAGAGAGCAAGTTCTGAGTTTATAAACTGAAATACCTGCAGTGAAAGCAAAAGTCTAAGACATACATACAAACAGCAAGTGAATGTTCCTTGGGACTCACCTAAAAGCAAAACAATTTGTGTGTTCAATATCGAATGATGGAGAAAATAAAGAGTGATGCTTTCCAAAAGCACTGAGAAATTTTGAATAAGTGTGAGTATTAGTAAAAGTAGAACTTACAAATATTTTTTTTGCAGTATGGGCTTCTGAATTTAATGTAAGATAAATATTGTAAACAGAAAAAAACAGATCAATGAGAGGAGTCTGGAACACACTTCTTGTTTGCTCAGTATCCTAGTGCAGGATGATTTCCTACATTCCTTTGTCTATTTGGGCCAGTCTGAAATGCTTTTAAAAACTTTTCATAGGAAACGGTTTTGATAACTTTCTCAAAACAATTTATGACCTGATGCTCAGAGTGAATTTCCTCTGATTTCATTTTACCCTGTTATACAGCATGAAAAAAAAAAAAAATCAACCCCAAAACCAAAGCTTAATTAAGTTTAATTCAATGCTATTAATTAAAATAATCAATTGCACTTTCCCTAGTACTCTCCACCTCTTACTGTCCTTTTGTTTCTGGGATCCTTGATCATGCTGTCAATTCCAAATATTATCTTTTTTTTTTAAATTCTTATCACTCCTAAGTTCCTCGTGCTCCAAACGGAGCACCCTCCAAATAGACCAGCAGTGACTCCAGCATGGCTGTACAGAAAAACTCTTCTCCAGCCTGTTCTTTTCTCTCACAGCTTTCTCAGAAGCCATCAGTAGCCTTCTTCCCAAAATGTCTCTTGCTCGTACTCTTCCCTCCACAAGAAAATAATCACTTTGTTGATTTTATTTCATTTTCTGCCCCTCATCTTTCCGCCATAATTCCCACTCCACTGATTTGGTGACAGCAACCCTGAGATCTGCCCCCAGCTCCCGTCCCTTTCTCTGGCTCTCCACTCTGCTCCTCTGACATTGTCACCCAGCTGCTTTATTCAAATTTAAAAAATCTTTTTCGATGTGGTGGAAATGGAGTGTGACACAAGGGTCATGCCCTCTAAATCTCCTCACCCATTTCTTGTTAAGTTCACAAGAAGGTGCCACCTTCTCAGGAGACAATCCAGGTTAATCAGGTAATTGCAAAACCAGCATTTGGCAAGAGAATTTCTGAACATTTTCTATACATTTGTGTACCACTGGGCCTAATTCCCTCAAGCACCTGAATAAGATCTGAAAAATACGCTTTTTTTTTTTTTATATTTACTTACAATTCTCTCTAAAATTGAGATTTTTTTCCTATTATTGTAAAATGTCAAGCGCACATGGGTGGTCTCCCAAAAATAACAAGTAAGAGAAATCCTATAATTTCACACTTCCAATGAAAAGCTAAACATCTGTTAGTACAAAATCTCTCTTTCTGGCAGCATGGCACAAGGTGATTAGTATTAACACTACACTCACTTTCAAAGATCCTGGATATGGCTTTAAACAAATGTTAAATAAATATCAAATAATTTTTTTGTAAGTTAAATAATTAACAATTATTGGTGCCCAGAGTGAAAGAGATGTCGTGGGACTAATTATAAAGTTTATAAAGTTTATATAATTTTATTAAAATATATATAACTTTATATAAAAGTTATATTCCTTCTTCAAAGTTCCCATCTTGGCCACATCCTTCCCCAGCTCTTCAAGGCTGGACCTGAGGAGCTGTCTACAGTCAGCCTTTTTGAGATTTATTATTATTGTTGAATCATCTCTTTTGAGATAAACTCTGAATCATGAGGCCATCGAGCAGAGATTATGCTCAGGAAGAGAATGAGGTGCTCCCACAAGCACAGGTCATAGGGCTGCTGGTGCCAACGAGCCAGGATGGGCAGTGGAAACTTCCCACTCTGAAACAAGTCTTCCCACATCCATGTTCACCTGCCTTCATCAGAGACTGAATAGCAAGAAGACTTATGGAGTGTTTAGAGAAGCATGCAATTGAAGATTTGTAAATATGGAATTGAAATATGTAACAGAAGATTATGTTTGTGCACTCTGAGGAGCTCCTCGTGGCTCCATCTTGGACCAGGCTGAATACAGACTGCTTAATGCACAGGAAACATCTGTTCTGAACCTCAGCCAAGACCCAGCCCTAGGACAGGATCTAGAGCTTAACTAAGAGACTCAGAGATATTGCTTTAATAAAGGAAACAAAACTAAAAATTAATATTTAGTTCATCTTGGTATAAGAAAGGGCAAAATGAACCAAATGCTAATTGAAGACTGAAAATAGACAATAATTAAGGGCATTGTTGCACTGGATCTTCTTGGCATGTCGTCGGCATTTAAAAGAACTAAGCACAGAAAAAAACCTAAAACTGCCATTCTGAGAGAACCTAGAACCAGCAAGAACATTCCATGATTCAATCCCTCTTCATTCAGGAAGAGCTTTTTAAAAAAATACTATAAATAAAATCGACAAGCAGAACAGGTCTCCAGTTACACACTGAATCAGCAGCAATGGCTCATCACAAAACACAGGGCAGTGAAAGAAAATAATTTCCCCCCATGATATGCATTTGCATCTGTTTGAAGTTGCCCATTCAGCAGCTAAAAGCAAAAGGAAAGCAGTAACACAACGTGCCTGTTGACCCACACAAATTGAGTCACAATCTAGAAAAACACCGGCAACAATAGCGATGATGCATCAGGGCTGGTTTCTCCGATTTCCACTTGTTTGGGACAATACACAGGTACAGGCACGCAGCAGCACACAGAACAGCAATAGCTGCATGCCCTGCATGTCAAGGTTCAGGGTGTTTATTTGGGTGTCATGAGGAGGACAAGCTTGGCAATCCATACAGAGAAGCATCAGCCCAACCTGAGAATTAATTCAGTATTTTGTCAGGAGTTAATGCACAATGATTGGGTAGCTTTTACAGTCACTCATCTGTATAAAAGAAAAAGAGGGAAAATTTTACCTGAACATGCTTCTGGACTACGCAGACATGGAAATGGATGTTGGGGCAAACATTTCATAGGGAATGAAGCCAAGGCACAGGGTTGTGGCATGACTTAGACAGAAAGGGAATTCTGCTCTTGTACCTTCCTGTTTAGCCTTTCCTCATCTCATCTTCAAGGTCTCACCTGTACTGACACATTCATCTGCTCAGCCTTTGGAGGCCCTTCCAAAGTCTGGCCCTTGCATAACCAGGTATGATAAGCACATAAGATAAGCAATCCCATATTTAACCAGCACCTGGATTAATCACAATCCATTATCACACCTAGGACACGTAAGCAACCTCTCAGCATCATTTCTGTCAGACTGGCCTCAACCAAATTTGTGCTGCTGTTCAGAGATACAGAAAGCAACTGTGCTTCAACCAAGCCCTGTTCTGCTTTGTCAAGACCTCCTCCATAGCAATGCCCTGCTGGTTAGCAGATTTTCTGGAGTGTTTTTTCCTTTATTGTCTCTAACTATGTGTGCTTCATTACAGCATATCTAGTCTCAATCTGAGCCAGAGGCAGACAGAGCATGACTTCTTTGGAATGACTTCTTTGGTGGTTCATTCCAACAGGTAAACACCTTTACAATTACTAGTAAGCCTACCCTAATCTGACTATATTTGACTTTAACTATTAATATGTTGCACAGAGAAATTGTGAATTCCTTGTCCCTGGAAGGGATCAAGGCCAGGTTGGGTGGGGCTTGGAGCAAGCTGGTCTAGTGGAAGGTGTCCCTGCCCATGGCAGAGGGATTAGAAGTTGACAGTCTGTAATTCCATTCCAACTCAAACCATTCTGTGATTCTCTGTTTTATTATACTTCCTCCCAGTGTACTAAAAAGATCCCGTAGATATATTTAATATTGCAGTCAAGTAATGTTTGCTCTTTTAATTAAAGGAGAAAGGCTGCCTTCAGGATGGCAACCTTAAGCAATTTTCTAAGCCTTAAAATTATTCTTCTCTACTTCTTTTCCAGTGTCCTAACTCACATAAGCTCTCTGTGTTGTTTAAAATGGCCAGTCAAAAGATAATCTAAACCTTGACCCCTCCCTACTAATAGCAGTGGCAAAAAGAGAAAGTAAAAATGCATAACTGTGATTAGTATGATTTGTGTGTTAGTTATTGGGCTATTTATTGTGAATTACTAAGCCTGAGTGGCACACGAACACTGAATCAGCCATGCTAAGCACCGTACAAAACCCAAATGACAAAAGAGCTGTGACTAAAGGACAGAGCACAGGACCAAGGTGAAGTTCTTGCTGGCTCTCCTTGCACAAGGCCATGGCTTCTCAGCTTCTGCACCTGCAAAGTACTGACCATAACTGTACAGTGCTTTGAAAACGCTATTAAAAGGCATCTGTATTTATTTTTTACCTCAGGGAATGGGTTTTGCAAAGAGAATCATGTTCAGAGGTGGCTGCAAAAGCACAGAGCTGCCTGCACAGCCCCCTCTGCAGAACTGGGATCTAAGGATGCTTAATTGCTATCAGCACCTAGGAAGTTTGGAGAATTTCTAGCCTCATCCTGTGTTTTATTACTAAGAATTAAAAAAATAGAGCCCAACACTTTCACAAAAATCCATCTTCAGAACAAGTAAAACAGATGCTAAATAGTCTTTTCTGAATACAGACAGCTGCTGGACTTAGCTGTCAGATGCTTTCTGAGATGGAGCATAGAAGGATTAGCTCATCATACTTTGAACTCCACTGTGAGCCTGCAGCAGCACAGTCTCTTTGGAGGTGATGAGCCCTTTCCCAAGCAGTAGAGCATTGCACTTCTGTCTTTATCAGCAGCAGAAGTTAACAAAAAAAAATTATGTCTGCTTTGGCATCTTCTTGGTTAAGAGAAACAGAAAATAAAGCTATACCTAAATTGCGCAAATTTCATCTGTGCATAAACCCCACTCCCAGAATCATGAACAGGTTTTAACACCTGAGATACTGGTGAAGGGTGAACTGAGTCACGGTATGTTTTTCTTAGACCAGAGGAGACAAAAATTTAGCCAGAGAAATTGTGGATGCTCCATTCCTGAAAGTATTAAAGGTTAGGCTGGATGAGGCTCTGAGCAACCTGGTCTAGTGGAAGGTGTACTTGCCCTTGGCAGGGGAGTGGGAATTACATGAACTTTAAGGTCCCTACTGACTCAAACCATTCTATGATTCTATGAAATGCAAGAGAAGCAACAGAAATAGTTAAGAGATGGCTTTTCTACAGCACGATTTACATAAAGAAGCGGGGGGAAATTACTATTCCCATACAATATCCTTGCAAGTTTTACAGAATTTAAAGTAAATGAAAATCAGTTTTAGCCTTGAATATTAGGCCTTGAGCATTTTAATTACCTTTTGCAGCAAGCACATACAGGTGAATGCCATGGGCTTCTGTCATCTGCACTGCACACAAAATTAGCATCTATCAAGATGAGGATTTAGAAGGGCAAAATGTCACTATCTGAGCACCTTTATCCTTAATATAATGTCCTTTACACCAGAGTATCTATAGCAGGGACAATTTCAACTCCTACTGCCCTACAGATGCATTAATATAACACAGCCCTCCTAAAATGCATTTCAATTAGTTCTTTCTTTCTGTTTTATTAAGGGTTGCCAGAAATACATAAAAAGGATCTATTTTTATGTCTTTTGGAAATCAGGTGCACAGGGGAAAAAAAAGGACAAGCCTTGAGCTCCAGATATACAATACCTGTTAAGAAGTAACCAGGACCAACATAGAAATCATGGGGATTACAAAACTCCTATAAATTTATGAGTCTGTTTGTGTGTGCAAATGAGCAGGAAAAGCAGAGAAGTTGGTCCTGCAGAAGATGCAAAAAACACGTGCACAAATTTGGCACCAGAGAAGGACTGGTATCAGCATTTTATCACAGTGAGGAGAGCCTGAAAACTTGCCTTGGGTCACTGAAGGAGGCAGAAAAGCACAAAAGTAAAGAAATCCTGCTGAGAATTTGGGTCAAAACCTGGGAATATTTCTGAGCTTAACATGTAAAATTTGCATTGCAGGACCTTTTCACAGTTTGATTAGAAAAAATAATAAAAATCAGAGGGTTTGAATGGTGGGAGCTGTGCTGTTGCTTTCTATTAAGATAAAGTGCTGAAGTGCTCATTTGTTCATAGAATGTAAAGTCAAAAAAAAGTTTATTTGGATTTTGACAACACTGGGGCCATTTTAACATGGCAAAGCTTTGCTATGATGTGTTAGAGAACTATATCTCAGGGGTTTTTTTCCAGTCTCTTTTTTAGCACATCTCTTCTTATGACACTGTACCCATGACATTTCTGTGGTGCAGCAGAGTCACTGAATCAAAGAAAAATATGTGTTAAATCATGGAAGATCACTTCAGTCAGTGAACATCACCATTAATAAAATATAGATACACATAGAAGAGTAAAATCATAAACACTTTAAAAAATAAGTTATGAAATTATTCTTGAGAGGGACACAATAAGGCTCATTTACAAACCATTTACAAACGATCTTGAAATTTAAGAGAGTCATAAAAAAATCCTATGGACTCATCATTCTACATTCATGTGTGTAGTGGCAATCAAGTTATGTAACAAACAGCAATGACATGTTGTAAATGCAATCAGCTAGATTAAGTTCCACCCTTAGGTATTATTAGATAAAATTACTAGCTTTGGAACTGCAGAACACAGCTGGATACAGTTTGAATTACTTCTGTTCCACTGTAATAATTTCCAAGTCTTAAGTTTAATAAAAAAAATCATGCCAGGAATACATGATGCTGATTAAACTCCTCAGATGTACAGACACCAGATTTTTTTAACTCATGGCTCCAGATTTACATATATATCCCTGCTGCCCCATCTAGATGAGTTTTACTGCATTCCAGCAACACAGAAGTGCAAAAAAATGGGGAGAACAAGAGACAAGGAAGGAAAGGGAGTAAGGAAAATTTCCACGTGAAATTTTACTGAGTCAAACAAATCACCTCAAGCTATTTACAAAGTATCTACTATAGCACTTTAGGTACCTGCTCTGATTTCCTACATCATGTAAGATTTATAGATTGAATCCAGCACATAACCAAACCCTTCCTTATCCCAGTTGATTCTCCCTGACTTTAAGTCAACCTTAGCTAAAAAAAAAAAAAGTTTATCACTGAAACCTTCCATTATTCATGTATAAAACTAACACATCAAGTCACAGCCCTTTAACATCTGCCTGACTCTGTTAAAAAGGAGTAATTTGAAAAATCTACCAGAGATCCTAGCTGAAAAATGGAAATACTACTGGCAAAATAATGTTTCTGTTGCCTCTTTGCAGCACTGCTGGGATTGTTTTGCCCATATCTGCCCAATTTTGAAGAATTATGTGCCACACAAGAACTAAGTGATATTGCTGCTGCATGATCAATGTGCTCTCCTAAAGAGTCCTTCCACAGCCTTCCATTAAACTCTATTTGACATAGGCAGGTGGATTGGTACCAACATTAAATCCTGGAGCATGGGCAGATGTACTTCCTGCTGGCTCTCTTGGAAAGGGTCCCTGTGTATTTTTGGGATGTCATGTTAAACGATCTCGGTGACATTTGCAGTTCTGGATTAGCCTCAGCAGAGCCATGTATTGCCAGCAGAAGTTTCCTGAGGACGTTGGAGCTTCACTGTCACTGCTGAACCATGACACAACAACCTGTGAGCCTGATGAGATGGGAGCTGCCAGAGATGGAAAAAGAGCCACCCTGCAGCTAAACATAGAGCACCCAGAGCACACTGGTGGCTATTTCTAAGTACCAGCAATAATAATTAGGAATATCACCAGTTCTTCATGGTGAAATTAAAACACGGTGTTTACCCAATTTGACTGTGTGGCTCAGGAAAGCTGGAAAAAAGGAAGGAGCTAGCAAGTGGAGTTTAAACAAGATCTCAAATACGCTTAGGCAGGCCTAATTCTGCTGCCACTGAACTCAGCAGTACAAAACTGACTCTGTTTTGTGGCCATGACCCAAGCTGAATGTTTCTGAATTCTTATTTATTTGAATGGATCCCATTTATAAAGGCATATAAAGAAGGTATGAATATTCAACAAAGCATTGGAATATGTTTCATTTTAATCAGATGTTTTGGTCACAATTAACATGTATATCAATAGTATCAAGCTTAATAAAAAGCAAGTAGTCACAGCTGTTTATGGAAGAAAACCTCCAAACCATGGCAGATCAGGGTATCATTCACCTTTAACTGTAAACTATAGTTATAACAATAGTTTATAGTTATAAACCTATACAGTTTAACTACTAACTATAAAGGATGAGACCATGAACTTAGGCAGGAGACACGGCTGTAAATCCCTTCTTTACTTGAGAACGTTTCCCAGGCAATCCTAAAAACATTCCAGACTAGGTTCAAGGTGGCAGGGATAGTGAATATATCCCTGCCAAGTTCCTTTATAAACTTGGTCTGCTTAAACAATTTACTGCCTGTCTCTAATATTCCCACCAACGAGGCCCTTGTCTTGATGCAAAACAAAACCTGCAAATGCTCAGAGACAAAACAGAGACACAGACACACAGACGCTGGGCTGAGTAACTCAGGCTAAAGCTTCTTTAAAGTATTGTTTTTCATCACATGGAAAAACAAGCAACTTGTAATTTTAAAACCTTTGCTAGGCAGTTATATGGCAATTTATTGAACTTTTTTTAGAGATGTAATTTTTAAGCAAAATTAATTCTTGCCAAGACTGATGTTTTTCCTCTGACTATTTTTTAAGATTATTTCACTGAAAATGCTTACTTAAAAAAACCCCAAACAAACAGAGAAGCAACAATCAGTCCAGATAGCATTTCCCTGATTTAAGCGGGTCAGAAGTAGAATTGTTATTGATTTGTCACTCTGGTCACTCCTGATTTGACAAGATCTTAGCAGAATCACTACACTGAAATGCTTGAGTTCCACTGCATGGAACTTTCAAAACCCACTTACAGATGTTTAAACAAACCTAGTAAACTTATTTTCCTCCCTGGTGTCCAGACTACTGATAAACCTTGTAAAAATTTTGTAACCTTAATACCAAAGCACAAGGCCAGGATGCTAGAAGAGGAGACTCAGGCTGCTGATCATGCACTGCCTCACCAAAAGCAGTTTGAAGAGACGCACATCATGGTGCCCATCACCTGCTTGGCAGCTCCAAAAGGTAAAAATTCAAGATACACAGTAAACTCTGTGCTCCCACCACTTCCATGGTGACAGCTGAAAAGTGTCAGAGGCTGCACACACTGTACACAACTGCTTTGCAGGGTGGTTCTGACTCCTTCAAAATGTGAAAGGCTTGGCAACAAAAAAATGTTATTGTCAGTCTTGGAGCACCAGACAGGTTGAACCAGATGTTTCAGTATCATTATTCTTCCTTGTGCTTTTTTTATCTTTGTTATTTCCTCTTTATCTAGAAAGTTTAGCTAAACATTGGAATGATTTTGTATGAAAGCCAAGCTGAGCTCATAATACCAAGGAAATATCCAAATTTCTCAAGAAACATTAATGAACTTTGAGCCCTCCAGATCTGATTCTGATTTCTAACCATCAGTAAAATAACTTTTTGAGGGCAGTCTATGAATCAAATACACTGCAGAGCCTGTCTTGTTATAAAGGGTTAAAAGGTTCCTATCAAGTTATCTCTCCCTGTCTGCAAAGCCAGTACTGGTTGTGATAAACCTGAAATTCTGAAACTGAAATCAGTTTTCTTATCAGAGTGACTCTCTAATATTAAAACCACAAAAGCCTTAGCAGCAGGGAATGATTGCTTGTAACAGGTGTAAAACTTTCATTTATATCTTCCTTTAACTGCCTTTCAGCAGACGTAACTAAAAAAAAAATGCAGAAAATGCACCAAAAAAAGCTAGAGGAAAAAAAAAACCAAACTTGCTCCTCCCTGAGATAATTTCTGGGATAATTGTGTCCACAAGAGGGGCAGTAACACCTTCCTGAGAGCAGCAGCTCATGGGACTTTGATGGAGCACACTGGTGTTGAAGACTGCTCTGTCCTGGCAACCAAGCTTTCTGACTGACCCATTCATTCACAACAGTAAGTTTGGTACAAAATCTTGTAATCACTTTCAGACATAATCCTAACAGGTCCAGTCAGCTGGCAGATGGGGACATGTTAAATGTGTGAAACAGAGACTGTGGAAGTTCAAGGCCTCTGAGGTCTCTTGATTTGTACACTTGCAGCACCTTCACATTTTCTCCAGAAGGGTGTTCAGTGTGACTGTGGATGAACACTTTGACAAGTAAAGCCTTACACCTTTTAAGCAAAAGCTCTTGCTCACCTAATCCTAATGGTCTGGGTTGCAAGGGATCTTAAAGATGATGTCATTGCAACTCCCCTGCCAAGGGCAGGGACACCTTCCACAATACCAGGTTGCTCACAGTTCCATCCAGCCTGGTCTTGAACACTGGCGGGATTCACAACTTCTGGCAACCGATCTCAGTTGCTCACCACCCTTACATACAGATTATCTTCTTATTATCTAATATAAACCTACACTCCTTTAGCTTAAAGCCATGCCCCTTTATCCTACATGCTTTGTGGAAGGTCCCTCTCTAGCCCCCTTTAGGTACTGGAAGGTTCTATAAGGTTTTACTGGAGCTTTCTCTTCTCCAAGCTGTTTTCACAGCAGAGGTGTTCCAGCCCTATGATCAACTTAGTGGCCTCTTCTGGACTCACTCCTGTAGGTTCACATCTCCCCTCCTCTGAGAAGCCCAGAGCTGGATGCAGCAGCAGGTGGGGTCTCAAAAGAGTGGAGTAGAGGAGCAGAATCACCTCCCTTGGCAGACTGGTTCCTCTGATTTTGGTGCAGCCCAGAACACCGATGAACATACTCCTAATGTTAATCCATCAGTGCCACAACAATGACTTCTAGAAGTAGCTGCCTGCCAGCTTACCACACATTCCCCTACCACCATGGTATCACCATCTTTTCACTATCAGAAATATGGATTAAGACATATCTTCTTATAAAGTGTTTCTGAAGCAGGAAGATTTTTAAAATGAAACTTACTTTGGTCCACTTGCGGGTTCTGTTTGCTTTCTAGACTACATTCTGAGTAACACAGTCTTCTTTTCATCATATTTTGTTTTCCATGGGTACAATGGATCTCCCATCAAATTAACTTTCGATATTAGGTACTAGTCGAATCCTTAAAGGCAAGGAATGTACATCCAAACACCTGTTTCCATTGCTTCTTTCCAAACAGAAAGAAGCCACAAAAGTCCTGTGGTCCTCCCTTACGGATTTTAATTGTATTACTTCACGTAAAAGGAGCACTATTTCAATTTTGTCATTATGTTCACTCATACACAGGTGCAATATTGCCAGGAAAAGCTAAATACATCTTTCATCAGGGTGTCACTGTCATTTATACAGAAGCACTTTGCTCCTCCAGCAAACAGAGGATTGAAATTAGCCTGAGGTACAACAAGCTGGGTTAAGCACAGCAAGCACTACCTCCCCAGGTTCCCTTCCCCACGCTGCTGCCGCCAGCGTCTCACGACACCACACATCAAACCTTCCTCTGGCAGCCTCCTCCAATTCCCTGCCAAACAAGTTTAGAGAGGGAATTGCTGCTGGAGAGTTTCAGCGTGCAGCAAAGGCCTGCTCACACAAGCTGCACATCTGATCAAGGCAGCACCACCTCCCTGGCAGAGCTCACTGCTCCCACCATCGCTCTCCCTGCGTCCTGCCCCAGATTTGGGGGGGTTTGCTCTCAAACACGCACCTTGCAAGAACAAACACTTGTTCACAAAATAATACCTCACAGATCCAGGCCAGGGCATCGACAGAAAACAAATGAAATCAATGGGGATGATAACAAATAGGTGTGATAACCACTTAACCTGTCGCTGCCACAGCAGCTCAGCTGTGTCCTGGCAGTGCCCAGCCTGTCTGTGCAGCTCAGGAGATCCTCAGCCAACCTGCATTAGGTTACAGAGCAGCTCTTTTGGTTACAGCCCTGCTCCCTGTTTGTCTGTCTGAGGCTCCTGTGCTCCTGGTTGATGAACAGCAAAGGGAAATAGAGCAATTGTGTAACACCTTTCTTTTTTTAACCTGAGACAGAAAATGCTTTTATTAGGGACACTGCAGCTGGTGAAAAACAGCCCTTTCTGGTTTTCTGGGGACTTGTGGAAGACACAGTTTCCACCAGGCCACATCTACTGCCCTACATTTTCTCACTTATCACTGTATTTTCTATGTGTTCCTTCAAGGATGCAGGACAGAACTCTTTTCCTTGGGTGAAGTATCACCTCTATAAAAATCAAATGAGGAATTACTCCCAACATCCCCTGCTGTTAGAACTTGCCTCGAGTGTGGTCCATTTGCCACTTATCCCAGTATCTCATGGTCCTGAAGAAGTTACCACTTTTCTGTTCTTTCCAGTCTTAAAACAGACAGAATAAGTATCTTCTTTGTAGAGTATCTCCTGGATCAGCCTTCCTGTTTACCTCCCCTTACCAATATCCTATTCCTTGCAGTCACCCTCCAGAAAATTTTCACCTGTTCATGATTCTCTTACATTCTCCTATTTTTCAGCTTTCGGCTTGTCTCTCCTTTGGATGTTCTTCTCTTTTTATTTTTGAACTTCTGGGGTGTATAATTTAATACTCTGGTCACATGCTTTACTATAGAACCTTTTAAACTTTTAATTAAATTAATGGCACCTTTCCAAAACATCAAGAATTGCAATTTTTCAACCTAAATGGAAAGTCTCCAGGAAGATACCAATTAATTCTTCTGTTCCAGCTCTGAGTTTTATGTAAGTCACTATGTAATTCTGTAATATACATTATGCAGGAAGTCACATTACTAAAAATGTGCTTTCTGGAGGTATAAATCTTCGGGTGGTGGCATGGCTTGGTTTAATGCAGTGCTCATTTTTCCCAGTATCTTATGGATCCAGAGCTTCACACAATGAATCTGGGCAATGACCTTCACTTTAACAGCTGGTGCAGTCAAAGAACTGCATATCACAAACATCCGTGTCAGCCTCAGTGAAATAGTGCAAGCACTAAAACAAATCACTACAGCTACAGCCTTCCATTCCAGCACGCATTTGACTGATGACAGAGTGCCAAACAACATCACAAACCTATTTTTTAGTCCATAAACATCTCCATTAAACTCAGTTTGGTAGAAACGACTTGTAAGAGGTGAGGTGTCTGGCTGTATGGACTCATGCTGGTCCATTTCAGTACATTAAGCTCTCTGTAAAAACGATCTATGGGACTCTTATGAACCTGAAATTCTTGTCAAATCTGTTTGCTACGGAAAAAGACCTCACTGCTGGCTCAGTCACAGCTCCTGCACCTGAACTGACTGGTTTTGGAAGATGGGTGAAGAGGCCGTGTATACACATCATGGATGTGGCTGGCATTTCAGCTTACAGCCCAAAATATCCATCAGGGAGTACAAAGCAATTACATGCCCTCATCTTGACAGAAGGGAGGGGTTGGAATTTGCTTTCCTAATCATTCAGGGCTCTGTTTGCTAAGGGTCTGAGGTAACTCCCACATATTAGTAATAATCCAATGGATTTACAGGAATGGACTAGGCTCAAAGATACCAAACACCTGCAAGTGTCCCAGGCCAGGCTGGACAAGATTTTAAGCAATCTGGTCTAGTGGAAGATGCCCCTGTCCTGTTCATGGCAGGGGGATTGGAACAAGATGATCTTTAAGGTCCTTCCAAACCAAGCATTCCGTAATTTTACATGGGCATAGGGGATTTTTTTTTACAGGGGATAAGGGCTTTCAGCCTCAATTTGTGTGGAGGCTTTAAAACACTCCAAACATCAAAAAATCTGAGCTCTTCTCTGAGACAGAGTTTGCACTAAGTTTGCTATTAATAAGGTTGGATATGTCACGAGTTTCAACTGTAACACTGATTTTAATGGTAAGATTTTCACAGCCCAAGACCAACAGTCATACACAACTTGAAACATTCTGAAACCCTACCATATAACAGGTGTAGTCATTTTTCTTTATTTTCATTAAACTGCTTTCTGTTCTCAGTTACCCTTCTATAAAATCAGAATGAGCTTCAGGCTGAAGAAACTGACAGTAAAAACTGATTTAGTTTTTATTGGTTTAGAAAAAAAAAGGAAGTATTGCAGTAAATAACTGGAAGACTGACAGCTTATCTCAATCTTTATTGTTTTATGGTCCATCAGCATTTCAGACCAGACAGCCTCTGTCAAGGTACCAAACGCTGGTACCCCCCCCCAACTCTTCCCAAAAATGGAAAAGAAAGTCAGGATTCATAGAGCAAAACCTGAAGCCTACAGCCTCAAGTCTAAAGTTAGGACACAGTACATTGCGGGCAGCAGGCTAAGAATAACAGAACAAACTCATGAGGAGAGAATTAACAATAAAACACAGGAACTCTGACTCTCCCTCCACAACATTACCTAATTCTAATGTCACGAAGAAGAAAGCAGAGTGAGCGTGTGTGCAAGAGATAACAGGCTGTCACAGCACCGCTTCCGCTCGGCACCAGAAAATTAAAGTTTGATTATTCAGTAGAAGCTGAGCCGATCTGAGAGTCACACCAGTGTCCAGTTCACAGTGCAACTTACCTTCACAAAGAGCTCAATTTCAGGGTCCTTTCCTTCCCCATTAGCAGCAACAGAGTCTGTCATTTTTCACCCCCAAGGCTACCAGCTGATCTCTTGATATTAAGGGGCAAAAGGAGTTTCAACTGTACGGCGTGTGAGTTTCCCTTCTGAACCGCTCTCACAAAGCTCTTAAAACATCATTTGCAATGATAAAGCTCAAAAGCAATGGAGTAAACAAGTTTTCAGGTTATTAAATTAATAATAATTAAGAAAAGGCAGGCAGCAGACGAGCAGTCCCTGTTATGGTAGTTCTTCAGAGCAACAAGTGCTGCTGTGCTCCGGTACAGAATCCTCATCTGTCAGAGCTGCAGCCTCGCTGCCTGCCCAAAATAGCCCAGAGCATAAAAAACCAGAGGGTGGGGTTAAACTCACAGGGGAGGAGACAAGCTCCTGGTACCTACGGCAGGATCAGTCTCTGAGCAAATAATTCTGCTCTTCCCTGTTTTCAGCATTTCTGTTGTTCCCTCCCTTATTCTACAGCTGGGAGCACCAGGGACAGGGAAGAAGGAAGTCCTGCAGCAGGGCTGGTTTCGTTGCTTTAAGCAACAGTGATGTTTTCTTCTACTTTTCTGAAGGATGTTTGTCCTGCCTCCAGCTGTTCAAAATCCTAATATTGTTATTGCTAAGAAAGGTAATAGGAAAAGAGCCTGTGCAATGGCTGTCGGATCAATCAAGGAATGGAAAGAAAAGCAGAGCTTTGCCTCCACAACTCCCACGTGTGTGGTACAAAGTGGTGCAGAAGCCAAAACTGAATGCTCAGGTGAGAGAAGCACCTGTGATGTGACCACTGCTGCTGGAGCTCAGGAGCAGAGGAATGGGAATGTTTGGGTCCCATAGCTATTTCTCAGCATGTCCCTCGGGGTGCTGGTTGTAGAGGGAGGACAGGAGAGCGATGATTCGCTGGGTGGAGCACGGGAGGACAGTTCCAAGGGCCTCGGCCTGCTGCTGACATGCTGCTGTCATCCCTACTCCCTTTCCTTTGCCCTGCATTCCTTGCGTGACTCAGAGGGCACCGCACAGCAGCCCTGAGCATGAGGTGACACCTACAGAAAGTCCTGACACAGCCAAAAGGCACGAAGGGAGGGAGGGAGTGCTGGCACAGGAGGGGAGAGCAGGCAGAGGTGAAGGGGTCAATGGCAACTCCTCCTCATCCCCATCCCTGCCTGGAGGGACTTTGTGTCCTCCTGCCCTTGGGAAGTCTCTTCCTGCACTTCTGCTCCTGATCTCGTTTCAGGACTGCCAAAACTGTGGCTCACAGGTTGTTGGCAGCTTGAGCTGCCAGACATGAGCAGTTTTACCTTCTTCTGACACACAAAGGCCTTTTGGGGGTGGTTTTGACATGATCAAACATTCGCCTTTCCTGAAAGTGCTCTTAGCTGTGTGCTTTTGCAGTGATCTCCAATTCTCTCTGTGACCTCCAGGCATTTGACATAGCTCCAGAGCAGTCACAGCCAACACCTCCGTGGCCTTTTGGATAAGTTCTATGGGAGTTTTGCCACAACAGCTGCTTCATGTGCAGTACATGAAGGACTGAAATGGTTAACGAGTAAATCTCATTATGCTGTTGCAACTGTAATTACAACATAATCATCATTATAATTACTGTAAAAGTATGCTTATGGTTTTTAGATCTAATTAGCACTCATTCAAATAACTGGAAGGTTAACTATAAGAGAATTAAGTGTTATTACTCCTTTGATTTCAAATTTTTACATGTAATTTTTGGACTAGGCACATTAATTACCAAACATTTAGAGTACAATCATTCTTAGGCCTACCGGCAAGTTTCCAAGGACATGGGCTAAGTGTACTTACATGTGGCAGAAAGAATCATTGCATGTAATTATGCATTACAGTTATAAAAGTCTGCCAAAAACTTAGGAGTAATCACCCTATCTCCAAAATGCATTCCTAAATAATGCATTATTACCTATACAATTATAAGCTTTTAGGTTTTGCTGAAAAATTGTTTTGCTCTAGCACCTTGTGGCAACATAATTTCCCTTTAATGAGGGTTCCTGGGAACAGTGGGAAATGGATCATCTTGACTGAGGTTACCTGTAGCTCCAGCTTCACTGTAAACATTGTTTTGATATAGGCAAGTGGTTTGAACAAGTTATATCCCAGGACCATTGGCTCTAGAAGATACTGCCAGCTATGAGCACAGTAATGAGGTAATGTTGCTGATGCTAAACCAAAAGGTAAAAATAAAGTCAGCTTTCAAAATATCAGCACTTACAAGATGTGATGCATGTGACCTATTTAGATGTCTATTTTAGAATGAAAAAATATGCCCTAGAAGTGTCTAATTTTTTCCACTGAGCCCAGGGTAATGAGATAAACATGTAATGGTCAGAAAAATCCTGCAGTAATTTCTGAGTAAAATTAATCTCTGGCCTTAGTGCCTGATTCCTGTGCATGTGCCATCCCTCACTCCAGAAGTTGTGCATGCCTTGTGTTTCTGAAAGTCAAACTCTAGATGTAGCAATTTCTGTAGAGACTCAACGTGTCAAAACATTCAAATCCTTCCCTCCCAATTACTGTCTGAGTTTAGTGGTGTGTTATAATTAATTTGCAGACAAAGATTATTGTGCTGAGGCTCAGCAAAGCAGAAGGGAAACTTAGCAATACAAAGGGAGCGAAGGTGCCCTGTAGCCATTTCCATCCTAACCCAGACACACTCCTGCAGGAACAGATCCCTGGATCAGAACTCCTGCTCCTGCAGGCCAGATCCCACCTGGCTCAGGGTGTTCCTGGGCAGTGCTGCCTCTGGAAAGTGCCTTCACCATTTGCTTCCACCTCACCTCCTGCCCCAGAGCCTGATATGTGGTGCTCAGAGGCTGCAGAAGTTGAGGTGTGACTACCACAAATCTGGTGTTCCAGCTGTGCTTTTAGGTATCCACAGAAAAAATAAGCCAGCCCACCTCAAAAAAAAAAAACCCTCTGCTTTACAAAAATACCCCCATGGAATCCCTAGAAGAGACCAAACAGACAAGATAACTTGTTCATATAATGCTCTTTTTTTAAAAAGAGATTCTGAAAGCTGAATTTAGGATAAACATCGTAGAAGGCAGTGAGTAGGAGGAAATATATATAGATACATATATAAATATATATATATATGTGCACTGCTTTAGGAATCTATTCATGCATTTAATGTTTTTCTGTCATATAAAACTGACTTATCGCTTACATCTGGGTGGAACCTTTCTGACTATAATGGTTTTTAGTGTCTACACAGCTCTTTTGTGTGTTATGAAATCAGCTCTTTCTTCAGCCAAATTAAGGGTAAGATACTGATAAATAATTAGTACACTCTCATTTTACTGCAAAGAATGAGTCACTTAGTTTGGCCTATCGTTTTCTCACAAGTCAGAAGTAGCAGAGGCTTTGAGTTACATGCAAGAACATTAGACACTGAATTATGAACTCCTCATAAGTCAAGTCATTATAGTTTGAGGTTTATGAGATATAGAAATGAACATGAGCACATCATCCCATTAATAAAACAAGAGGACAGCTTCAGAAAAGGAACGGCCACATCCCCACATAAGACCTCTATTGTAGGTGAACCCGATGCACTATCAGCTTTCACTGGCCTGATCCAAGCTTCACTTCCAGCAAAGATTTGTCCCGAGGGGGTGAAGCAGAGGCCAAGCATCCAGGATGTAACCCTATCGTGCAGTTCTCCAGCAGACCGCTGCGTTACCAAGAAGGATCAGAGCACAGAGCACATCCATCCCCCAGCGCTCCCACCCAGCTCGTCCCACGAGAGCAGGCATTGCGAGTTTCATACGACACAGGCAACGCTAGTTCTTTTCACTGTTGTCATGAAAAGAAGTAAAAACTTGGTGCAGCTGCAGTAAACGCAGTAAATTCAGGGCTATGCTTTTACCAGGGAATTATTTAACTGCTTCGTTGCCAAAAAATCCCACAGCTAAGCAGCAACCAGGGTGGTTTGAACGGGTTATGGAAATATCTCTTCCAGACACAGTTCTGAATTACTCGCAATTTGCAACTGGATTTACTGGATGCTAGTAGTTTTGCTAGGATGCAACACACTTAACAAGTTAGCAACTGCAGGGAATCAATCCAGTAATTTTTATTTTCTTTTGAGTTACAATGTGTCGCTATCAATTTCCTGCCTGAATTTCAGAAAAATCAAAAGATTTGTCTCAGATATTTGGGGCCAGACAGCAGGTTCCTCTCCCAAAATGTACAAGACGTGCAAGGACATACAAAGCTCTTCTCATCAGCTTCATGCCAACACTGGGTGATCAGATACTTTCCCTTGACCCTAAAGATGTACAGTACCTGAAAATGTGTTGGTTTGATGGAAGAACTGTGATTTTGTTCCTTTTTGTAAATTTTCCCACACTCAAGGTAATGGAAGAAAAGACATCAAGAGATACAAAAACAGCTGTGCAGCCTGAATGCTTCAATAAACTAGATGAGACAGAAAAGCCTAGACCAGAAAACCTTGCACTCCGTTAAGTGGCCAGTTTGAGATAAACACTCTATACCCACCCCCAGATATTATGAATCCCTCACAGCCATGAGCTACAGCAGTTCTCCTTTACCTTTTTATTAAAAATCATTATTTTAGCTCGAAAATTATCTTGCTGAAACTCTTCTGTTTAGCAGAATGCATCAGTTCAGACTGGAGTTTTGCAAAGTTCTAGTCCAAAACTATGGAATTATTTTTATATATAATTATGCTTTCACATGGATGCAGCATCAAACTTTGCTGTAACATTAATAAGCATTAACACCTTCAAGAGAAAACCGGCTGC
This sequence comes from Phainopepla nitens, assembly GCA_013400175.1. NCBI lineage: Eukaryota > Metazoa > Chordata > Aves > Passeriformes > Bombycillidae > Phainopepla > Phainopepla nitens. The sequence continues at coordinate 220,771 of VXBQ01002739.1, read as the reverse complement.
TGTTCAGTGTGAAGAGGGATTTCATTATGGATAATGATCTCAGTGCTCATATTGAGACAGCCTCAGGTACCCATTTATAAGGAAGTGGCTCTGAAAAGGTACAAAATCCTCTCCTAATGCTGCATTCAGTACAGAAGCTTCTGGAAGGCAGTGGTTTATTTCACTATCATTTCAAAACTGACATTTCAATTAAAAACAAAAGATACTTCCAACCAGGACTGAGACTGCTCTGGAAAGTGGCATTGTAGGAGATACAATAGAGAGCATGACAGAGTGTCCCAAACTGTGGGCTATATGGATAATGCAGCTGATGAAAAGAGAAATGTAGAAATCCTCAGCCCTTGCTTTTCAAAATAAATCCTCCATGCTATCAAGTGTGGTGAAGAAAAACAGCACCAGGAAAGTGTGATATAGCCATTGTTGTCGACTCACTACTGTCACAGAACTAAAATGCACCAGTAAATAATGCCTATTCCTGTCTTATTTTACAGGAGTTCATCATGCAAGTCCCTATTTAGATTATTTTTGTTCACTTCTTTGTATGCTTCTTATCATAAATTGTCTAAATTAATTAAGATTAAAAGTAGGAACAAGCAAACTAGGATTGAATTCCTCCCCCCCAAACAAAAGACCAGCACACTTTACTCTACTTTAATCCTGATTTAATAATTATTATTCATAGAAGGTGTTCAAAATGGCATGTACAACTCATGCACATCTCAGGCTAGGCTTCAATTCCAGTAAATAAGGCTCAGAGAATGCACAGTTCCTGCTGATTCCATTGGACACATTTGTGTTTCACAATGTTGTTTAGCAAACAATTTGGCTGAAAGCTGAAATTACTTTCTATGTTCTGATGCACATTATTTCTAAAAGTTAAAGCCTTCAGCACCTCAGTTTGAAATTACTCATGACTCAGTCTAGTCCCCATGGCATCAGTACCTGCATGGCAGGTTACGTGCAGGGATCTGCACCGTGGATTTCAGAATCCTCTGCGGCGTATGTACTGTTTGTCTTGAGAAAAGGGCCTCTGGATTTTTTTTTCCCTGATAAACTCACACTGGATCAGTGTGAAATAGCAGGGCTCAACATGCTTACATCCCTCTGTGGCAGCAAAGTTTAACCTCTGCAATGGTGAAGCCTCTGGTCAATGGCAGTGCTGCTCGCCTGGGTTAATGCAGCTGGCTGACCTTGAGCCTCACAGTGAACTGAAGAACTCTTCCATTCTCCTTAATAAATTGCCTTCATTCATTTTTCATTTCACCTTTTGGTACTTCTTCCGTGATAAAGTTTCCACAAAGTTTGCCAGCTCACTTGCCTTAGTGCATCACCTCAAGGTGTTATAAAATGAACGGTGGGCTCTTTGTTCTTTTCTTCCTATCTAAGAACTCCAAAATAAGAGTTCAACATCTTGTGGCACGTAAGGTTGACTTAGTGATACTCCATTTTAGGTTTTTTTTTTGCCTGAGGACCCTTTTCACTGCAGAGTTAATGCAAACAACCAGGATGAATTGAAACAAGGTGGTGAGTTAAGCACAGATGTAAACTTCTCTTCTGCCAATACACTTTTACATTAGCACATTTTTTGCTGGTAACCATCACAGAACCTGGTGACCAGCAAACCCAGCTCAGAACATGTCCCATGCCCTTAAGTGAAAGATGGTGGTGGCAATTCTTAAAAAGGTGGTTGGCTTAAGACCAAAAATAATTTTTTTGTGAAATTCAGCACTGAGCACAGTCCAAATAACAGTGGTGCCTTGTTTAAGTCTGTCAGAACTGGGAATACTCGGTAGTCTAACTAGAAAGACATACGGGATTTTTTGCCTCTTAAGTGGAAGATTTTCCAAAAATTTTCCATCTTTTGCCACAGTCAGAAATTTTCACAGAGTATGTAGAAGGTATCATTTTTATAAGAAAGGTGGGGACCCTTGGCCACCAGCTGCAATACCTGGGAGCAACCTCACAGACCACCAAAATACCAAAGCCCAGTTTGTCTTTTCAATCTCACTGCTCTGACCTTGGTGACAACTCTGATGCAATTCTGTAGAAAATGGACTAGGTTTTCCTGTGAGACCTCCATCAGCTGGAAAAGTTCTAATGAGATATGGACCCCTTTACTCATTACTAGCAACTTCTACCCATTTCTAGCCAGCAGCAAGTCAGAGTTGATACCAGACTAATTAATAAATATATATAAAGGTATCTCATGATGTTGAGAGAAAACTAAATTCTCCTGCAAAGGATGGCAGCAAACAAAGACTCTCCAGTTAAGTCTTCACTACAGGTTCATGCAGAAAATTGACCTTCAGAGAGGAAAAGCAGAGTTCAGAAGGGTGAAGTTGTGTGTGTTGAGAGGTTTGACTCCTCTCAGCTCTTCATCTCGACTAAGTGGAAGTCACTGTGAGGGAGTTTCTATAATCTCTGACCATGCTGGGTCTCCTGAACAGCTTTAGGCTACAGAATTATCAAACCAACACACTCTGCAATTATCTCATATGCCATGAGAGACCTAGCAATTAAACAACAAATTAAAGGGTAATTGATGGCCCTTTTGAGATAACTAAGTACATAGAATCAAAACTGAAAACAAGTTAGCCAGGTCATCTATAACTCTCCCAAGATATTATAAACCTTGCACTGTATTATTGTAAACTAAAAAACAACAAAAAAAATTTTAAAAAATTAAAAGGCTGTAATGAAAATTAAGAGGAATCCACACATACAAACTTCATAAAAAAGCTTCATAAAATCAAAGCAATGACTCAGAACCACTGGAAGTAATTCATGAGGGAACAGTTTACTATTGATAGAACTGATGGTGCCACTGATTTTTAATGCTTCCTAATTCTTTCCCCATTTATATATGCCTGTTTTCAAGTCAGTGTAACTTTTGCCAGACTTTAAAAAGGGAGCTTTTCAATGCTGGTGTCTTCTTTATTCATCCAAAGGACTTCAGATACCCAAAAATTTATCTTGCAATGCACTCAGCCACTGAACTCACTGATCCCCCAGGCTACATCTTAAAACAAAAGCTTGAAAGTGAACAAAAATGCAAGGAAATGACCCAATTTCCCCAGAATCAACAGCAGCTAAGAATAGATTCCTGAAGTCCTCAATGTCAGCTTAGTCAAACCATTGTCAAACGAAAATATATTTGTTTTCCCGAGTGCTCAGGACTCCATCGTCACGGAATATGCTCTCCATACAGGTGATTATGTGAATATAACTAGAAGTACAACATTCTTGCACACACTATTCTACAGGCACACTTCCAAAGACATTCCACCAGCCCACCTGCCACGCTCTGCTTGGAAAATCTGCTTGGAAAACTGCTTGGCCTTCAGCCCGTTTCTTTTTTTTTTTTTTTTTTTTTTTTTTTTTTTT